>CM046839.1:22808636-22959380 GCA_025618425.1 Heliocidaris tuberculata
TAGTGTGCTAGTGATCGCCCAGGTGCTAAAGTCCTTCTTCAGGGAAATGCCAGAGCCTCTCCTTACCTATCAGCTGTACGAGGAGTTCTTGAGGGCTACAGAGATTGTAGATAAGCATGAGAAGCTGCAGTCGCTACAGAGCAGCATTGAGAAGCTCCCTCTTGAGAACTATGATGCCCTAGAGAGACTCATCTTCCATTTAGCCAGGTGAGGGTTTCACATCTTGCATATTGCAATATGATTAGCTTAGTTATTTGTTAAAAAATGCAAAGTGTGATTGATAGATTAACCCTGTTCTAACTAGGCTTTTTGAGCCTGTAAGGTTGTGGAGATTATAGGTTATGTTACGTTATTTATTCCCAATTTGACAACATAAATCTTGAAAAAAATTTGACAACATAAATCTTGAAAATTTAGTATGGAATTAGGAAAAAATGAGGTGATAGATTACCTTAAAGCAGTGTTTTTTTTTGGCTCCATCATGATCTACTACATGTACGTCACAAGCCAAACATGAATATTCAAAGTTTGCATATTCATAACAAGTGTAAGGGGACGAAGTCATCAGCTAGGAAGACCCACACCCCTAAGATCTCAACTCTTTATAAGACGGGGCCCAGATTCATGAGTTTGACCATTTCTGTATTATCTTTAGAAAACACTGATCAATTTCAAACTCTTTTGTTGGCACACATTAATGTATCTTGGATATAAATAATTTTTTTATTCCGATTCCAGGGTTGCCGAGAATGAGAACTCTAACAAGATGTCAGCCAGTAACCTTGCCATAGTCTTTGCTCCATGTATCTTGAAGAGTAACAAAGCTGGTAATGCCTGGGAATCATTGCAAGATGTTGAAAAACAAGCACAGTGAGTATTAATCTTTACCTGTTATAATCATTGCATTAGTTGGCCTCTTTGTGTCATTGGTATACGTCTGAAACAAGCACAGCGAGTCTGAATAATATATCTCATTGGTATTTTGTTTATTTTGTACAGAAAGAAAGAGGAACAAAATCATTATCTCATTTATGAATCACTTGCATTTCTGTTTTTGAAATTGATCAATTGCAGAAGGTGTGAAATTAGTATCAAACATACAGTGAACTGTAAAGGTAAAACTTATTGATATTCTTGTGTAATAGTATTCTATTTCACCTCTAGGGGTGGTATTCTGAAAATTGTTGTAACTTTTGTTGTAACTTTTATTGTATCAGAGATGCATGTAATACAGCGCTATTTGTTGTAAGTTGGTATTCTGAAAATTGTTTAAGCGGGATATTATCTTTCTAAGGACCCTCTTTGTATTATTTTAATACGCCCATTTTATTACACTTTACCAATCAAGATGGATTTTATATACTAGGTAGATCAACCAATAGGAGCACCTCTTATGTCGAAACGTAAGCATGTGCTTTGCGGGTATATCAATTTTGGACATACACGTAGTTATTAAATTAAGCGTTTTATTTGCGCCATGTGCTGTTGAACTGCAATTAAAGAGTTGAGTTCTGGTCATGCAATTACATTGTGAAAGAAACTGTCTCAAAGCCATTGGGAAAGGTTGATCATGAATTGTTTTATACTGCGAGGTTTTGGAATCATTAAAATGATAAGAAACGACCCAATCTCCCTGAAAAGCACATATATACTGCACACAGAAATGGGTATATGGGACTGCACACACAAGTGGCATGAATGTTCGGCCTGAACATTTCACCCATTTCTCATCATATTTCGAATATTGGGGCATTTGGAAAGCTATCCTTTTCAGGGGACATTCTTCCAAACTGACATAATAAGAAAGCTCACAAAATCATCTTTTCACCTCTCCCATAACTCAACCTTCTTTTTAATTAACAAAATGGTTTTCCCTCTTTTGCTTGAACCAAGTCACATATTGATGTGAAATCACTGAATCCCACCTCTAATTTCTTCAAACTGTCTGCTCTATGAGATCTTGAATCACACACAGTCTCCATGTTGCTTATTCGAGTATGTACAGTCTGATTCTGAGCTGGAAAAATTGCCGACATCATGAGATACAACAGCTTCTAGCTGTTGTAAGTTTTGCTGTAATTACCATGGAAGAGAAAATACAACAAAAAATACAATAAATTTCAGAATACCAATTATCTCATGATATTATCTTCAGCACGCATATGTAAATTATGATCATGCGCAGAGTAAACAAAGATACAATAAAAGTTACAACAAAAGTTACACCAAAAGTTACAACAATGTTCAGAATACCAATTTTGTTATGATGGTGGAGATACAACAATATTAGAGATAAAACAGTTTTCAGAATACAGCCCCGGGTATATGTAATTGTAGCTGATTGTTGATGTTATATTGCCAGCCAAACATAATCAGAAACAGGGTACCTCACCCTTAACAGTCCAGTAGAGTTTCTGTCATGATATCAAGAAATTTGAATGGCATTGTCTATTGATATTGAAATATAGGAACATTTTTGTCGTATAGAATACCAATAGGGCAAACTAGAAATATGTTTGTTTTTATACTCTTCAGATTGATACTTAACAGTACTGGTAATAGTAATAACTTACAAAGCTCAGTGACAGGAAGTCATTTTATATCAAACTACAACACTGATTTGAGATGAAATTCTAGCACGTTTGAAGAAGATATTAGACATTTAGACACTTCTTCAGTGTTTTTGTTTGTTTGATTTTTCTAGTAAGTAGAAATACAATACTGAACTGTAAAATACAAGATAAAAGCTAAAAGTGTAATAAATGAGGATTCTCTTGCAGGTTCCAATAAACTACATAAATTTTATTCCTCCTATAGATGTCATTTGGTGTATTTGGACTCTGAATCATCATTTTAATTCAATATGAAGTCTCTACAAGTGCCAGGAAAACACTTTGAGATAAGATAGTTGTAAATAGGACATATGTAGAGGTGTCATAGTCGAGTGGTTTACACACTTGACTGGAGATGGAAAGGTCGTGGGTTCGAACCCTGGCGTGGCACTACTGTCCTTTGGCAAGGCATAAATCTACATTGGCCACCCTCCACCCAGGTGTTAATGGGTACCGGCAGGAAGGAATTCCTTGAATGCTGTGAGAGCCGAAATTGGTAGCCTAGCTTGAGCCGGGGTAATATTGGAGTGCCTTGAGCACATTTCATGATGGATATGAGCGCTGTATGAATATGCAGTATTATTATTATTATTATGTTGTGTTGCAATCCAACTGAATATTTATTTGATTTTATTTGTAGATGTCTTGAGATCATCATCCATGAGAAGATGTTAAAGATGAAGAGAGCCTTACATGATATATCAACTCTAGAACGAGCATTTAACTCGGCCTCAATGCATCTATCAGATCTACGCAACTCTTTGGTAAGTATAAAACCATCGCACTCACATTAAGTGTGTTGTATGTGATTTGTAGAGTTAGCAGTATCATACGATAATGTTTATCATATCTTCACATTAAATTGAATTTCTTCTAATTCAGTTTGAAATTTTTATTATGAAACAATTATTTTCCTGTGAGGTAGCTTTGTGAGACATATTTTTACTTATAATTTAAAGGTATTTAATAAACACTGTGCATTGAAAATGCATTATTCATTAATTTTTATTGGACAGATAAGGAAAAAACAAATCTGCAAATGCTCGAATAAATATTGAATAGATAATGATGTAATAATTTGCAATGAATATGTGTTGTGTTTTTTCCTGATGCGTGAGAACTAATTTGGCCATATTGTTTGGGTTACTTCTTGATGTGGTTCTGATTCAAAGAAATGCACGTAGGCCACAGGGTTATGAAAACTTTTCCCTTGCTAAACTTATTTTTTTTATCATAATCACATCCATCCTGATTGTGTTGGTATCCAGCATGTGACTGATGACTTTTTGTGGTTAGAGAGAATTGACAACTACCATGTATGTGTTTGAAATGTCTTTGTAACAAAATATTGGAATGAACTTTTTGTAGTACTGTGTGAAAGATGAGAATAATTTTGTGGTTAGCTTATTGCATTGCATTATGAGATCATTACTTTTTTTTTAAATCAGTTGATGCTCATTTCCTGCATTTAGTGGTTAAAAGCTGAAAATCATAACCCCTTATATTGCCTTGTCATTTAATCAGATACTATCTAAAAAGCAATATCAAATCTTGACTGTAGCTCAATAAAGAGGATTTGGTATTTGGCAGGGAACAAATTGAAAAGCCTAAACGTAATATTTCTTGATTCAGACTTGTTTAAAACAATATTTATTGCATGAATGGGATATCGATATGGACCGTTTTTTTTCTTCGGGGGAGGGGAGGGAGAGATTAAAGAGAGAAAGAGAGATTTTTGAATGTGAGTGAGCAGTAGAGTATGTAAAATACATGTACCTGTTGTGTGCTTTAGTCTCTCTTTAGTTAAACAATGTGTCATTCTTTGACCAACATTGTTTTATTTTTGTGCACATACATGATAAGAGTGCTTCCTTTTCCTGGCTTTGTATAAAACATTGCCCATCCTGCCCCGCTACCGCATCTGATTTGCACTGATAAATAGTTTGGGATAGCACTCTTTCAGTCTTTTGCCCTATTTCATGCCCTCTCATCTCTCCATTGCGGAGGTTTTCAGGCTTTTCAGGCTTCATGTTGTACAGAATATATTGGGCATCAACATGTCTGGGTCTCTTTCCACACTTAGTGCTATCCATAGATATTATCGGTTGATTCCTCTCCTACATGCTTTACATAATTACCTTCAATAATATGTAATCCCTTTACATGGTGAATAAGATTTTTCAAGAGATGAATATCTACATGAATTTTATTGTTTGTTACTGTGTGTAATGAGCTCATATTCTTTTTTTCTTATCAGCATTATTAAATAATATTTTTTTTTTTTTTTTTGCAAACGGAAGGAATCATTTCTTCTTTTTTTTTTATTTATCGTTTGAAACATTCTGATATGTTGTGAAAATGATAAAATGATAATCACTTTTGAATAAGCAATGGATACAGCCAAATCATAAAGTAGGAAGTTTAGCTGTATAACTTTTATTCATTTTCTGTAGGTTTCTTCTGTATATATTATATTTTGTCTTCACACTATAAGAGTAAAAGAAATATAGTATTGATGCCAGTTGGAGAAGGCAAAGCTGGTATATTCATACCTTTGGAAATTCTGTTTGTCTATGGGTTAATAAAAAAAAAAAAAAAAAGGTGAATACACAGTTATAGTCATTTTGGAAATCCTGGAAATATACCAGAAGTTGGGTAATTTTAGCACTAAATAAAAGATAATCAACACTCGGAAGCATTTAACCTCCAAAGGTAATAGGATTTCAGAATGCATGGGAAAGAGAAATATACTTTTTCCAATGAAAGAAGGAAACTTGATTTTCCTCAGTTTTAGCAATCTAGGTTATATGTACAATGTTTTCCTGTACATGACAATTTCAGGAACAGAGAGTATGCTGATTATAAGCCCAAACATGGCAACTACATGTGCTTATACGCTAATGAAGGAAATACATGTACATGTACTTTATTCTTCTGATATTATATGTTAGTCAGAAAAATGATTAATAATGGCTACCCTGTACCATGTACGTCATCCCTGTATACATGTAGATATCACATGCAGTATTAGGCTTAGCAGGATAATGGTGTACAATTCAGAAAAGCCTACTTATTATTAGTCATTCCCAGCTACTTGTATGCCCATTTAAGGAAGGCTGCAGAGATTTATGAGATCATTCCATTTTAAGGCACTACCGTAAAAGCATAGTTTCAGAAATAGGACTTGAAAGTTTTCCGGGTTTCAAAGGCCAGGTATCTAATGACAAATCCAGATTTCCAAAGCTGTTAGACATGAAGACACATGGGAATTCCAGTAAATGTACGGGTAGATATATGTTTCATTCTCCAGAGGAAAGTGGAGTTCAATGAATTTCCTTCTGTGTTAATAGTTTGCCATTTAAGACTGATATGTATCTTTTAGATTTAAGTTCAATAAATTTCCTACTGTGTTAATAGTTTCCCAGTTAAGACTGATATGTATCTTTATAAGAAAGGAAAAAGATATTGATATACATGTATGGTATATGAAGAACTTATCCTGTATTGAGATAGTGAAGCTATGTATGTATCGTCTGCTGAGGATATCAGTTACCGCCCTTCAGGCTCTCAAGAGATGAAAAGTGGGATAAGCTCTGTATTCTATTCGAATCTAGCCCCCCCCCCCCCCCCCCGCCAAAAAAAAAAAAAAGAGGATAAATAAAAGGAGTAAAGAAACGAGATTGAGAATAATGGTTCTTTAATTAAAGCAATGTTATTTTAAAAAGGAGATTAAATGATTTTAAAAATGTACTCAATTAACATTGTTGAATCAGGGAAGTGTAATTACACTTCACTGGTTGAATCTTGGTACAATGTATGTAGTCATTTTTTAACATATACACTTACATACTCAATTCATGGAGATGCATTTGATTGGGCAACTTTGAAGAGAATAATATTTTCTAGTGAACATTTCCTTCAGGATGTTATTAAGATTAGAAGGGGAATTTCCTACCAGTATTACCTATTAATCTACATCCATTAATTTAAGGTGACTGAGATTGCATTGCTATTCATTTTTTTAAAATGGAAACAGGAATTTGTTTGATAATTATATTGCTGGTTTCCTCATTGTGATTTACAAAAAAACAAAAAAACTCATATAATTTCATTGTCAGTCTGATATGATTACTGAATTTAAAGGAAAGACCTGTCTTGTCCAGTCAACAAAATAACAACAACAACTAGCTGTCAGACTGCTACATGTAGCTTTGTGAGACAGTCTTCCAGAGTACAATGATACATATAAGGCCTGTTCACATCTAGAGATCCAATTGTACGCATCTTCTCAAAAGAACAATGCTGTGACTTGAAGGTTTATCTACTCTGTTTTCAGGAAAATTGCTTGCTTAAAATCTCTTGCATGAAAATCACCATTAATGTTTCTGAGGAACTTATATCCCTATTCTGGCATGTAATACATTATCTATTGAGCTGAGTTTTCTCAGATTTGATTAAAGTGCAGATAGGCTCTTGAAGACGTATGAGTGTGAACGATGCTGTTTAAATTGCCGATGTCTAGCAGCGGTCAGGGTATATGTCTAAAATAGAGAAAGCTGTGATTTCCTTGTTAGCATGTACTAGTCAACAATAGAAAGGGGCATAACAGGATATGGTGGTCAGTATTGACAAAGGGGAAAGAAATGTACAATACCCACAGTGTGTGAATTTAAACGGATGCAAAGTAGTTCAGAAAATAGGAGATTCTCATTTCTGAAAATGTGTTTTAACTTTTAAATGGCACTGGGCGTAAAGTTCTTGGTAGCCGTTAGTACATGTATTGAATAGATGAGCGAGGGGAAAGATAGGAGAAGGGAGAGGGAGAAGAGAAGGGAGAGGGAGAGAGATAATGTAGATAAAGAGTGAGAGAAATAGATAGAGATTAAGGGTGAGAGGGAGAGGGAGAGAAGAGAGAGAGAAAGAGTAAGGAGAGAGAAGGGAAGAGGGGGAAAAAGATAGGGGAGGAGAGAAGAGAAAAGAAAGAAAGAGATTGGGAAGAAGGGAACAAAAAAAAGAATTGAGGGAGTGTCAAGGAGTGGAAAGATGGTGAAGGAGAGAAGGGTCTGAAGCTTTCTCCATTCCATTCCAGTAATAAAATATACAAAACAATGATTTTCCATTAATATGGATGTTGCACTAGGAATGGGAGGGGGATGTCCCTGTATTTTCCTGCCCCTCCAGATAAGTAATGACAGTAGTGTGGATTAAAGAAGACTGGCTCTACCTCTTACGTAGGTGTTTAATACCGCTACCAGTTGATGCACCAACAACAGGAAAAGGATGTGTGCGCTATCACAACGAGGGATAGGACCTTAGCCAACAACAGAAAGAAAATAAAGCATGTGCAAATAGTTGGTCATGTGACCTTCACTGTAGGAAGGATGTGTTATGCATGCAGGAGAGAGGAAATATTATCTGGTAGTAGAACAAGGTGTTAGATACATAGGAGACAGAACTTTATGTGATTCAGTGTAAGGTCATTATCCGTGATAACCAGAGCAGTGGTAGTTGGGAGTAGGTGGCTGTTCTGTCATAAAGCTCTCTTTGCTTGTAGTTGATACTGTCTGGAAGCCTTCCAACACTATCCGTCATGTGGATGTAGTATGTAGTGGATGGTTTCAAATTGTTTGGAGCTCTTTTCTTGCTTTTTCTACATGTTTCTGAGTCTTGCGGTTTCTATCTTTGCCTCTATGATGGAATGATTTGTGCTCATTGCGTGGGTGATAAAGATCTTGGAATAAATCATGTTCATCTATGAGTTCCCTCATGTCACGTTAAGTGGATAAAGGAGATATTTAGTATTGATTAGAACTCATTGTTTCTCTGCTGCTTCAGTTTACAATTCACGTGTTTATGTGCCTCCTACATGTAGAACTTGAAATGGAAAGGGAAGATACACTGTAGCGAATCATGATTCACCGTTTCAGTGCTTAATTTTTAAAAAAGTGAAATTGTTAAAGCAGTGTGCAATTCCTGTACATTCATCAAGTGCAATAAAGAGAGTGGATTGATCATTTACAATGGGTTCCTCTGGTAGTAAACACAAAAAAGCCTCCAAAAAGACAAGTACAGAGGTCACTGAGAAGGTCACCAACAAGGTCAATGGCAAGGTCGAAGAGAAGGTCAATGAGAATGTCAACAATTGTGAAGAGATCCATGAACCGAACCATGAGAGCATGGACACCAAGCCCCTCAAAAAGGCCAAAAACAAAGGTGGCAATCGGAAAATAAACAAAGGCAATAAATGTAAACAACGGCAACAAACTAAACATCATCATGGTTCTACCAATTCTATCCCTCCGCCCTCTCCTGAAACACAGATCAAAGCTGCCGCAGACTCATCAGCGGACTCTGGGCATCCGCCCTCAACGGACTCAGTAGCTGCTCAGAGTATAAGCTCATCAGAAGGAAGCCATGAGCTGGAGAATGTACTAACTGAACAGATCAGGACTTTAGAAAGAGAAAAGTAAGTTAATTTATTCCTTATTTTATATCTACTTTACATGTATAATTTACATGTATTTAACAGAATAATAATCCTTCCACTAATTAATTTTGCAATTATAACATTGATTTGCATGTCACTTTGTCATTTAATAACTTTTACCACTCACACTAAGATGTAAGTAATAATAATAATCTCAATAATTAGTGCAATTAATAAACATGTAACATCAGGTTAAAGCATAAAAGACGTAGTTTACACATTATAATACAGCATTGCATTAATATAACTTAACATCATTAAATGCAGAATCAATTATTTCAAATAATGTAATGATGATGATGGATTGTTTTTTTTTTTTGCTCTTTGAATAAATTACAATTCGATTAAATGTTCTTCATCTAACAGTCTTGTTTGGAAAAAGTTGTTATGTGCCCCAACGAAATGTATGATAGATGGGAGTTCTTTTTATATAGATTATCTGAATATCCTAATCTCAACCCAAAGGTTGTTACAAGACAAAAGAAGTCTGTTTGTCTTCTTTAAATATCCATATTGATTGTATTAAATGCAATCTATAGCATTGTTTCATTAGGAGAAAAAAACAAAAACAAACAAATAAACTTCCTCATAACAGCATTCTGGCCTAACACACAATCCTTCATTCCTCATATTTGTTGATTTTCATATAATAGTTTTCAAGTCGAATAAAATATTCAAGTGTTTTAAAGTTGCATGAAATATTCAATTTGCAGTTAGAGGAAAAAAAATGCTTCTTTTTTTTTTTATACATGATTATTCAATGGCAATTAGATGGCTGGATGAAAATCACCTGATTAATGCAACCTTATATTTGAACTTTCGGATAGCCTTCCCTTGAAAAATGTTAGTTATTTCAGATGCGTATATTTTACATCACCTTCAGACCTCTTTCTGGGGGGTAGCCGATTATACAGAGGAAGCTTGTTAAATCCTTGTCGTTTAGAAATGGATGTGACCTGTGTAGGTTGTACTTTCAGAATGACAAACTTAATCAAAGTCCAGATAAACCCTGATAACCAATGGCTACTTTTAACCTTTATTAATGTAGAATGCAAATTCCAACTTCTGTACTTTTGACAACTCATGGAAAATCATAAGGCACCCCAAATTTGTATGTTTGTTTGTTTGTGTGTTTCGTTTTGTTTTGTTTTTGTTTTTTTGTTTGTTTAGGGGGTTATTGATAATGTAAAAAATGTGTAATTTTTAATTGTTACAAAAATTAGTGACTACATATTTAAATGATTAAACTTTATATTTATTTTTAAGGATAAGCCTCTCATATGTTCTACGGAGTATACAAATTATGTAGAGTGAACATTCAAGATAAACTACTGAACTGTACCATTTGTTCTAGTGACGGATCTCAGTCATTATTTTGTCACATTATGACATAGGGTTGCTGAAAATCTTGCTTTTTAGTTGATAATAATTTTCCAGCTTTTCAAAATTTGTTTTCAATTTCATACAATCAGCCATACAGCTTCTTGTCAGCAGTTATTAAACCAGAATATAAATTTCACATAAAAATGCCTATGACTTACATGTAGATCTCTCAAATTGATAAGAAAAGGAAGTTTTTTTTAATTTAATTAAAGCTACATAATGAAGGGGAAGAGACTTTACAAGTTGGCTATCTCTAATGTAATTATTCAATAACATCTCTCACACCTAGCCTATGTGGTAGCCTCACATGGTGTCCATAGGATATCCTGGCCCTGATTAGGAGACCTGGACCACCTAGTAGTTCCAGAGATACCTAACTGATAATGCTTTTATTATCACCTCATTTTCATACAATCTAATTTAAAGGTAATGCAGGGTTTTGGCCAAGGTTTTAGACCAAGGTTTTAGGCCAAGGTTTTAGAAAATGCATACATGTAGTTGTGCAAATCCAAACCTTAATAGACAATGAGTCACCCCCCCCCCCCCCACCCAAAAGTAATATTTAATACTGTAAAGTACATATGGGATTCATGGATTTAGAATGCTAGATTATTCTTCATATTTGCTATTTATCATGAGTTACTGAACCTATATGTTGCTATGTCTTTGCATTGATTTAGCTCTTTTAGCTGGATGCAACAATGGTAAAACAGATTTTTTTTTCTTTAGCTGATCAAAAGTTTTAAAAATCATCCATTGCTCAAGCAATATCATTAGCAAAGTAGTACTGTAAAACCACAGACTTTCACAACATGAAACTGTTTTGAATTGTAAATGAAGGTTATTTTTTTAAATTGCAAAATTCATCTTGTGTCACTTGTGATTCAAATTATTTTGTGGCATCAATTACAAGCTCTGCTTTTAGTTTAGCTTCCTGTTCTTTATCCTTATAATTATTGTACTTGAAAAAAAATATTTTGTTTTTTATCGTGATTTTTAATGATGGAGAAATCAAATCAAATTGAATTGAAAATGTTGTGAATCACTCAATGAATTTGTGAAAATTTCTGGTTTACAACAGTCAAGTACTATGTGTAGTATAGGATGCTTGCATGCTAAATATATTCACGTTTGAGGAAAAAAAATCTTTGTGGGAAAGCATTGGTGTTTCAGGTGGTGTATTTCGTGCATGTTGTTTGTTGAAAAGGAAGTGATGCTAAGTTCAAATAAACTTTCACTTTTCTTTCTGTTTGTGGCTCATAATGACATCATATGTTTTTTGCTCCACTATGTGGAGTATAAGTTTCATTTCATAGACCTTATAAAAAAAAAAATACATTGGTGTGAACCGTGGGATCATACTATATGTATGGTGGAGGATAATACATGTATGCTCAGAAAACAAATCATTTCATTGGAAAGACATTTTTAGGATATTTTTTAAGGTATATTTTGTTGAAAGATTGATCTTTCAAGGTACTTTTTGACTTTTGAAATAGATGTTGGAAAATCAGTTCAAGGGTAATATGAAGCGAAATTATGGATGGGGACACTAGTATAGAATTCTTATGAAATTTCTTCTCTAGTTATAATGTTATGTGGTGACTTTGGAGTTCTTTGTATCATGGTGCAGGTATAATTCTCATTGAAAATTTGAATTATGATTAGTTTCTTATAAACAACACATTGATCATGCTAAAAAATAAAAAAATAAAAATGTTTAAAAAATCAGAGATGTGCTTTCTCACAAAAATTTATAAACAATTCCATAAATTATCATAACCATATCAAATTATATCAAATGATGAAAAGGGTTTTTATTGACTCATTATCTTATCTCACATTACAGAATTATGAGACAGACCAGCCATTGATATAATGACTACATTTCATCAACAATATCTTTATTCCATACCTACATGTACATGTACATTATGCCCTCTTCATTTTCTTCAAGATTCATTATATGTACCATGAATTCAACAATATGTTATGCATTTTTCAACCTCTGTCTTTCTTTATTACTCCCCATTAGATTTGAAAGCATTATTTTTCATGAAATCTTTATATGTATTATTCAACTTGTAGAAATACCTGTACATGTTGAAAAATTAGTCCAAAAGGATATGGAAAATAAGATTAAATTGATGGTGACAATATTCTGAAATTCCTTCGAAATCACTCATCTAGTTTGGATGCTATTTATGATTTCAGAATTGTTTGTATGGTTGCAAAAATGGAATCTATGTTCATGATACTGTAATCTTCCTTGGAAAAATGCTGTGGCAATATTATCCCATTTTACGTGTGAATGAATGGAAAATTGGGGTGTAAAAAAAATTGTAGCTGCGTGCTACAAAGGCCCCTTGTAATATGTAGGTAGCTTAGCAAAATGTATTGGCATGAAACGTCGTGTCGGGAACGCAAAATGCTTATTGGTGAAAAATCATAATTTTATTGCTGTAAGGTACTAGAGACATACCATTAAGCCATGTGTCCAAAAATACCTCATCTACCTTGATTATTCTTTACTATTACAGAAAATTGTTGTTACATACATGTATATATGTCAAATTACAACTATTCATTCACCGCTATCACAAACACATTCGCCATTTGCGTTCCAGACATGTCTTTTTGTGCCACTTTGTTTTACTAGGTTACTTGTACCTTAATGTACTCACTTGTCTGTTTGTTTCAAGATATAGAAATGGGCAATTCCACAGTAACGGAAGGCATTCAGAGACACATTTTACCAACTTCAAACCATAACTACAATTTTTTTGTAATGGTGGAACATTTCAAACATCAGAGATGCAAGATTAAATCAACTGCCTTTAATTTAAAAAAAAAAAATTGTTATTGCCAAGCAGTTATGAAATTTGCATATTAATGATGTCGGTAATGGAAGGACATTTTGATTTTTCAAAACGTCCTTCTATTACCGAACACATTAATATGCAAATTTCCTTATTGCTTGGCAATAACAGATTTTTTTTTTTTTTTTAATCAAAGGCAGTTGATTTAATCTTGCATCTCTGATGTTTGAAATGTTCTACCATTACAAAAAAAAATTGTAGTTATGGTTTGAAGTTGGTAAAATGTGTCTCTGAATGTATGAATCCGTTACCGTGGAATTGCCCAAACGTGAAGTGCACTATACTTTGAGATGTCACTACAATGTATATTTTGCCGCTGTGCTTTTTTTTTACGCTGTTGTGTTCATGCGTTAACAATTATATTTACTTTTCCCCCAGGCGTGATCTGACAGCTGACCTTTCAACTCTGAATGTTGGTCCGCTAGCCAGTGAAGATGACAACTTCAGCGCAGATGACCTTGATGCATCCAGCGTCGATGACCTGGACTCGGTCGTCCATCAGGAACGAGTGACCTTTGACACTCCTGCCTCACCCTCCAAGCTGAGCCATCTGAACAAGAACCGGGCACCGAAGCAGAAGAAACGTCCTCCGGCACGCTACTCCATGCTACTAGGACAAGATGAGGCCGAGGCAGCACTATCACCACCACCATCGTCATCCCAAGACAAAGAGAAACAACCAGAGGCTCCTCAAGAGAAGATTAAAAAGAAGCGAGGCTCCAAGGAAAAGAAACAGAAGAAGAAAGGAAAATATAACAAGAAAACTGATGCCAAAATGGATGATTCGGTGGTGGAAGTATGAATGATGTGATGTTTGATTCATAAGACATGACTGATTTGAAATGCTCTGTGCTGTCATAGTTTCAGTCCTTCAAGACTGATTTGAGTGTGTGAATAAGGTACGTGAAGTTGAAGACTGATATACAGAATCTTCTGCCCATTGTATTTGACAGTCTTGTGTAGTTTTCTGCAGATATGTGACTTTGTGTCTACAATGTATCTCAAGTTACTGCAACTCATTAACCCTCAAGCCAAATATATGTCTTGTCTCATTCTCCTGCTACCAATTCTACAACTCCAGGAGAGGAGATAAAAGATTTAGATAACTTACATGAATACTTCATTTTGTCTTATTAAATATATGTGAAGTGTGAAGTATTTTTCAACTCAGATGAACGACATGTACCAATGCTGGATCAGTATTATATCAAAGGGATACCAAGAAAAGATGCTACTTTTTTTTTTAGAATAGTTTGAAATAAGAGTGCTGAAGTCTTTGCTTCAAATACTTGAATTTGTGTTTACTGAGTTTGTTGGGACTTTTTCTTAAAAACAAAGTCCTGACAATGCAAAAAATCAGAAATCATCAGATTGAGCTTAAGTGTTTCTTCTAATATGAAAAATTCATAAAATGTTATACAATTTACTCTCAATTAGTGAATTTCATCCATGAATAAATCTATGTGGACTGATGTTTCGAAACTGAAAATCATTTCCCTGTACATGTAACTATCAAAGATAACCTAATTTCCTCTATTTATTGTATTGTATCTTGTTCATAATTATACATTTCTAACACATGTACATTGTGTCTCTTAATCTATGTGAATATGTATACGGACCATATACATGTACATGAAGTTCTATGGAGCCAATTTTGCATTTCATTTGCAAAAGTGAGTTAAATGTTGACTGTCATTTTATGTATGCTGGAGATAATAGTCATGAAATCTGTTGCAAGCAGTGTACATTTTGGAAATCTCTTTGTGTATCAAGTGATTTTCGTGATATCCGATTATCAAACTTTGCAAAGTGACGCCTTTATCATATACAAGGTACATAAAGATTTTGAATTCTTTTGATTTATGCATTATGCGGGGTGTGCCATTATTGCCAAGAATATGCCTTTGCTTTGTGCATAGTGTAATACAGCAGAAATGTGATGACATAATTGAGATATAATTTCACTTTCTATTTCTCTTTCTCTTCTTTCTGTCTTTCTATATCCCTACCCTCTTTTCTGTCTGTCTCTCTCTCTCTCTCCCCTCATTATTCCTACTTCCCCATCTCCCTTTCTAGATCTCGCATCCTCTCTTTCTCTAATTATTCCTCTTGTCCACCCCCACCTCTCTCTCTCTCTCTCAAACATACACACACACACACACACACACACATACACACGTGCAACACATAATTTCTCTCTCCATTTTCCCTTTCTCTTTCATGAAAAAAATTCATGTGCAGCATGTATACAATTCATCACTGTTTGTTTTTAGAAATTTTTTTAATAGCATTAGATATAAATCATAAATCATATGAATTTAAAGTGACATGTTAAGTACTTGACTGCCATCATGTTGTTTTTTCTGTTCATGCTCCAAGCCAAACGTACACACTCATCTTCTAGTTTCCAATAGACCAGTTCGGTAATGTAGTCAAATTTCATACATACCTTTCAAACTAAGGTTGTTCTTGACAACCTGAAAGCTTGGCCGAGGCTTGCCGGACATAGCAACAAGTAATGTATGCAAACTGGATTCCAAGCATTGAGGCTCATTTATAAAAAGCAGGTTAATGGAATACATGGAGCTCGTCACTAGGTGCTCAGAGAAGAAATGTGCATAAATTTGTGTACATTACAGAACCAGTCTATTGAAGGATGCACACATAATTCTCTTAATTATTAACTTTGGTCTTTTTAAACAGCCAAACCAAAGAGGCAGTCAATCAAATACATGTACCTTAATACATGTAGATTCATTAGAGTTTTGAAAAGATTGATTAGCTGAGTCTGTCATCACAGATAAACAGCTAACAATCATTTTGTGATATTTCCATGTAATTCAAAGTTGAAAAAGTTGAATGGAGGTTGTTTGGAACATTCACAACTGAAGAAAGTTGTGTCCACTTCGTTTTTAAGGGACCTTGGTCATAATGTTCAAAAAGGGAATTTAAAACCAAGATTAACAATGTTTGCACAAAAGTCATATCTGGTCCCGTATGTTATGAACAATGTAGCCTTCTTCCTTAACAATGGGACCATTTTACACAAAATTTGAAAGTCAACAAAAAATTCTGGCAGAATTATGTTTAATAAAAATTACCTGTTAAACAATCTATAATGTAAAGTTACAAACCCTTTCAATTACTGGAGTTGTAATTTCCGTTTTTTATGCTAAAATCTACAGATAGTGCTAGTGCTGCAGCTGTATATAAAAAAAGAAGTCTTGAAAAGGAACAATTAAGTGCAATGATTGCATCACAGCAAGCATATCTAAATGTACATTTATACATTGTAGTACAAAATTTGGTCAGTATATTTATGCACAATGAACAATTTATATCCTCATTTACTGTGCTTGTCTAGCTGTTACAGGGAAGAGATAGCTTGGTTGAGTTTTATCCAAAGATACTTATATATAACAAAATGTCATGGTTCAATATGCTTACATACATTATAGTTCCTATGCATGCACTTATTTTTGTGCTGTTGGACAGAGTTAAAAATCATGTTACACATGTATAGTAGTTGTGCACAGTGCACTCACATACATGCTTAAAAAGTATTAATATGAATTATGCACATTTCCTTCCTTTGACACAGCATGTGCTGAAAGCCATAAGGACATTAGCACACCAATGCCCAAGTGGTTTTCAGCAGACATTATGTTTATTGTATGCAAAATCAAAGAACAAATTCTTTTTATACACAGTGTTATGTATGTGTCTATGTGGTTTGATTATTTCTTGTGATTTATCTTGCCAAAGTGAATGTGTAATTATCAATGTGTAGAATACATTGTACATGTACTTCCACTGTTGCACAAATTTCGAGAATTAGATTGGTTGCTTTTTATTGATCAGTTCCAGTAGACATCTCCTTTTCTCTATCATAAAATTGAGCTACAAATATATATATATATATATACATGTATGTTGTGGTATTGTATTATGTAATGTTACATAATATCAAAACAATTTCAAGCAATTATTTTCCGTTCTCTTTGGTAATTTCAACTTTCAGGAAGGTGTTTCATAGAAACATGTACTACTTTTTATGTGGTTTCATATTGGGATTGCATCATATTTCAATGGTTCAAAAATTGTTAGAATTTCTGTAGAAGTTGGCTAGGAAAGGAAGAAATCTTTCAGTGAGTTCACGTGCAAAACATAACTAAGATAAGGCATTGAACTTTTTTTTTTATGATGGTACCTCTTTGGTTTATTTTGATAGAAATAGTTCCTTAAGATCAGCATTCACTTTTTGCAAAATCCATTTCAAAGTTTGAGAAGAGATAAATGCTTATTTTGTGCTGAGCAGTTTTAATGCAAGATTAAATTTTGTACAGAATTTACCGTCTACATGTATGACAGTGAAAGGTTACAATCTCCTAATTCCTGTATTTATCTGTACATGTATATTCATATTCATGTTATACCATAAATGCTGTGCAAATTCTAGCACCAAAGTAAAGGTAATGGAAATGATGGGGATCGTTTTGTAGACTCGTTTCACTGAAGTCAATTGTTCAGTCCCACCTAGTGTTATCAAGAACAAATCATCATCGTCTTCCTGGAGCTGTGCTCACTAAAATATCAAATTTGCCAAAAAGTAGTGTGCTAAAAACCTAATCTGTTTCAGTATTTACAAGGAGACTATTATGTATTTCTGTTGACTACATGATAACATAGCTGAATACATTAAAACTTCATCCTGTAATATAAAGGTTGTGCAAGTCACATCACATACAGTGATACGGCAAGACCCAGTCTCATTCCCAGAATTTTTTATTTCTCGCTTTTGGTTTCGACCCAGATAATGAAATGTCATCAAAATTTTTCCTCCCGGTCTTGGTGTTTGTTGCCAGGTATTGAAGACAATGCTGATCACATGTTGATAGAAATATGTGATTGCCCCGTTTAAGATGACAGCATGAATGATGAAATTGGCAAACAAAAACAATGATTCCGATTATTTTTTGTGGTACAAGTACGTAATAATAATTGTGCTTTTTGATAGTAATGTGTTTACCTGTAGATACGATTTTAATGTGTTACAACTGCACATTTATCTGTTTTAAGACTATAGAATTTACTATCATCATGATCGTAAACACTTGTACATGTATAGACATCTGTATTATTACAATGTGCTAGAAATTCAAGATCTTAATTATGATGGTTGTGATCATTATCACTTCATCATCATCACTATTATCATTTTCGTTGTCATCTTTTTATTCCCCCATTGTTATCATGATTATCATCATCATCATCATCACTATCATCATCATTTTCACCATCATCATCATCATGTTCTGCATTGAAAGATGACTTAATCAAGAATGTAAGCTGCCCTGCTATAAGGGAATATGTGCAATTTCAATAAAATACAAATCAAATTAGGAACTTGTAGTACAACTTTTAGAAACAACTCTTTTAGTTTCACACTGCTCTGCCAAGAAACCTTAGGGTTTAGTTCCATATTATAGAATGATTAATATGGTTCTGTGTAGAGCTCTTTATTCTACTAATGTAGTGTACATGTAATCACATTATCATATATGCCTACTGTTAACTCTTTCAACTAGACCTAATTATTAGTATCTAAAACTTGCATGATAAAGAGCAAAGGACTTTAGAGACAGGATACTTTAATTCCAGTCAAAATAATACTTGGCAAGTGTAATAGTTTGTTTGTTCATTGTTATTTTTTTTAAATGACATAATTATACATAGAAGCATTACTCACACTGAACTCTGTATGTTGTATGAAATCAGTGTAATTATGTTTTGGACGTATCTAAATTTAGGATGGATTTGGAGAGATAATAATAATAGTCGCAACTTGTATGAGAGCCAGTTTATCAGTACTGCATACTGTGTATATCATGGCTAATTTGTGGAAAAGAGGAACAATTTTGTTTTATATGTAGGACAAGCTATCAATTATTCCTATCCATAATCTGTTTTCCTCCTATCTCTTGTAAAGATATATGAGATGTATATTTATAATCGGATGAAAACAGTGTATGGAAACTCTTTATATATATATGTATATAGCGAATGGATAAGAATAATTGACAAACATATAAACATGAATATCTCAACTTGTATTAAATGAGTCATGTTAATTGCTTGAGGAAAAAAATATGTATGTAAATTGTAACAGTTTGTACAGATTGTAAATTTCACAATTATATTTCATTGAACTTCCTGCAAATAGATTTTGCATTTACGTTTTTTTATGCAGTTAGGATTGATGCTAGACAAGAAAAAGGATATTTAGTGTTACCAAGCTAATAGTAGCAGTGAATTATATTTGAACAAAGAATAAGATGGTTGAAAAGGATTTCAGCAATAAGATGAGAGGAAGTAGGAAAGAAAGTTATTATTCACTGCGCTTTCATTGAGCTAAAATATTTTAAGATTATGTGATTATTTACAAGTATACGTTCCTAATTAAAACTTTCAGAACCTGAAATTGATTT
The DNA here is from genome assembly GCA_025618425.1 of Heliocidaris tuberculata. Lineage (NCBI taxonomy): Eukaryota > Metazoa > Echinodermata > Echinoidea > Camarodonta > Echinometridae > Heliocidaris > Heliocidaris tuberculata. The sequence goes on from CM046839.1 coordinate 22,828,489, forward strand.
GAAATGCTTTTACATGTTTCACTGTGTTGTTTCCTCGAGTTTCAGTGATGACTGTAGGGATTGAGTAGGTGAACTTTTATATATATATATATATATATATATATACCACTAATTCGCCCTAAAAGGGGAAGTGGTAAAAAAAGCATAGCAAAGGAGAAAATTTATATAAACCTGTTTATACATAATAAAGGATATGATAAAGGACATTTCCTCAAACAGCACATATTTTACCCATGGCACAATATGAACCCTGAAATTTGAGATGCATGCATAAGGCTACCCTACATTTAAAAAAAAAAATGGAAGGGTCCTCATATCGGTGGACGCTCATTATAGCATTGTGACAGCGAAGTTACAGGTTGTGGTATGGCAGGCAAGGTCAGAAAGTCTAGTTCAAAACGTAAAGGAGAAATGCATATTTCTCCTTATAGTCGATTTCGCTGCATTTTTTACGTATTTTCGTATTTTCGTATTTTCGTAGGTATCTAATGAAATATGTATATATACATGTATATATATATATATATATATATATATATTTGTATATAAATATATATAAATATATCTTTCTAAATCCTATGGAAAACGTTTCTCTATTGTAATGGAATAAACCGCTTTGTTAGGATTGCCCTTTCCGTAGGATTTAGAAAGATATACATACATGTAAATGGAATAATCAACCATTCTCATTCCTATTAATATCATTTTCAAGCAAACTATTTTTTATATTATGGAATAGAAGAGAGAGTAAGCTAGAGAGAGAGAAAGAGGAAAAGAAGATCAGAGGGAGGGAAAGGAAGGCAAAGAGAGAGAGGAATTTTCCACGTCTTATTGCAAACATCCATTCTGCTTCTCATGCCCCATTTATTCTTCTTCCCTCCTTCCATCTCTCTTTCTATCTCCCTTTCTCTCTTTCTCTCCCCAATCCTCTCCTTTTCCCTCTATTTCTCTTTCTCTGTGTTTTCTGAATCTCCTCCCTCTATCTTTCTCTATACTCTATATATCTCACTCGGCAATCCTTAGTAATGCACACAATTTAAAAAGGACATACAAAATTGATTTATAGATTTAATACAAATCAACATACAAAAGGGAGTTTACATGTACATCACATATAAACGTTACAAGTTGCATGAACAATATATATATATATACATGTATATATATATATATACACTGATTATTTCCTACGTTAGGGGGAATCCTATCAATGCGGTTTATTCCGTCACAATAGAAATTCGACGTTACGGCGAAAGCAACCGTGCGTTAAGGCGAATGATAACAATAGGCTGAGATAAAAGGATTCCCCTAAACGCCGGAATAAGAGATATATATATATATATATATATATATATACATGTATATATTTCTTTTTAAAAAAATATATATAATAATAATATTGGATATTTTAATAGCACTCATATCCACCATGTAATAAGGTGCTCAAGGCGCCCCAATATTATCCAGGCTCTAGCTAGGCTACATTTGTTGCTAACAAAATGACCAATATAATGTCTTATATCCCTCATTGAAAATTTCTTTTTCTTTGATTGGTCAAGAGCACTTCATGTGATTAACCATAATTCAACAAGAAAAAGAAATTCCTCCGGGAGAAAAATAGGTTCTGTGACATCACACTTTTCAGAGTAAGATAATTTTTGTCCTATTTTGCCTCCGACTGCCCATTGTTGCCTAAAATCATTTCCTCTGTCTCGTACGGCCAGCAGCCAGTAGTCTCCCTCAGGTAACTCCCACGATGGGATGGCGTAGGCACCAATGAAATTACGTGCCGAGCCCGAGAATTTTCATGAATCCATAAAGATGTATGATGTATCGATTGTTATTGTACCAAACATTAATGAACATTGTTTATTTACATTTATTATCAACAACTGGATGTACGTCCCCAGCTTCTAGCTTACTTGCTTAAAAAAGATATTATTTTTTTCCTGGGCAATGATGACCGTAATCTTGATCAATATGTTCAAGTAGGAGCCAGTAGTAAATGTATTCAGAATGCTTGTAATTCAAGGGTCATTTGACATCACAAATACAACTCTATTGTTTCCACACACACAAAAACAAAATTCTTTGTCAACACATATTATCTCGTAGAAAAAGGTTAATAAACATAACCTGAGGTGTACTTCTAGGACTGGGTGTTGCATTGTCAGTTAAACCTTGAGAAAGCAGATTTTCAACCGATCCTGAGAGTCTCTAGACACAAATGAAAGACGTTATAACAGTATGAAAGCATACTTAGTTTACTTCATGTTTAAACCTGAATAAGTTAGCAGAAATAGTCCACTGAATTATGGAGCACAAAGAGTCAACTGCAATATAGTGTCAACAATTACCATGATAACTCTGTAACAAAATTTATGTTATCATGAAATCAATATCTCATTTTCCTTATGTGACTCAGTTTCAGTTGCTTATTCACTTTGTCCTATAACCTCAATATCCTGTTTAAATACCATAATTCAGTAACCAAATGAATAAGCAAAATTGATGTCATCATGAAATCAATTTCTCATTTTAATATCTTGACTTAGTGTCTATTGTTTAATTCTTTTTGTTACAAAATCATAGCTACAATGTATATCACTGACAAAGCCATTCACTTGAGTAAATTTTAAAGATATTCCCCCCCTCATTGTAACTTCTTGAAGCTTTTCCCCGTATATGAGTGCTTGATCTTCTTGGGAGACTCCAACATAAAGAGAGCATTCTACAAATCATTCCATCCTCCTCATCAACACTCTGAATTTCACTTTACTAATTTCCTGTGGATTTTTAAAAAATGATATAGCCCTTGATTGATGATTCCCAACACTCTGAATTTAACTTTACTAATTTCCTGTGGATTTTTTAAAAATCATATAGCCCTTGATTGACGATTCCCCTTAGGAAGACTGATACTGCATGCCATTAACCCTTTCGAGACAATTGACCACAATTTGTGGTTTGGCTCAATAACTTTTGATTCAGGGCCCTAAAAAATATACCAGATGCATGAGTAGAAAGAGCAAAATTTCTGCACACACTGTGCCCATTTTTGTTGCATGACCATATTTCGTTTCATGCCAGGAATTTTAAAAGGAGAATAAGCCTTAAAATCCTTAAATTGGCAACACATTAAGAGGTTCAAAATCATTGTTTTTTGTCAAACTTGGCAATTTTTTCAACTTTTCAACAAAGTTCATAAACATGTACATGTATATTGTTTTCAAAGACATTATATTTCATTAGAACCATGTAGCATTAAAGGTATCGTACAGCAGTGGGAAAGGTGGCGCTTTGGATATTTAACTACTTTGTCAGCTGGAATGGAAATTACTACATATACTGTTGTGAAATGATTAATTTCGAACGTAGGTGACGTTTGTTTGAAGAAAAATGGTTTAGAAATGGCTAAAATATCCCAAAAAATAAACATCGAATTACAAGCGCGGTACCGCGTTGACAGTTCACACACGTGTAAACAGTGTGTGCGAACCGCTGTGCGCCGTTGAGCCGGGAGCGTCGGGGTAGGTGGTCCTTAGCGAGGGTATAAGGTAACCGTTGATATTCGATCATTTGAATTATTTTACTGAAAATCACCGGAAATCATGAATAGAATACCGGATTATCTCACTCATGTATCTTTTTATGCAAGCCGAACAATATGAGACTGTTTTTGAGCAGTTTCATGCCAACTTTCATTTTGCTACCACTACTGTTTATTACCTTTAAAAGAAAAATACATTTGTTGCCAATTTGAAGAACAAAATGTGATCAATTTAGCCCCTAAATAATGAAAGGGTTAAAGCGGTCTAATATTTTGCTCTTTATATTGGGGGTTTCCTGCGCTGTTTTTCTTGTTCTTTTTTTTAATACCCCTTAACCATTAACCTAATTATTTTTTCTGGTGATTGGCCAGGCTACAATAATAAGGCACTCAAGCTCTCAAGAATTTCTTCCTACCAAGAACCCATTTATTTAACCTGAGAGAAGAATAGCAAATGTAGATGTCCCCCTCGGAAGTGTAAATCACTATTACAGCAACCATTCTAATCATCTTCATCCACATCATTAACATTCTGAAGTTCTTTGAGCAATTTCCTGAGTCCTTTGCCCTCATAACAGCGCTTGTAGCCTCTAGGAAGACTCCTACATGATGTGAGCTTTATACACTCTAGGGTTGTGCAGCCCTTTAGGACATATCTAGGAGAACAACACAATATAGAAATTCAAGATGAGAAGTATGATACAATAATTATCCCTAATCTTAAGTACATCTAGCTAAGGGCATTGATTTTCAGCAATCACCGAAAATAGATCCTACTAAAAGCCAACAACAGCAGCCAATAGCAGCCAAGAGGATGCCAAGAGGATGCCAAGACACATGATAATCAATTTACCAAAAACTGCCAAGAGCCACCCAGACCTCGATCTACTAAAAGCCGCCAACAACCATATCAATCATCCATTCTGTAAAAATTTTATTCTTTTGCTGATTTTAGGCCCTGAAATAACTTATTTTTGTTGAATTCGTCTCAAGATATTTAGAATAGCCTTAGCAATATTTAAGGAGCCTTTTGGTTGTCTCTTGGCTGCTCCGGGATTTGTTTCTGGCTTATTTTCAACTCTGCAGTTGGCTGCTTTCAGTAGGACTGCCAAAAACAGATACAAAGCATGAAAACAACCATTGGAAAAGGAAAACATACATTTCTATATCTTATAACACACAGATAAGTAAGAATGCTTTATTGCATGTAGTGACTTGTTTATCATCCCTTTTGCCATGGAATGATAATTTTGCCATAGCATTGTTTTTAAAGGCAGTTTATATTGTGATGTGTGAAAGAGGCTTCACAATGACATTGTTACTCATTCTGATCTACATGTACTTACCTGACACCCTTCACTGATACATTGGTTCCACTGAGGTCTAGGGTTCTAAGCTGGTGACCTGATGAGAAGTTTTTCATGACTTCATCAAGGCAAGATCCTGGGTAGGTGTTCCAGGATAGATCCAGCTCAACTAGGCTGTGACTCCACTGAATAGAGCAAACAGAGGGCACAATTTTTTGTTTTAAGGGTCAAACCTGCATTTTCTTTAATAAAGGGCCATCCAGTCTTGGTGATAAGATGATTTGTGTGAAAGCAGAAAAATAAGAAAAACATAATGGTGAAAGTTTGATATACATTGCACAAGGAATAAGAAAGTTATGGATGTTTGAAAAATGAGATCACTACATCTATGCAAATCTCAAATTGGCAGTTTGTTGAGTCAATTGTGACATACTTATGGACAACTCTCCTATTTGTCGTACACAAAAATATTAATTTGCAGTTTTCTCCGAAGCGCCTTTAACCTCGGGGTAGTATTCAAAATATATTTTTGATAGCATATTCTTATAGGTCCTCATGAACTAAAAAGATCCTACTGAGTGATACATTTTGAAAAAATGAAATTTTAGTCATTCTGTGTGTTGGAGCAAATGGGGGAGTTGTCCGCAACTGCATCACAGTGACATTACCTATTCAGCCAATTTGAAATTCCCATAGTATGTATAGTGATTAAAACTTTCAAATATTCATAACTTTCTTATTGCTTGTCCGATTTTGTTCACACTTTCACCAATTTGCTTCTCTGAATTTTCCAATTCCTTTCAGAGCAACTTGCCATTAAAGTTTGATTTCCCTATAGTCAAGTACTTCATAAATTAATGGGTAATTCATAAATAAATGCACTGGTATACAGTGGAAACTTGTTATAAAGAACACAGTTATACAAAAAAAAAAAAAAAAAAACCACCCTTGATTTTGCTGGTCCCTATTCCTTGTATTCTACCTTTTCCCTTTAATAGCCCTGATATAACAAGGTAATTTCCATGGTTCCAAGAAGTTTGTTAGAACAAGGTTCCACTGTATTTAGGGTCAGAGTTAAGTACCTTGTTAGGTCCAGGATTGAAGTTGGGAATTTGATAGTGTTAGAAATTGAATGTGGATCATAAGTCATAAAATCATTCATTTACCTAAAAGCATACACAGAAAAAGAAGCTTACCTTGGCAATAGTGACATCAAATCCCTCATATCTTGAGAGTGAACAGCGAGATATGTATAACTGCTCAAGGTTATCAATATTAAGGTCCTGTAACATAAAAAGACATATGAATGAGAACCATTCATACAAAATACAAACACAAAGTTGTATTATTGCGACTATTAAATCAGAAATTATCCAACATATTTGAAGAAAAATGATAAAATGTGATCCAGATTGCTTTTTTCCTTCGTTGGGTTTTTTGGGGGGCGGTGATATATCACAATTATCACCCAAAATTTGCTGTTGTGGGTATTTGTGTCCCGAACATTTTGGATAGACATTTCTTACAGCAACCAAGATGCTCAATAGTACCTTTAATTAACATACCAGTGTAAAGAACTGATACCAAATTCCTGTCGCATGTTTACCTATAATTTGTTTTTAAAGTTCATCAGAATGATTTAATTCATAAGGAATAAGTTCTATGAGACATCCCAAAGGTATCTACATGTACCTGTGACAGTTTCAATGTCTATAGTTCAGACACCTCCATCAGAATTGTACTGGCAAACTGAAGTAATACCTTCCAGCAATCATAAAACTGGCAGCTAATTTCAGTTTGTCAGGACACATCTGAGGAAGTTTCTGAACTATAGATATTGAAGTTGTGACAGTTAAAATACCTTTAGCCTGTGTCATAGTACTTGTTAATAGTAATAATAATGATGGCTTCTTATAAAGCGCTCATATTTGTCACATTGTGACGCTCCTGGCGCTTTAGTTTACCAGCACATTTACGGTCGTGTACATCTACAGAATCTTCTAAGCGGAATCTAAAGACATATTTGTTTTTATTGTAGTTAAGTACTGTAATCTTGGAGAGCTGTATGTAAAGCGCATAGAGCAGTTTTAATTGATTATGTGCTATATAAGTGACAGTTTATTATTATTATTACCTGCAATGTTTGCATTTTGATGTGAGTACATCCTCTCAGGTCGAGCAGCTTAAGTTTGGGTGAATTCTTGAGAACTCTTCTTAGGAAGTCATCACTAACTCCTAGGTTAGTTGGTAGGACTACCTGCCATGCAACATTATCAGCTACTGCTAGGCTCAGCTCTACAAGTTTGCTGAATCCACCTGCTTCATTCTGCACAAAAACAAAGACAATTGTGAATATTCAACGAAAAGAAAGTACTATAAACGTTACAAATTTTGTCTTCATTTTTTTAATAATCTGCATGGAATTGTAATGCAGAGAGTTTCACTTCACAACAGGAATATGATATCTGCTTAATGTTCTTTTTTTTGGCAAAATGTATGAAGATATAACTTTAACGTTCAAAATATTCCATTGCTGTTGCAATTTTATTCAAGATAAATCTTAATATGTCACATTGAAAACTGCATATGTTATCAATTCATCAAAATTAAATCTCCGATGTAATCTTATCTTTTTATTTGGAAATACACTAATACCTACATTTGAATATCAAATACATTTATTTCACATTATGAATTAATAGAAATAGGCAAATATAAAGAACCAAACTAATTCTATAGTTCAGTGTTCTTAAGCAATTGATCATCAAACTGTGTGAATATTTCGATAATAGGCAATTCAATTTCAAGGGTGCACATTATAGTTTTTTGGCTGAACTGTACAAGTAGAAGATCTCACCACCCACAGGGTTAGGGTGTAGGTTAGGGTTAGGGTTAGGGTTGCTTGTGTCCTTGAATATTCTGCAGTTGTTCAATTCAATGAACATGGGTCAGATTTGTCCTCAAACAAGACAAATACCTGAGCTTTGGCTGATGCATTAGCAGCTTGAACCCTTGTTCCTGCCAGTCTTAAGATCTCAAGGAGAGGACATCCTTTCTGCATCTCTTCTATCGGCAGCATCAAACATTCGATAGTCACCTGGCAATTAGAGAGATCTAGCAGACGCAATTTGTGGCAAAATGACTAGGAAGAAGAAGATAAAAAAAAAGGTGCCAGGTTCCAATATTGCTGACTTGATGATTCTGAGTTAGTTGCATAACACATGCTCATAAGACTACTGCTCCATGTTCAATTCCCTACAGTAAACAAATTGTTAACTTCAAACTTGGACCAGAAACCATACCTAACTCTAACCATAAACCTAATTAAAAAAAAAAACAAATGCATGCTTTGGAATAAAGCCCAAGACAACTGTCACCAGAGCTAAAATTCTCACATCAAATTATTCCATATCCTTTCTTTTAACGGTCAACGAGCCACAACAAGCTCAATCACTGCTACACAGCGAGAGAAAGGCACTGTCAGATCTTGATAGAAGTTAACAAGATAACATATATTCTGGCCTTTAAGATGACCCCGTCTCCATTCTCTATGCATAAAAAGCCCTGATCTAAGATGTTCATAAGAGGTGTTTCAAAGGTGGCTACGTATTTTAAAGCTTCTCCTTTTACATACTCTGCTATATAATATAATATGGAAACATAATATACTGATATTAGTTTTACTTTCTGGAGATGATTGGGATCAAAATCCTTTATGTACATCCCTGCTTTTATACCAGGAAAGAAAACCAAAAAAAAATGCATAAATAAGCACAAGTTTCACTTGGGCAGGAGTGGAGCCCATAGCACTAATAATTACATAAAATTGTTTTGTAAAGCTACCTTGATGGAGGTCATCAGATTGGCTGAACTTATGATAGAACATCCCGCTAATTGAAGCTCCTGTAATGTTCCTCCTCTCTCCTTCAACAAATCTCTTACACTAGGAGAAGAAGCCAAGGAACTCTGTTTGAAAAAGATTACATAATAAATGCAACATATATTGGTCGACTATACTATTTTTTTCATAAATCAATTCATATCTTACTTTATACCTTTAATTAAAGAAAGAATTTGAAGCATAAGTAGAGCTCAACATTACATTGTCATATTTTCCTTTGCAGCATTTATGAAGAAAGATTAAGGCAGGGAAATATTTCCCTGATTAAGGTAAGATTAATGATTTTTAGATGTCCCTAAAAAGAAAAATATGTACTTCAGAACAAATAAATAACTTAGTTTATCATATCTAAATTACAGTACACTAATTTCCCTTCTTTCTTCCTTACAATAATCAACACTGTCAGACCAGACCATGTTTCTTCTTCTTACTTCTACAACATTTTTTTGTAAAATCCTATTTCATTTTCTTTTAAGAACACTACTACCTTGTCTTGCTCTTGGCATTAAATATTTTTAAAAATTCTTTCCCTTTTTTGGTTATCATCTGTTATATAATACTATCATTACTATGACAAACCTTACCCCAGTGAAACCCAGATCAAGTTGTTTAAGATTTGGACAGTGATCTTTGATGGTATATATTGAGCGATTGGTCAGCTTGGCACACCTCTCAATGCTGATGTTCTGGATGTTTGAACATGCTTCAATCAGAGCCTGAATGGAAAGGGGTCAAAGTTCAACGGTTATGAAGCAAAACAGGCTATTAAATTTACCTATTTGTTAAACTGACATTTGTATTCATTTTCTTACGCTTTACAACAAATGGAAGCTTGAACCAAAACTTAACACCTTTATGCTGCATACAATGATGAATTTGACAAATTATTGACAAGTAAATCCTCACAAACTATTTTGAAGAACAAGTTTAAAGTTCAAATATGTACCACACAGTTGAGCCATAAAGAGTATTATCACTGCATCTGGGGGGAAAAATATACAGTACTTCAGCATGAAGGTGTACATGGGCTAAAGGGAGATGAAGCAACATTGATTAGCCAATGAAAGAGATTTAATGTTACCACTGTGGTTTTAAAAACTGGTTATGGCTCAAACAATGAGTAATTCTTATACCCCAAAAGTCTGCTATGCTATCAAATTGCATTTTCATTGTTTTACAATAGTGCACATTGATGCTAGAGGAACCAATATAAAATAAATCTCTTTCACAACTGTGCACTTATGCTGAAATTGTCATGGCAATTTCTAACACAGAATTTCTTCATAAAAGAAATTATATGACAAGAAATATACACTGTATATATATATATATGTAAGTCAGTGGAAGAGATTTCTTACCACAAAACTCCTGTCAGTTAATTTAGTCCATGAATTAAGGTTGATGGTTTTGAGCTGTGGTGGGATACGGTTTGCTATCAACCATTCAAGGGTAGCATCAGTAGCTTTCACCCTTCCGTTATCAAGAGCAATGTGATGCCATAGGGAGGATGATTGAGCTGCTTCTCTCCACAACCGACACAATCTGGAGGCTCTGGAGGAAAGGTCAAAGGTTATCTCACAATCTACCTTTAATAAGACAGTAATCTAAATCTGCCACTCTCCACACAGGTGTAGTAAAATGGCTACCTGATAGGACAGGATTCCTTGAATGCTGTAAAATCGATGGCATAGCCCAAGTCAGGAAAATATTTAAGTGCAATTACATGTAGCATGGACATGCATTGAACAAGAAGTTAATATCACTAGCAGTAATATGCCTATTATTCTCTTGTCATTTTTCTAAGATGCATTAGTTCAATAGACAGGTTGGGTGGGTCTAAATAAGCCAGTCTGTAATTAGTACATGTACATGTACATGGTACAAATGATCCTGAAATGACCCCAATTTGCAAGCGCATCTGTTTTGGTGGACACACTACATGTTTAACTACTGAAATCATACTGGTGTGCGCATGATGGAGAGCACTCGATACAAATGACCTTTAACTGCACATACGCAAATTGTAACTTCAAACTGGCTTATAGTCATCAAAGTGAAAGTACCAGTTACCACTACAACAAATTAATGCAATCATAGGCCTAAGATATTAGTGTATTTTAATTGTCTGGATTACATAACCAATGAAATGGAACTTACATGTAGATAATCTAACAGATTAATTTGCAATATTGATGTCAACCAAAATCGATATATTTTCATGCCCAAAGTCATTGTAGAATTTGACATCAAAATATTTCTTTCTCTTCACTCTTATAGGAATCATGGTTTGAATTTCTGACTATAATGTTATCTGATTCTCGTGATATGAACAGCTTTATTCCATTACCTACAACATTAAAGTCCATTGGTTACATCACATTTAGGAGTTGCAATCTCAACAACTACCCAGATATTTGTTTAAACTTGGTCCAAATTGTTGGCTGAACCATCCTTGCCCTTATACAAAGGGAATGGTTTGGGCTGGAGGACCAAAGAAATTTTGCTGGTTGTAATATACTGACATGTCTATTGACATCCCTTACACTCGGTAAGACCACCATTTGCCTAATCCCCTGGTAGGAAATTCTCTATAACTACATGTACCAACCTGCAGAGAAGTGGAACCACACCTGTCTGACATACAGCAAAGAAAAGAATCTTCTCTAATACAATCAGAGGTAGTCGCTGGCCCCACATATCATCCCCTTCACCCACTGCAGTAGGATTCCTACCAGATTCAACAACTGTCCTCCTCTTCGCAGTCTTTTCTCCTCTTCTTTCCCTTTCTAATTTCCTTTCTGTTGTCCTTTCAGATTTAGACGATTGGTCTTTTCTTTTGTCCTTCTTCCTTTTTACTTTGTCCTTCTTTTTGCTGGGGGATTTGGATTTCTTGGGCTTCTCTCTCTTAGTCCTTTTGTTGCTCTTAGGTGCCTTTGATTTCCTTTTTCGCTTTCTTGAGGATGTCCCTTCTTCTGACATTTCACTGCCATCGCAAGGAAAGAAAAAGGAGTGTATCAAATATCTTTATATAAAATAAACAATATATATATATATATATATATATATATATATATATATATATATATATATATATATATATCACATATATACATGTAACAAGACATAATATTCATAAAGTCAAACATTGATATCATAAAATAAATATATACAGAGGAAATTCGACGGTTACTCACATTACATTTGGAGAAGTTTTGAGTACATCTTAAGCTCCTGTTCTCTTACTACAGGTGTTAGGTAAATGAGTTTTAGTTACAACAATGCACACATATTAGAGTACCTAAATGCAGTATCAAAACTTCAGAAGAAGAAACATACTTTCTGCTAGCCCTGCAAATGTTCGGTTACTCAAAAATGTAACGTGAGTAACCAAACATTTGCAGAGTTGGCAGAAAGTATGTTTCTTCTTCTGAAGTTTTGAAGTAACATAACCAGGGAATTGCCCATAAACAAACAATTCAATAAATAACAAGTATGTAGAGAAAAGAAAGAACCAATGCCAGAGGTACTAAGGAAAAAACAGAATTACCCATGAATGCATATAAAGGCATAAAGTGTGTAGCATCAAGAATAAATAGATTCAAATATTTTCATGACCCCTTTGTGGAAATGATCACAAAGCAATGTGACACTTATCACAGGAATGAAACACGAAGACACAATTACCTGTCAGAGCTTGTTGGTATATCTTCCACCATAGGTTTGAGATCTTGTCCAGGCTCGTAGTCAGAGTCGTCATCATCATAGTCTCCCTCCTCATCAGGCCATTCATCGCCCACACGAGGTGTGAAGGAGAAAAGCATGTTTCTACTTGGAAGACCAAAGATGCCCTTCGGAGTCCGCTTCGGCATGCTGAGACGATTTTTTGTTTGTAACCTATTTATAAAGGACAAAGAGAAACTTGTGATCTGAATGCTTTGGCCTACACATATATCATGCTCAAACTAAAGCTCCTTTCACATATATACATCATATATACATAATTGTTAAATGTATATCGGGGGGGGGGGGGCATATTTGTCTGAGCACTGATTATTCCAACAAAATATATTGGACTTTGTAAGTTTACCTGATATTTGACCCATTCAGGCCATTTGCCATAATCACCCTAGAAATTAAGCAAGAGCAATGATTTAATCTTTCCTTTGAAAATGCCAGGGAAAGAGGCAAGAATTTGTACACACAGCAACAGTACCTCCATCAACCTCCTGCATCTTCGTCTCCTGGGAAAGATTCTCTTTCTGCCTCCACAAGTGCTGTCTGCCTGGAGCCTACCATTCCAACCGTGAAAGTAATGAAAGATCTTCTGAAGAAATACAACCTTCCTCCTTTTTCAGACCTCATGCAGCAGGCTTGCCCATACACAACTTGGAAGAAAACAGCAACGCAGGCAGTGGAAAGTAAAGCACTCTCTTCTCTGAATACGGAAACCTCCCTTAAACCTTCCATCCTATTTCATGACACAGACTTAACACTTCCTAGACATGTCTTCCCCTCCATCATTCATCCTGCACACCTACGTCTTGCCATCAATATTAAAGCTCAACTTCTAACTAGCACTTATCTCACAATGACCCGCCTGTGCAAGATCTCAAGGCTTGCATCCAATCCAAGCTGCCCTGCTTGTCATTCACCTACAGAAACTGTCCGTCACCTGGTCAGCGAATGTAAAGCCTATCAGATATGAGAGACAATCTTATTGACCACTTTCTAGAGGATGCCCAAACAGTGCTGACAAGGTTCACGGATGCAGACACCCATCTAGCTAGAACCAGACTTATCCTCCTTGGTGTAATCAATAACGTCTTGTACCGAAATTAGTACTAATAAAGATACTTTTAAATATTCATTTCTTCCTAGAACACTTACCGATTGGAATTCATTACCGGAAACAATAATAAACACTCAAGATCCCAAATTGTTCAAAGTTAAACTACAACAGCGACAGACAAAAGCTGCTAAGAAAAGTGAAAGAGAAGTACCCTGCGCCAAACAAGATCTGGACCCAAGATGGAAAAATCAAAGTGAAAATGCCATCAAACAACAAGATAGTAATATCATCCGAAATCGACTGGGAGAAACAATAAGAACATGAAGAATGTAAACAAACCGGCTTCTGCATTGTAAGTTACGCTTTTGAACATGTAATGTATTACGTAACGTTATAAATGTGTGTGTGTTAGTCATGAAGTGCAGTGTATGTTTCAAACCATTAAGAAGGAATCAAAGTCACCTTGTTTGTCTCTGTGGTAACCAATGTCATGAAAAGTGTTCAGATACAACTCATTTGGAAGGAATGTGGTCATGCTTTCATTGCGTTGCAAATGAGTTACCATTTAATCATATACTTGACGATGATTAATAACTATCAATGCTTTCTTTCACCATGACTGTAATATAAATAACATTTCACGGCTCTGTTCCAAAGTTTTTGATATTTTCAATTTAAACAATGATAATTGTTCACTTGATTCTTTCGTAACCCCATGCAATTATTATTTCAGTGATACTTTTAATAGCAAATTTAATTCTTATACAGGAAAAAATATACTCTCAATGTTTCATTTAAATTGTAGAAGTTTGGCTTCTAAATATATGAGCTTTCAGGATTATATTAACATTTTAAATCACACATTTTCAATATATGCTTTTTCAGAAACATAGTTTAAGCAAAGCATTTCATCAATATATAATATGATGTGATATTCTTTTTTACACCAATCCAGAAAAAACTGAGTAGGAGGAGGAGTATGTTTATATGTTGAATCAAACTTGAATCATAAAGAAAGATTAGATCTTTCATTTGGAAATTACAGTATTGATTCATTATTTATAGAGCTTCAGCTCAATTCTCAGAAGAATGTGATTGTTGGTGTAGGTGTAGTGTACAAAGCTCCCAACTCCGACACAAAGTTTTTTAACGAGCTATTAGAGAAATGTTTAAATCTTCCATTTCATATGAAAATAAGTAATGTTATTTACTTGGGGATTTCAATTTTGATATTTTGCAACATTCTTCACATTCTCAAACTGGTGACTTTTTAAGTGTCATGTATTCAAATGGTTTTCAGCCATTAATAACCAAGTCCACACGTATAACGACTTCATCTTGTACATGCATTGATAATATATTTACGAATGTTCTTGACAAAACAGTTTTACCTGGAGTACTCTACTGTGATATATCCGATCACCTACCCATTTTCCAGTTGACAGAATTTGTTAGTATGCAAAGTAATTGTATTTCTTATTCAACCACAAATGAATCATCTTTTTCAAGAGTAAATTGTGAAGGTTTTTCCAGGGATTTAAGTTCAAGGAATTGGTCTTGTGTAAACAGATGTGATGATGCCAATTTAGCATATGAAGCATTCACTTACATTATGACCGAAGTATGTGAAAACCATTCGAATATTCATGCACCATCTCGTAGGAAAAACAGAGATATTCTAAGAAAACCGTGGATTACTGAAGGTATATTATATTCAATTAACAAGAAACAGAGATTATTTCGGAAGTACATAAACAACCCATCATCTAAAAGTGAATTATTATATAAAAGTTATAGAAATAAATTGAATTGTATTATCAGAATGTCAAAAAGAAAGCACTATGCCCAACTCTTGGAAAAGAATAAACTGAATCTTACTAAAACCTGGCAAACGATTAATGACATTTTAGGAAGAAATAGGAGGGCTTAATTACCACAATTCATTTTCAAAGATGGCAAACATAGAAATAGCGAATTCTTTCAATTCATATTTTTCAAATATTGGTGCATCAATCGCTAATGATGTTCAGTCGACATCTAAACATTTCTCAGACTATTTGAATCCACGGATTTCAAAATCACTGTTTTTTAATCCAACAACTGAATATGAAATAATACAGATTGCAAAGAATTTGAAATCTAGCTCTTCATGTGGGTATGACAATATAAGTACAAATTTTGTGAAAAAATTATACATCACATTTCTTGTCCTCTTGAACACTTTTTCAATTTATCTACGTGCACAGGCATTGTTCAAGACAATCTTAAAATAGCTAAAATAATTCCAGTGTATAAGAAGAATGATCCTAATTCAATTCAAAATTACCGTCCTATATCTCTCTTTCCAACTTTTTCAAAAATCCTCGAACATATTATATTTAAAAGGCTCTATAGTCATTTGTCTGAAAATAACATCTTAACCAAGAGTCAGTTTGGATTCAGACCCAACCATTCCACAGAATTGGCTCTAATACACGCCATAGAACATATAACTTCATGCTTAGATAAAAGAAAATTTACCCTAGGGATATATATCGACTTGAGTAAGGCATTTGACACTTTAAATCATAAAATTATTTTATATAAATTGAAACATTACAGTGTACATGGAATACCACATGACTGGTTTGTTAATTACTTTTGTAACAGGAAACAATTTACCAGCTTTAAAGGTGTAAGTTTTGAAACGATGCCTGTGATGTGCGGAATACCACAAGGGAGTATAATTGGTCCATTGTTGTTTCTTATATATGTGAATGATATTATTAATACATCTGATTTTTTACATTTCATTTTATATGCGGATGACACTAATATATTTATTTCACATTCTGATAAAGATACGCTTCAAAATTACGCAAATACTGAATTAAAAAAGGTCTCTACGTGGTTCAAAGCGAACAAATTGTTTCTGAACACTGACAAAACAAAATACATGTTTTTCCGTTCAAATAAGCACTACCCATCTCAATTAAATTTTTCGATTAAACTAAATAATGATGCAATAGACAGAGTAAACAATGTAAATTTCTTAGGAATACAGATAGATGATAAGCTCTCGTGGGTCAACCACATCAATTATATTCATGGAAAGCTCAGCATGTCCATTGGTATGTTGAGTAAACTTCATTATTTACTACATGTACCTCTGCGAACCCTTTTCACTTTGTATAATGCCATTGTCTTGCCTTATTTAGATTAATGTAGTCTTGTATGGGGAGGGGCCAGCTCGTGTCATTTGAACCGGTAAATCGTTGTACAAAAGAAAGCTATTCATTTATGTTCAAACACTCATTATCTTGCCCATACCCCACCTCTTTTTAAGAAACTCAGTACAGTCAAAACAGCACTATTTATGTATCGTTATATGAATAATATGTTACCAGCTGCCTTTAATGATTACTTTATTACCATTGATAAAAAACATAATGTCAATTCAAGACAAAAAGATAATATTTTCTTGCCATATTCACGATTGAAATTGTGACGGGTAAATTCAATAAAATATAAAGATGCTGAATCCTGGAATAATCTTGACCCCTTACTTGAAAATATGACCACCGTAAACTCTTTCAAAGCCAAAATCAAGCTGCATCTTCTTGCCACGTATCAATGGCATCCTTCT
This sequence comes from Heliocidaris tuberculata, assembly GCA_025618425.1. NCBI lineage: Eukaryota > Metazoa > Echinodermata > Echinoidea > Camarodonta > Echinometridae > Heliocidaris > Heliocidaris tuberculata. The sequence continues at coordinate 22,845,661 of CM046839.1, forward strand.
GACTAAAAATTGTGATATAACTTATGTCCTTCTGTGATGTTTTTGTTTTTAGTATTGTTATTCTGTTTTATGTTCTGTATTTTGTATTTTGTATCATAACTTTTATTGCTTGTTTTATACCTTTCTGCTTACTGTATCACCAAACTGTCATTTATGTTATGGATCCCCCTATAACCTCAAGCCACTGGCTTTTCGAGAGTGTTAGATCCTCACACTTTTCGATGTATATATTTAACTCGTGTGATTTTTATGAAATAAATAAATTGAATTGAATTGAATGTGAAATATGAAACAATAAAGTGAAACTGAAAAAAACAGCAGTAGTATTTTATTTCTGCGCACACCCATCCAACTCGTTTTACTTCACAGGAGTGTTGAGCCATACTTATCAAGATCAACTCCCTGACTTTCATCCAGTTACATGTACCTTACAATTTATTCTTGACATACATTACGTAAGACAAAGCTTTGTAGACCAAGCTGCTGCACACCATCACTAGTAACAGTCTGATGCATTATGTAATTGTTCCTTCTGCAAACAAAGGATTGCAGTTCTCCAGTAAAAGGAGGAAGTCAAGAGAGAAGTGAGCAGACATAGCCATAGGGCTCTCCATCGTACAACTTTAAAGTTTAAGTCAACTAACAAAGTAACATTTCTTTTTTAGTAGGATGGGGGGTTGTGTGTCTGGACACAAAATTAGCCTGTCAATTTTGCGGTCAGATTTTACTAAAAATATGCATCAATTAGACCTAGGCCTAACACTAAAATCATTGAATATTTGCAATTCACATGATTTTCAAATTATCCTGTGAAAGATTTGTGACAATTTGCATGAAAACTTGTTCAATTTAAAAAATGACCTGTCCGGATAACCAACCTGTAGCTGTCCAGACACACAACATCTGAGTAAAGTCACTCCTAGGCCCCTGCCTTTGTAGGACTGTGTCCAATATTCACAGACAACAAAATTGCTCTAAGCAAGATTTAATTTTCTTAAATTTGCTACATTACCTGATTCAGGTACTCTTCAACTCTTACTGTGAAACAAATTAGGGGATTCATAGTTGAAAGTGAAATTTTAAATAATTATTTTCCTCTCATGTATGAGGCCCGCCCGCTGATACACACAAAAGTCAAAAGCTACTGAAGCCTTTTCACCCATAAAAGCTATTGTGGAGTATGGAAAATGACAAAAAGATACAACAATATCACGCCCCGAAAAGAAAGCATTCCAACAATACGAGAAAACAACGTAGAATATATTACGGACCAAGAAAAGGCCAACATAATTGCAGAAGAGTATGCTAACGTAACCAAACATAAAGTTGATCCCCACTCTCAATTATATACTAATGTAACAAAAAATATAAAGAAAGTAATGGATAAGGAATATTTTCCCTGGATTCTAAACGACGATTTTACCATTTCAGAATTAGAAGCAGCAATCGAACGTCAAAATAATTCATCAACCCCTGGACACGATAAGATCAACTATCTGATTTACAAAAAACTTCCAAAATTAGCCAGACAAACCATGTTAAGATTGGCAAACCAAATATGGAAATCAGGAATAATACCAAAACAATGTAAACACTCAATCCTTATTCCAATAAAGAAACCAAACAAAGAACCTGACAAAATATCTTCATACAGACCAATTGCCCTTACTGTTTGTTTTATTAAAATCATGGAACGTATGATAAATGCCAGATTACAATGGTTTATTGAAAAACACGAAATACTCCCCCCATCCCAAATAGGATTCAGAAACCGCAGAAATACAACAGATAGTATCGTTAACTTAGAAAATGAAATACAAAAAAATATATCTAATAAACAACACACGGTAGCCCTATTTCTAGACATAGAAAAGGCATATGATACCCTATGGATAGATGGGCTTATATCAAATCTCTATGAACTAGGGATACGAGGTAATATACTCCAATTCATTCACAATTTCTTGAGTAACAGAACTTTCCAAGTAAAAATAGAAAATACCCTCTCCAACATAAAAAACACAGAAAATGGTCTACCACAAGGCAGCATTTTAAGCCCAAACCTTTTTAACCTTCTGCTCTGTCGAATTCCCCAAAGCCCCTCGGTAACCATTTCTCTATACGCTGACAATTGTGCTATATGGACTTCAGGATCTAATATTGACTTTATCGTTAAAAGAATACAAACTTACTTTAATACCCTACAAAATTGGTTTGAACAACGCGGCTTCAAGCTATCGGACAATAAAACTAACCCTGTTCTCTCCAGCAACAGTACTAGAACTAACCTCCCGGAATTCAGACTTAAAGAAAAAGGACTGCCATTCCAAACAAATCATAAATTTCTAGGTATTCTGTTCGACAGAAAACTCACGTGGAACGACCATATTCAAGATATACGAAACAGATGTAGAAAGAAACTTAACATCCTAAAAAGTGTCGCGGGTACAAGTTGGGGAAACAACACAAAAACTTTACTCATGCTCTATAGAGCGTTGATCAGATCACTTTTAGATTATGGATGTGAGGAGAACGAGTCCGCGAGTGAAAGCTCAAAAAAAATACTAGATTCAATACAATACATGTCTTTACGAATATGTGCAGGTGCAATGCACGGCACATCTCTCGCAGCTCTACAGGTTGAAATGAACGAGCCCCCTCTAGAGCTCAGACGGAAAATGTTGACAGACAAGTACCATGCCCACCTCTCCCAGATCATAAATCATCCACTAAAAGTGAACATCCAACCATGTTGGCAATTTGAAAGAATAAAAAAGTAAGACAACCATTTGGAATGAGAATTAAACATGTAAAAACAATAGAGGACACCATAGAAAATATAATGTCATTCCCCATCCCCTTTTGGCATATCAAAAGTTCAAAACCCCCTCTATATCCACTGAATTGACTAAAATCGTTAAGAAAATGTGATGACCTGAACGAAAAGAGACTAAAAAGTATGGAACTTATAAATTCAAAATGGAATAACAGTCTCCATATATACACAGATGGATCCAAATCCACATCGGGTACGGCATCCGCATCTTTTCATGTACCATATTTCTCCATAAAAGAAGCCAAATGGCTTGCAAACTACACTACCAACTTTAGAGCCGAATTAGCTGCAATATCAATGGCCCTGTTATGGATAGAGCAACTGAACTTATACAAAGATGTTGTAATTTTCACAGACTCTCTTTCCGCACTTCTTTCCTTACAGGATCCCAAAGACAATTTCATAAACGACATCCTATACAATTACACCAAATTGTCATACAAGGGCCTCCAAGTGTTTCTAGAATGGATCCCATTGCATTGTGGAATCAAAGGCAATGAAGTAGCCGATCACCTGGCGAAACAAGCATTACATGAAGAAATTAGAATAAATAATAAATTGTGTATATCGGAAATAAAAGCTATATTAAAATCAGAAATATACAACAAATGGGAACAGAGATGGAAAAATTATGCTGACGAAATAAACCAAAGACCATTTAAACCAACAATCCGACATAATTTTGAATGTGCACTGACCAGAGACAGTGAAGTTATTATTCGCAGATTAAGATTATGCAATATTGGATTAAATGCAGATCCTGCTAAAATATGGACATCTGAATCAACCATGAAGAACAAAAACTGTAACCCCTGCAATGTCCCTGAAACAATTGTACATTAACTAACAGAATGTCCCAAATACACAACACAACGAGCAATGTTAATGAGAGAAAGTAATATTGCTAACTCCAGTGAAATATTGGAACTCCTAAAATCAACAGAAACTACATTCCAAAGGGCTATAGTTAGCTTCGTTCTACGAAGCATTTTGAGTCTTAGCCCCCCCCCTTCTTTTTTTTTTCTACTTCTTCTTCTTCCTCTTCTTTTCTTTCCCTCCCTCCTTCCCTCTTCCTCCTTTAACTTATATTATTTCCCTCTCTTCCTCTCTCTCTCTCTCACAAACCGCACATCATTATAAATGCCCTAAAATGTTGTGGGTTATTTTTTATGTCTTTTGTTTGTTTTTTGTTTTTGATTAATGGGTGCAAATAAGCATAATCAAAGACGGCAGTAGCGGAGAGACTCCATCAAGATCCACCCCATCAGTAGACCGAAAATCAGAGACCAGAGTTGCCTAGGCCTCATCATGATCTGGCTGAGAAGACTGCGCAACATAACGCGCCGGTCTGGCAAGAAGGTATTTGTGGCCTATTGACCGGATCAGTGGATCAGAAATCATACTCCTTCTTATTACCAAAAATAAATAGACCATACCAGTAATTAAGAGGAAAAAATAGAAATTGATGTACATGATTTATAAAGAGCATATAAACCACAGATGCATTAAATTGATAAAAATAATAATATAATAAAAGTAAAAGGCGTAAATATTCTTATCATATGAATGAACGCCGACAACATTAAACAACATTAACAACCAGCTTATCTTCATTGTACAAAGTGGGTAAAGCTTGTAGTATACATGTATAAATGGGTAATAACAAAAATGCTTGCTAGGTTAAATTAATAGTTTCCCTTTTTATATTATTATTATTAATAATAATATTATCACAATTCACAAACTTACCCAGTCCCAGAAATGAATGAATGAACAGATGTTACTTGGAATGTCAGGATTAGGAAGAAAAGTGGTCAAAGAACTAGAAGCTGGCGGAGTACAGCTAGCCTGCATATGCCGACTCAACCAAGACAAGACAAGACAAGAAGCCGTATTCGAAGCACCAGATCTGCCATATACAGCAACTAACAGTGCATTACCGGTACTCTCGACCACCTGCCTGCCCGACGGCCGCTCGGCGCTGACTCGAGCTCACAAATCGCTAACAAAAATTACAGCATGTGGGTCATCATACATACTGAGTCCGAGTTCGCTTTAATTACTTATGGTGTAGACCCATCGATCTTCGATGTGTAGAGCATGCTATTGCAGGATATGGTGCAATCGAAGAAAAAAAAACCCCAAATTTGTTTACAAATACCGTTACGGTACGTATCAGAATAATTGCTGTTCACAGTCTTCATCCCAGCCCGGGGTGGCGATCGGGGAGCCGGGTCGGGGAGAGGGAAAGGTGAGGGACCACAATTAATGGGTATATATGCATGCAGCTCAGCTCAGGTAGGGGTGAGGGGATATGGAAAGGGGCCGGGTATACATGCCCTTCGAATGACGACAAAAGAAAGAAAGAGAGAGAGAGAGAGAGAGGGAGAGAGAGAGAGAGAGAGAGAGAGAGAGAGAGAGAGAGAGAGAGAGAGAGAGAGAGAGAGACTGAGAAAGGGAGAGAGAGAGAGACTGAGAAAGTTAGAGGGAGAGAAAGGGAGTGACTGAAAGAGACAGAGATACTCAATATGCAAATCATAAATACTTAATAATAATAATGATAATAATTTAAAATAGCATGTGATTTATTCATGTTGTTTTAAATGCACTCTAGAATGCGATGTTTCAGTACCAGAAAAAGTAAATTATCTTCGGTAGCCATGTTCCCTCTCTCGGATAGTAATAAATTTAGTTTAAAGCTATACACAGCATTCTATAACAGTACTGTAAAGTAAATTCAATGTGTGCAATTCGTATCAAAATGATTGCAATGACAACGGGCCAAGTAGAAATAAGTTCAAGTGATCACGCCATCCGCAAAGTTAGGGGGAAAGGTGAATTTTCTGTGTATTACATAACAGTGTGTCACGTGCTTTGAAGTTAGTGTTTCCATTTCCAATGATACATACACTTTATAAGGCCAGATATAAGCAAAAATTATAGTTTTAAAAAATAGCAATTTTAATCAAGTTGGACTATAGTTCCCCATTACCTAATCATAGTTATAGCGCAAAAAACAAACAAAACAAACATACGGCAGCGTTTAACTCTTTCGTCTTTAGGAGTTCTGTAGAACGCCCCTTCCACACTTTTTTTTTCTTATAGAGATGAGGGATACAGTATAATTTCAATATCACATGACGTAATCACGGAATATCCCTATTACGTACAGAGCCCCACCCTGCTCTGCACCGTGATGGACTACCTTCGGTTACTATAGTACCCGTTTATTCCATCTCCGAATGCTCAATAATTATAAGCAAAAAGTGTGGGAAACAAACTTTTAAAATTCGACCGGGTTAATTTTGTGCATATTTCCAATTTCTTTAGTCCAGTTTGTTTTATTCAAGTGATTCCATTTTGCTGAATGTGTTGATATCATAATCATTATGGGCAATGTCATATCGGTAAATTATAAAATATAATAATATTGCTTTATCCTACAGCATGGATGAATTAAATTTACAGTCGTGGACATGTCAAACAAACTCAGGTCTTTTAAATGTTTTTAAAATATAGTTTTGGTGCAATTTCTTATTGTTTATAGTAAAGGCCGAAGAACACGTTTTGCATATAAATGTCAAGTTGGCATATTTCAGTTGCTTTATTAAAGAACAAAAATTAGCATATTAATGTCACTTAATACAATATTAAAATTGCAATCGTCTTCAAATTAAGTAGTTTTTATATTTGTTTTATATGCTTCAGATTTAGGCCACAAAGGTTGCGCATGCATTTATCCGTCTCTCTCTCTCTCTCTCTCTACACACATTCTCATAATTTTGAAGTAGGATTTGCCGCGATCTTATATTTGACAATACACATGTACTTCTATTTTGATTCATAATTTTCATTTGAAATACTCTTCTCTTTTAGAAATATATAAAAGTTCAACTAGGTCTTCAGGTATACATTTGGGTGTCTATTTTTCTATTAAGATGTATTTGAAATAACATTTCACTTTTCTTCTATCATGTCCAAGGACGGTGGACCATTACTTTATCCCCCCTGAAACACATGCGTCTTCATTCTGTATTGGAGGGAGCCCCTTGATTTTTTTTTTCTGTTTAGAGGTTGAAGAAACAAATTATGGGCATATGCTGTTGTCTATCATTATTACAACTCCATACGACTATCATGATATCCCTACCATGTACAGAGCCCCACCCCGCTCTGCACCATGATGGACTACCTTCGGTTTACCGATTATTCCATCTCCGATTAAGAAATTTTAACAAAATTTACCACTTGGTAGGTAAAATTGTAGAAAAGTAATGCTTGTATTTTCCTGCTTTATTAGATCTAATAATTTTTTTTATTTCATTAATTTTGGTGTTTTTTTTAACATCATGATTAGCATACTCCAGTATTGGCATTTTTCAAAGTAATGGATGATAAACGACTGTCGAAGATTTGAAATATGATGCATTATATATCGTTTATCAAAATGCTTACTGATGTTTGTGTATGTAGGATAGCAGCTAAGAACATCATTAATTCTCAAAAGCAGAAGTATTTCCAAGTTTGTAATATAACTTATTGGCATTTTGCTGCTTCTTCTATTGTACCAAATTCATGTGAGAACAAATAATAATTATTTTTCTTTCGATTTGGTAGTTATTTATATTGTTCGCTTCTTTTCTTTAATGTTTCCAAGTTATTCTCCTGTACTAGCATTTTTTCAGCCACGTAATGCCAGTACCCCTATTATCAGATAATGTATGTACAATTATGAATAAATGGAATGTAAAATGAATAGAAATATTTACAATACTTACCCCGACACTGTATTTCGAAAAGATATCACACAATTCAATTTCTAATAACTGAAAAACCATATACCGAATGCTTCTGTTTTTCCATGCATTGATCAGGCCATTTTAAGATTTCTAAAATTGCTTTGATATACGAACAGACCAGATAGTTTCATTTCAGGAATTAAGAATTGCCGTATTGTAGTTGTCTCTTTCTGTCTCTGTAGAAATCTCTTTTGTTTCACCATTGCCTCGTATCAACTAACTGTATATTAAAACAGGCCTATTGAGAAACTGATTTTAGTATATCAATTGTTTACTTTGCATATTATTTAAACCCTGTTCTGAGTAATATTCCACCATTTATAGTAAGTTTTCCTAAACAAAATATCTTTTCTTTTTGATATCCTTTCGAATACAGTGTACGTCTACATTACCCTCTCCAGCTCATCTACGACTTCGTCGATGCTAGGTCGACAGAGGTGGGAGTTCTGTCGACAGATGTTGCCGATGGCGGTGAGATCGGCGTTGGTCGTAGCATCTCCCATCAAGGTGAGAAGTCGTCCGAGCTGGAACACGTCACTCGAGACCGAGGTGAGCAGGTCATCGAGGGCGCATTCAGGGGCGATGTGGACATACACCTCCTGTAGAAAATGAGAAAGAAATAATATGACTTTAAAAATTCATATAGAATAAATGAGACTGTTCCACAAGGCAATACTCAGTAATTAAATGATATGATATATATGGTTTCATTAATGTCTGATCACAACAATATTATTATCAACATACCCTCCTCCGGTACTTCTCCTTGTCCTCACTGGAAAAGCAGTAGGAGTAAGGTGCAGTTCGAGAACACGCGAGCCCGAAGTCCACGATAACTGCTTGCCATCGACCAGTTGGAGTCTTGCGGAGCAAGCAGTTGTCCTCCTTGAGATCGTTCATGAGAAATCCTTTCTCATGAATACGACCGAGGGACTTGGCAATGTCGAGAGCCAGAGAAAACCTGTGTGAAGAGAAGAGACAGTTATTAAAACACCAACATCATGAACATAAAGAACCTTTTCTTTTTTAATGTTTAGAATAAATCTTCTGTACTCACCAGTCATGTTGACTCAGAGCTAGCTCTCGCATGCCACGGCTCAGCGTCCAGGACTCTCCCTTACTCGCGTCACCGATGAACTCCATTGCGAGACCTATCGTTCCTGGGCTGATCTCCAAGCACCCAAGGAAAGTAGGGAAGCATTCCTCTCTGCCGAGAACGTCAAGGATGAAAGCCTCAGCTTCAATGGCGTTCACCTGTCAAGTTATAGAAGGTACAAACGTCGTGGATTCGATAAAAGTTTATTACAATTCTTTGCTCCTCTGTCATTGACTGTCGCTCTTATGGCCGGTATCACAATTTTGATGATAAATTGCTTAAATTTCTCATCAAACAAATACATCTGATTTATGATTCTTGTAAAAAACAGAGCTATAACAATGTACAAACAAAAGTAAAGTGACTACTGTATGTATAATTATGATTAAACATTAATTGTTTATATTTGTGATCAAAATATTTTTATCTTTAATTTCAGTGTGTTCAGTGGAATATTCAATCAATCAATCAATCAATCATTGAATAAATCAATAATTCATATATGTGTCTACATCCAACTTTCAACGGCCTTATTCGTAAACATACATTTATTTATTTATGATAATTCCCACATTATATTGCAAAACCTCAAACTAACCTTCGATGTCATCCTATCGATGTCGTTCGGGAGAATGAAGGTTTTCAAGGCAATGGGGAGGTCGGTGACACGATGACGGAAGAGATGAACAGTTCCGTGGACCCCGCTGCCCAGGACGACGTCGCCACTGCCTTGGTGAAACGACGTCAGATCAGCCATCCCCCAGACGAAGGAGGAGGCTGATGGGGCCAAAGCTGGGGTAGCTGCTCTGCTCGAAGGCGATGTGGCTCCACCAACAGCTGCACTCACTGATGGAGATCTAGAGAGAGAGAAAGAAGAGGAGAAGAGAGAGTGAGGGAAGGGGCAAGAAAAAAAAAGAAATTAAAATGATGATGACGGTTCCTCAGGGTTTCATACAGCCAGACTGAAAAGTCCCTTGGACTTGTCGATTTGCCCACTAAGGTAAAAGTTATAAAAAAAAAAAATTAACAATAAAAAAAAAATAAATATCTTACCGTGAAGGCCTTGGTGAACGTTGGTGAACCACAGGTGCTTGAGTAGACAGGGGAACTGTTGGAGGGGTACCAACTGCCGCTCCAGAACCACTAGCTTGTGGGCTGTGGTTTGTTGGTCTAAGGACAGAAAAAAAAAATGTTCTTCGTCACCTGCGCATGTTTCAATTATCGAAATATTTTTGTGCATAATTTTATACAGATTGCAGTTAAGAGAGTAATGAAATAATCGAACTGACAATTCAGACCCATTTTCTGATATTTTCTTGGTTGTAATCCATTTATAGCGGTGTTTTATAAGTTTTATGTAGATAACTACAGTTAAATCTATAATTTTATTTCAGTCTTACATCAGGGGTAATGGGATGGTGTGGATGGGGGCTGTGTCAGGTGTAGATGGGTGATATGGTGCTGTGCTTTGTGTAGATGGGATGCATGGTGCTGTGCTAGGTGTAGATGGGTTGTTTGATGCTGTGTCTGGTGTAGATGGGCAGCCTGGTGTTACCTGATCGCCTATTGGTGCTGTAGATGGTGTTTGATGGTTACCTCCTGAACACCTATAGTCAAGGTACAGCAAAATCGAAAATTAGAAATTCACGTTTTTCGTGTTTGTTTGTTTTTGTTTTTGTTTATTTTTGTTGTTCTTGTTGGGGTGTAGGCCTGTGAATATGCTGACATGAACTGTTCCTCTCTAACTTAATTGGGAATAAGTGTTTAGATTAATCTGCTTCAAAAGGAACCGTTGCACCAATAATTTATTTTGAATGTGGTATGTCCTTAAATATTTACCAAGAGGCACGAGGGTTGGGGCAAGCGGCAGGAGGGGAGACAAGGGCTGGCTGCCAAGTCAGGTCCTGAAAAGAAGAAAAGAAGAATTAACAAGAATTCCTATTAAACATCATATGCTTTCTCATCAAACATTGAAGATGAAATGGCAACATGGATCTGACATAATTGATATAAGGTTCCAAGCACCATTAATATAACGTGTCATTGCACATGCAACATACAATAAAAACAAGAGAAATCGAATAGTTTACTTGGAGATTCTTGAGAGCATCGTCTCTCTGCAGTCTGGTCTGAGCCAGCTCCAACTCCAAGACCTGGATCTTCATGGCCTGATCCAGGTACTTGTCTGTGATGTTGTTTGCCCTCCTTTCTGCTGCTTCCCTCTTCCTCTCAGACTCTGCGATCGCAGAGCCGATGTTACTGACAATGTCTCCGCTGTCTCCATCTGCTCCTACACCGAGCTGGGATGCCAGGCTCTGTACAATGAAACAATGAAACATTATTTTTTCCCTATGTAATATTCGATGTATTGTTATTTTTTGTTTTCTTTTAATCTATTTTCTTATTGCTATTAATCAAGATTTTAAAGTTGTTTTCCTACTGGAATATTACTTTTTAGGTCTACTGACTTTTTGTTATGATTGTGATATATTTTGTTACCCGCTCGCCATGATGTGGGTAAATAAAAATCCTGAACTACTTGCCATGGTTTCTTCTATACGCGATTATTAATACGAGTTATTCGTTTGATTGTATCATGAATGCATTTTCAAGTCTTAGATAATATGAGGTTAAATGATATATGCATTATAACCGTTATTAGATGGTTGATAATAAGATACAGACTTACAGCAAGTTGTTCCCGGAGTTGATCTTTTTCCCGAGAATCTTGCAGGCATTTTAGCAGCAACTTCCCAGACAGGTGACTAGCTGATGGGGGCGAGATGGTCGATTGGGAGAATGTTGGATCTTGGTAAGACCGACACAGCTCCTATTTTTGTTATAGGTTGAGGAAGTTTTTTAAAATCATCTACTTAGATATCAGTCAGTTCACTTCTACGTTACATATTTGTTGTACATTCCTATATATTCTGACCAAGTAAAACAAGTCAAAAACGATGTATTCATGTAGGCCTATTTAATTTTAGAAATTTAATTATTTTACCATACTAAGTCTTTGACTTTGCCATATTTATATTTTCTTCCAATGATTAAAGAAAATGCTCATATAGCTAGACCTTTTTTTATTTTTAGACAAAGGCTTATTTTTTTGTCATTAATTTATATTGTTTTTTATTATTTAGGTTTTTTCGATTATTTGTATTTTTGTTTTATTTATTTATTTATTTATTGTATTTTGCTTACATCCAGGGAGTTAGCCATCGGTGGTTTGACGGCAGGAGGATTGGCTGACCCGATGCAGGGTATAGGTCTTCCCAGGACCCAGGGGTGTGGGGATCGAATGCGTCCAACGCAGTACATTCGGTTTCAGTGATAGAATATAGAAACTAATGGAAGGAGAAGAGGAAGGGAGAAGACACAGAAATAAAATGAGAAATAAATATAGGTGTTGGAATAGATCTCTAACTTTTAGTCATGGACCTTGGAGCCGGGGTGCTGCAGAGAGTGCTCGGGTGCTGGCAGCACCGACGTTTGGTGTGAAAGAGCACCTCAGAAATATGATGACCTTTTACAAATAGGCCACCTAACTTCCCGAATATGAGATTGCGGCCCCTCGAACATATAAGAATATTGGGAATCTCAACCCCCCCCCCCCCCCACCCCTAACCCCCTCCTCCATATGGAATTCAACAATGTTTGTCGGTTACAGACATGTGTGTTAGCAATGTAACGAAAACGAAGAGTTTTTATTTGAAAAAAATATCAACTTATTTTCTCTTATTACGTTTAGAATATTCTTCCATTTCACTTCAAACTTGCTCACGTTATTTAATGATGTGTAAGGATAAGATATTGACCTGGCGGTTGTAAATGAGAGCTTTAGAACGCAAGAAATTAGTCAAAAACTGTCAAAAATTTGGCAGTACTTACGTTCTCAAAATCGCAAAGATGCAAAGAGAATGGGGTTTGTTTACAAAATTGTTACCTGGGCGCGGTCACTAAATGACAATGACAATGACAATGATTTTATTTCCCATGTCACCCCTTCCAGGGTATTGGAGAAACAATAATTCACAATCAGTTTGTATACACAAGAACAACTATATACAAATATATACAATATTTACAGTATGTCTGCGTAAAAAAAACACCAAAAAAAAACAAAAAAAAAAAACACACAACTACAACAAGCGTACAATATTATGCACTGATTTGCACAGACACTTATTCCGTAACGTGGGTGTAATGGAAACTAGAATATTGCCTGGCTATAACAAACAATGTACATGTATAAAATTAATCAAATAAAAGTGTAAGAAGCAATGAAACAAAGCTAAACTACAACAAAACAACCCAAAATATAGTAGGTGCACCTATCAGTATATACATTGTATAAACATATTTGAATATTATATATTGTACAATATTTAAGCATGGAGGGACATTATCCCCTGACAGAATTTCGCTAGATTAGTTAAAACCTTCATATCTTTAGAATTAAACAATTGCTCCATTTTCAATGAACTTGGTCTGTTTCGGAAGCACGGTTTTACAAATCTCTTTCTCATAGCATCTGTTGCCGAGCATTCAAAAATATAATGAAATTCATCCCCAATCTTATTTTGCCTACACAACGTACAAATTCTGTCTTTTCTTGCAATATTAACATATCTACCAGTTTCAACAGGAAGTTTATGATTCGAGCAACGAAATTTCGACAAATGAACTCTATTTGAAAAAGGTAATTTGATAAGGTAGTTTTCAAGACCAACATTGTTCTTAAAAATTCTATAATTAGTGCAATACGTACTTTCATGGATATTACTTCTCCAATTTTGCGAATAAATATCTCTTAATCTCAATCTAATCGCTGAACTAAACCATGAATAAGAAACATTTCTGTTGTCATAAAATATATTAGACATACCAATCTCGTGGAGACTACGTTCAATATATAATAACCATGGGGAAGAATAAATAGCTTTGTCATGTAAAAGTTTCAAAATATTACAAACTGTATTTGCTAATTTAGCCTCTTTACCATTAACAGTTCGGAACCAAAACTTTAGCATTCGTTCCTTAATATTTAAAGACATTTCCATCCTTCCAAGTTCTCCAACAGCCATGCCATTGTGTGTGTTCTTCCGTAGTCGTAAAACCTGTTTACAGAACTGGGTTTGCAACAGTTCTATCTGAGAAATATTTCCATGTCCCCAAATTTCACTTCCGTACAGAAGAATTGGCACGACACGACGGTCGAAAAGTTCAACTTGAATATCCAACGGCAACCTCAGTTGCCTTGATTTTATAATCAAACTGTACATTGCTCTTTTTGCTTGATTATATTGTTTATTAATAGCTCTCTTAAACTTATTATTGTAAGAAAATATCACACCCAAGTACGTATATTCCTCTACAACTTCTACTATGTCATTATTAAACTTAAACTGCGCATATTTTCGAACTTTTCCTCTCGAAAAAATAACTACTTTTGTTTTACTAATGTTAACCTCTAGTGACCACAAGTTACAATAAACGCTAACAGCATCAAGAGCTGCTTGCAATTCATTCTCATTTTTCGCAAGTAGGATGGTATCATCTGCATACAATAGTGAGAAAAGTTTCAAGTATATATCAACACCTTCCGAGAGCAATGAATTGTCAATTTTAGTAGGTAATAAATCAACACCATCATATTTTTCTCTCACGAAAGATACAAAATCATTAATGTATAACGAGAAAAGTAATGGAGATAGGTTTTCGCCCTGCCTTACACCAATTTTACAATCAAAATATTCCGATTTCTCTGAATGTTTAATAACTCGAGATTTTAAATTTGCGTACATGCTTTTAATTATATTGAAGAGTTTCCCACTTATTCCACTTTGTGAAAGCTTAAACCACAATGAAGTCCTATCTATAGAATCAAAGGCCTTCTTAATCAATGAATGCACAATAAACTCTTTTCTTTTGAGATAGGTATAAATCTAAAAGAGAGTGTAAAACAAAGACATGGTCACTGGTCGAATAATTTTCTCTATATCCTGCTTGTTCCTCTCCAATTATATTATTATTATCTAAAAAGTAGTTTAATCTTTCATTAACTATCGATGTAAATAATTTACCAATACAGCTGAGCAGGGTAATTCCTCTATAATTATTAGGGTCTTTCGGTGACCCCTTTTTCTTGTATATTGGACATATAAGCCCAAGGGTCCAATCTGTTGGAATAATACCTGAATCAAATATTAAATTAAACAGCTTGGTGAGTAAACTGATCAATTGCCTAGGACTACATTTCAAACACTCATTTAATATCAGATCGACTCCAGACGCTTTGTTGCATTTCAATTTGGTAATTTCATTAATAACTTCTTCTTCACAAATAGGTTGATCGAATTCCCCAAAATGTAACAAATAATCATTGTTATGGTTTCCTAACAAATTACATCTTTGTGAAAGTAATCTATTGGTATCATTTAATTCCTGGAAATGAGTTCTAAATTCTTCAATATCGACAGGACAATAATTTCCCCCCTTTTTCTTCACGTTAAGAATATTCCAATACTGTTTGGGGTCTTTCGTTTTTAAGTCACGCAAATTTTTATGAAGATTATTAAAATAGACCGAACGCGCCTTATTCACAGTTTTCTTGTATAAACGTTTCACGTTTTCAAATTCTTCTTGGATCGAAGTATCCGTAGCTTTCTTTCGTTTGTTTTTCAATTTGAAAAACTGCGATCTCAATATTATACACTCTTCATTAAACCAAGGTAAACAGTTTTTTGGTTTTCTCTTTTCACAATTATTAAAGCGACGTTGCAAAGAAGTTTTCTTCACCATTTTTGCTGTAGAAGCTGCATTCATATACACTGTCTTAATCATATCATAAATCTCATCAACTGATTCTTGACTAAGCATTTCGTTTTCAATATTACTAATCATGAAATTAATGTCATCATAAACATTTTCTTCAAGCCCATTCACGAAATCCTTTGAACGAGACTTATCCCATGCTATTTTAAATGAATCAGGACCTTTGTCCCTTTTATAGTCAATTTACTATCTTCTATATCGTACTGAGCATTAATATCAAGGTGCACATAAATTGGATTATGCTTATCTGAAACAAAATTGTCGAACTCCTCAACCACAAACTTCTGCACATATTTATAATTTTCCTGAGTTGTTATGCAGTAATCAATAACACTTGTATTGGCATAAGTCAGACTGCCGGGAACATCAGCAGTATCCCGACCATTAATAATACTTAAATCCAATGACTTACAAAGCTCAATTAATTTCAAACCATTGTTATTTACACAGGTATCCATGTTAATTCTCTCGGGAATGACATGATTTATGTCGTACACTCTAAAAAATCCCGGGTCAAAACTGACTCTTTCCGGGTCATCCTTGACACGGAATCAGGATCCGTTGGTGCCGCACTCCATCCGGGTCAACAGGACCCGGAAAGAGTAAATGAAGCATTGACATTTTCCCGGGTCAATTTAGATTGACCCGGATTCCGGGTGCGGCACCAACAGACCCTGATTCCGTGTTGCTGCTCTGGCGACCAAGATTCCGGGTTGATTAAAGTGACCCGGATTCCGGGTGCGGTACCAATGGACCAGGAATCCTGGTCATCGTAAATTGGCCCGGATTCCTAGTCACAACTGAAGCAACCTGGAATCAGGACCCGGAAAATGGGGTCAATGTCATCCTTGTTGCTGCTGCTGTGACCCGGAATTCTGTTCCACCAGTGCTGTATATAAAATATCTGGATCTGCATTCTGACCCAGAGAACGGAGTCACCAAAGTATTAATATTTTCCAGGTCAACACTACATGTTTATTCACTTGAAAACAAAGGCCCGTATTCTGAACTCTGGTTTTATAACTTAAACTCAAGTCTTTAATTAAAACTTAAAATTTCTGTTTCTGGTTCTGGTGCTAAGTTTCTGTACTGGAGTTGAAATTAAACCAGAGTTCGGAATGAGATTATCCAACCCTCTAGTTTAAAGGGCAGGTTAGACTTGGTTTAAATCATACTTTGACCACAGTTTCAGTTAAACTGGAGTTCAGAATACGGGCAAAAGAGATGGGAACAGAAATATAGTTACACTACAAACACGTAACTCAACCAAAAAAGTAAATTCCCCTGTCATTTGTTTGATATCAGTCAAGAAATATTTTGTTTATAATTTGCAGTCAGACCAAACTCCGGAAAACCGAGCACAGTTATGTACTCCGAAAATGGCCTATAAAGCTAGATGAATATAGAGCCCTCATCGTTCAGTGCGAGGCAATGTGTACAAAAGGAAATCGTACAATGTCGACCTGCTGTTGATAATATATTTTTCAAAAATAATGTTCCGGATATATTTATTTCAAATGTTTGCCATTTGAAAGTCATTGCATATGACAAATCATTCAAGGATTTTGAAGATAATTGACACGCAGCATTATTTTTAAGAATATGTATATCATTGGCATGTTGACTTTGCAAGATTTTCCCCATGCCTTTTGTACACCCTGTCTCGCACTGAACGATGAGGGCTCTATATTCATACGCAAAGTTCAAAGTATATACCTGTGCTCGGTTTTCCGTAGTTGGGTCTGACTGATTTGATCATTTAATGTATGCACAATTTTCTTTCACATATTTTGAGTGATTATTCACAAAATTTATCCAAAAGAAATGCTAAATGAAGGCCAACCAGTACTCCTTTTTTTGTTTTGTTTTTATTAGGCAATGTTTTTTATGCTATTTTATGAAATTTGAACAGGAAGTTTGCATCCAAACTGAACAAAAGAACTAAAAAGTGGACACATGTGTAAACCCTGTATTGCAGTATGAAAGGTACAAGGCAACCTTTTTTTTTTTTCAAGCACCAACAGCAAGAAAAAAAACCCCCCATAATTTCATTATGAAAGCATAATCAGTATGGTACAAACAATTCACCATGTTGTTAAGAAATTTTTCACATTGCTCATTAAATGATCAAATGTAATAGATATTTCCCAAGTGATATTAAGAAGTGTCTAGGGGAACTTACTTTATTTGTTGAGTGTTCTCTTCCACAAATCCCAATCATCAAGATCCATTTTGCATGTTCTCACTGCTGTTTTGTCGACTCTCACTACAGAGGCTTCAAAGAAGGCCTTGCTCTCACTGAGGCAAGATACTGGATACAGATGAGAGAGAGAGAGAAAAAGAAACAGATATTGCATTTATAATGCATTTTAATACTTGAATAATTCAGATCATAAATATAAACAAATAACAGATGATTCATCATCAATTATTGAGTAAAAATATCTACAGACACTTGGCAGAAGTAGCAGGTTAAGCCATGAGGTATATTTTGACCACACTTGAGTGTAATCTACATAGCTTTTTTCACAAAACTAATCATTTAGTAAGTGAAAAAGTTGTATTAATGATTTCCATACATTTACATACATTTCAGGCTTCCTGAATGTTAATTTATAATGCCAGTCAATTGTTTCTCATACTTGGATTTGAATGATAAGATTGATTTAGAGTTCTCCATGTGTACATGTAATTCTAAACACAGAAAGGGTTAAGATTAACCAAATGACATACAATTTCATGTGGCAGATACAATATCACTATTAAATTGTCATCTTGCTATCTGCTTAACAAATCTGACTGTTGATGATTACTATCAAATGAAGGTAATTGTTTGTCGGTCATTTCATGACACACAGAAATATAAATACCTCAGATACAGTCAAAATGTTATTTAAGAGGCATAGTTAATTGGAAAGATGAATACACTATTATTTTGTCAAAATTTCTACAGCATATAACATAATCCAATTCATGTAGTTAATTATGAAATGGCATAAAAGTTTCTGTCATATACACGCCAGCACAAACTTTACATGTAAACAGGTAGGATGTCTAAAATGCAACTTATATACAAGTAAAAGAATATATGTGACCCGCAGGGTGGTCCATTAGGGGTTTAAACATGTAACAGCACCAGGTTTGAATTTTAATTTACATGTTTGAATTTTTTTTAAATTATAATTCTGCGCAGCGCAGGATGACTGCGTACAAAAACTTTACCTGCCAATCAAGACCTCCAAAATATTTGGCTTAAGTCTCCTCTAGAGGTGTCTTAAATTTCAAGTAAAATACTTAGCTAAATTCGTGCATTCAATACCAAAATTTGCTTTTATTTTATCCAAGTAAAAATCTTATCCAAGTAAAAATTTTATCCAAGTAAAAATCTAAGTAAAATACTAATTTTTCTGACTTAAGTATTGAATTGAATACCGGCCCAGGATAACACCCTTAAAAATCATATTATGTAGCCACCCATCAATATCTCCGATTCAGAGAAAATAGCCATTGAAGTTTGGAACAAAAGAACACGCAGCCATAACTCTCTGTTTTCCCAAGCGAACAGGGCATTAAAATGTCTGTATCATCCAGGATAGGAAGGGATTATCAGATTAAGCTGAAATTTGGTATACACTAAGAATAGGACCTATTAATTACTCAACCACAAAATCAATTTAACACCTTGTTGGGTTATAGAATTAATAGGTATTGAGTGAGGGTATTACAAAAGCTTTCAAACACCCCTTTAAAATTAATTAAGTAAGAATGCTCTGAGAGAGCGGACACATGGTGAAGTTATGTCTCGTCCCTTGCCCTCTCCAAAGCCATACACAACCTTTTGGAAAAATTCCCATGTTGACAGTGATTGCCAAGGGAACACTATATCTAGGATGTAGAACAGTTTGAAGCAGACATCAATGGCTTTCACGAGAGATTCTTGAGGGATTGCCTGCCTCTCCACGATAACAAATGTCTGCTCCGGTCTCATAATTGAATTGCCCATTACCAGGATAAAGGGCTGCTTGGCCTGTACTGCTTCCAGGAAATTTGGAACACTGGTGCCAATCTGTGGAAATTACCAAAACAATAAAATAAAAATATAAATATAAATAAATGAATGAATGAATAAATGAAATAACAAGTAGCTATTAATACATTTACTAACATTAAAGCAGCCTACTGTTCCTACTACATTTTTCCTCCTTTTACAACTTTCTACAAGGGGAAATCTTATAAACATGACTGACAATGGGGGTTAAGTTACCACAACTTCTAATATGTACTGCTTGGCAAGAGAAAAACACCATTTAGATTCCATGGCAGTTCACAATCTGTGGAATAAGCTACAATCAGAAAATATCAGGAGCAGCCAAGTAAAAACATAAATCTAGAGAGAGAGCACAGAAACGCTAACTTCAATTGCTTTGATCTATTTCTTCATAAATGATTGTGTATCATGCATGTTATCAGCTGTAGTGCTACAAAAATCAACTTCAAGAAATGCAGAGAAGAAAGTTTTTGCAAATTTTATACCCAACATCAAGATAAATCAAGGTAGGTAAGCATTGGGTAGGCTTTAAAGGGGAAGTCCAGCCATTTTCTATATTTTGCCCATATGTCGCAATGCACGCTAACTTTCAATTTCCAGAATTTAAACATTTCTTAGCTGTCCGTATATCTACATACAATTTTTTGAAGTTTCAGACAAATATTGCCAGGAAGAGCCTGATGACGTAGCAGTTACTCTGCTTGCATTTCTTGGATGCAGTTATTTGGCAAAATGATTTTAATAACAATAAGTCTATTCAACCAGTGCACATGTCAGTCACAATGCATATTGCGTTCCTTTTAAGTCAATCATAGTTCTAAAGACCTGCATATATTATGGTAAAGTGTAACTGCTACATCATCCGGCTCTTCCTGTAAATATTTGCCTGAAACTTGAACAAATTGTATGAAGATAATCGGACAACTATAAACTGTTAAATTGTGGAAAATGAAAGTAAGTATGCATTGTGACATATGGGCAACAGATGAATAATGGCTGGACTTCCCCTTTAAAGGGGAATGAAACCCTGGGGAAAAATCCATTTTAATAAAAAGAGAGGATAGAGAGAAGTAATTAAAAAAAGTTCCATCAAAATCGGTTAAGAAATGAGAAAGTTATGAAAGTTTGAAAAAGTCTCAATTTACTTTCTATGGCGATCCTCAAATTGGCAATGTTGCTTCAAAGTGACAGATAGAGTAGGACAACTCTCCATGTGTTTTCTACACAAAATTTCATATTTTCTCCATTATCTCTAAAAAATGATGCTTGTCTTTTTGTGAACTCAACATAAGTTGTGTCAAATACATTTCTCCATACATGTATATCTTGAGCTAAGAAGGAGACAAGCTGCACCTTGAGAGATAATGGGGAAAATATGAAATTTTGTGTACAAAACATAAGGAGAGTTGTCCTACTAAACCTGTCATTTTGAAGCAACATTGCCAATTTGAGGATCACCATAGAAAATAAATTGAGAATTTTCAAACTTTCATAACTTTCTTATTTCTTAACCGATTTTGATGGAACTTTTTTTAAGTTGCTTCTCTCTATCCTCTCTTTTCATTAAAATTGATTTTTCCCCAGGGTTTCATTCTCCTTTAAGTGAAAGAAAGGCTTCAAGTAACAAGGCTATAGCCTTAATGTTTCTCATCCCATTCAAGTGCAATCATTCTTCCAGATAAATTGTAACATTTTACTTAAAGTGACCTTCCACCTTCTTACATGACCTTTGACTCCCAAATAAAACTGAAGTCCCAATGTTGTTTGCAGTCCATATGTAACAAATGCAAATCCCAAAACAAGTCAGTGTGGTGCTTCATGGCTTCACTCACACCTGGGGGGTGTTTCATAAAGCTGTTCGTAAGTTACGAATGACTTTACGCATGACTGGTGATATGTTCTTGTGCTAAATGAGATATCCCAGATTTTCCCTGGTGTTTTAACATGTGGGACTGAATTTCTAATAACCCTAATCAATTTTGACAAATAATAAACTTTGCATTCGGATGCTTGTTTAACAGCAAGAATTTTAATCCACAAAGATCGGATTTCACCTTTAGCTGATGGGAATCAAAATGATTAAGAATCCGATTAGCACCCAAGAACAGGTACCAGTCGTGCGTAAAGTCGTTCGTAACTTTACGAACAGCTTTATGAAACACCTCCCTGGGAAATGTGAAATTCATCAATGGCTCTTTAATATGTTCTTATAATTTATTCTTTGGGGGAGGAAGGCACACAGACCAATCAATCATTCAATTTCTATGTGCAAATATTGCAGTTGCTTAAAACTGGCATGGATGCCCTGCTAAAAATGTACCTTTGTACCATCCATGGTACCTTCATAAAATTACAAAAGAAACCATGAGAGAAACATCAAGTTACCATGATTTCATGCTCATTTGATGTTTCTGCTTTTTTTCCCATAATTTTTCAAATACATAATTAACAGATGGTTGGTCACACCAAGGAGCTAAATTCGACCTTTTGGGGAAGAGGGATAATAAAAAGATATATCTTACATAGCCAGCACCCTCCTTATCCATAAGCCTTGGGAACTCCTCAACAATGGTCTTTGCCATGGAAAGCTTGACATTAGATGATGGCCTGCGACAAATATAAAGTACAATGAATGTATTAAATTACCATTTTCAAACTTAGGAGATAGCAAAGTATCCTTTGATGACTAAATAAATGAATCTCTATTCATACCCCTTTCACAAATTCAATAATGTTGGAAATTATACCTGCATTATTTGGTCGTAAAATTTCAGCAGTAGCAAAATAATCTTCATATTTGGGATGGTACAATTATACCCATATTAGCAGCATCAGGAGTTAGGGATCCTGGTGGGAAAATATACAGCATTTCCACCCTAGGGAAAGCCACACACAAATGTGGATGTGATTCGTATATATTGAAGGGGCATGTGCATATACCAGCCAATCCAATAAAAAAGTTATTTTGATATAGTGCCTTTTCTTGTGCTTACAAAGTGCGGACAACTAGCCATATTTTAAAGGATTTGGGGGGGGGGGGGCTCGTACAAAAGGGGATTATTTTCTCAGTTTGTGACTGCAATTTTTATCCAATTATCTGCAATAGAATAATGTTTATAATTTGATGATGGTATTGTGAAAGGGGTAATAAAGAAAATGCTAATTTCACATATTACAAGTACTTGCCATACAATAAATAAAAATAAACCAAGTGATAACAGGTTTTTAAGTCTATATACACATCAATCACAGTTAATCTGGTACAAGGCATGCATGAAGCATGTCCATGGTTAAGATTAAACTATGCAAATCCAAAGCTTAAAAAAATAATGGCTTTACAATTATATTACACACTTGCAATCAGAATGATATGCAAACGTTAAAATATGTGATAGCAAGCAAGAATAATATTCAGTAAAGAAAAATGTTGTTACCTCTCTCCAAATTCTGAGATAAGATGCGACACCAAAATGCGTACTGCAGAGATTCGAGATTTGTATGAGACCAGGCCATTTTCAAAATCTTGGATAATTGCATCTCCACTGCAGTGCCTTTCCAGAATTCCTCTGACATCCTGTACAAAGGGCAAAAATTGCAATCAGAAAGTGATTGAGCTCTATTACAGTAGGTCAACAAAGAAAAGCAAAGAAAAATACAGAATTCATAAAATATGTTTTCAGATTTAAGGCACCTTATCAAAAGTCAGAGCTCATTTGGAAAGCAGCTTTTAGCGTCTTTCCCGTGGAGCGTCTTTTCTTCTACTTATCTCCTCTAAATCCTCCCGGAACTACCAATTTGGCCCGAAAGCGTCTTTTCAGGCAGCAAAGACGGAGTTGTCCATAAACGCACCCCCAAGCCATCCAGCTCCCTATCCCTCCGAATCAAAATGAAAATAGTGGCCGTAGAGGGCGCTATACAGACTAAACACTTTGGTGTCTGAAAAGAGAGGAATGAGCGGGAAAGCCCAACAAAAGACCGGAAGGATTAATTGGCCTGCAGTGAAGACAATCAAAACCGCGGGACAAGACTTTTAATAAGGCGCCTAAGCTCCCAACAAAATAATTTTTTTTAGTTGTTAAAACTGAGTTACGTTACAATAGCAAGTTCATTGTGCCCCCTCCTTTGGTCATACCAAAGCCCCCCACCCATCTGACTTCCTCCGTACAATCAACAGTATCAATACTGGTACATGTATACCTTCTTCAGTTCCTTCCACTTTCTCAGCTCGTCCAAGAATCTTACACGGGGGCCAACCTGAGGTATGAGTTCTTTCACAGAGTCTATGGATATGTCCAGGAGAAGAAATGTTTCCTTGTCCACTTCATTAGCTGCAATATAAAAAATAATAATGATAATAAATAATAAATAGGTTCATGCATCATGAACTTGCCGACTTTTGCATTACATGGTGATTTTAGCTTCTTTGATGCATTTTTTTTAAACTTAAAAAACCTGTACATATTAGCTACATTCTGCATGTATGATAACAAAAGTATGCAATTGCAGAAGTGATTATTCAAGATACAATGATCACGAATCACAAATCGCCCTGGCTTATGGCTGGACATTTTCACACTTGAAAAGTCTGTTTTTAAAATTTGAATCAGATGATGAATAAATATTAAGCTATATTAAATCAATGACTAAAGACATTGGCATATGTAAGTAAAAATGAATAACTATAATGGTCATGTGTCGATCATAAACTCGCTCCATAAACAGGGTGGTGCTGTTACATTCTGTGCTTTCAAACTGAAGTATTTCTTGATTTTTATCAGAACCATTGACATGATTGAAGCTACCATGAAAAGTTTGGTATCGTATTAAGCCAGGAGGCTGCAGCTTGCGCGCACGTACCCATATCAGTTGGTTAGTTAGTAAGCAATCCCAAATTTTGTTGGGGTTTTTCCAAGAAAACGTAACTTGGGCAGTTTTCGCATAGTCATTTACATACTGTTTTGCGAATATGCTGTGGTTAAAAATGCCTTTAGAATCATAGAAATTTTCTATCAAAATTAGGGGTCTAGCTCAATTAAACAGTAACCATATTCGTGTTATTTGCCGGGGGGGGGGGGGGGAGGGTCTCATTCAGGCCTGTACATCATCGATGTACAATGTACAACACCAAAAAATCGATGCACGTCAACAAAAAAACACAGAAAACAGCTTTTCAGCACTAAACAAGTAATATAATAACCCGTAAAACATACCCCTAAACAAGGTCTGCCTCAATTAAACCTCTAAAAAGTCAAGGTTTAACCACCTTAAACATTTAATCTCAATTTAAATTAAACCTCTCAAACGTACCTGTCAATAGCAACTATTTCTGATATTAACAATAGCAATTTATACAGCATGTGACAACACCAAGTTATTTCTCCATTGGATATCTCCCTTTAGATGCTTGTGTAGAATAACAAAGGATGATAACTACCATGTCTGTTTCTGAAAACATCTTAGAATAATTTATTTAGAAAAAAGAAATATGAACACGATTAAAACACACATGTAATCTCGTTCCTGATTAAAGAGAACGAGTTCTTGATAAGGTTCAATGTTGTTGAGTAATAGGAAGAGGTTACAATGATAAAGAACAATATTTTAGGCACTCCCCTTCAAATATGTCTCATATTAATTCTGTATGAGAGTTTGTATTTGACCTGGGTCTGTAGTGGGTGGTGGTGGTTGTTGGGGGGGGGGGGGGAAGAACGATTAAAGTTTTTAAAAGAGACTCGTGCAATTCTGGATCGCACAAAATGGACAAAATCCCCCAGCGAAATCCAGACAACTAAGGGGGAAAATATACCCTAAACGCGTATTGAAAAACTCCACAAACATACCCTTTTTCCCAATTTTTGGCGTTTTTGACATCCTAAACGCGTCACGCGCCTTAGTCGGCAAAAACTACCCTTTTCACGCGTTTTTTGGTCGCGCTTGTGTACAGCAATATAGTTGAGTGCCCCCCCCCCCCCCCCTGGTTTAAGTGGGCCTGGATTAACTTTTCCTCGGGCCTAGGCTACAAAAAAAAAATAGATCAGTCTAGACAGCTATTTAGTATTGGGGATAA
The DNA here is from genome assembly GCA_025618425.1 of Heliocidaris tuberculata. NCBI lineage: Eukaryota > Metazoa > Echinodermata > Echinoidea > Camarodonta > Echinometridae > Heliocidaris > Heliocidaris tuberculata. The sequence goes on from CM046839.1 coordinate 22,871,344, forward strand.
AATATATATACTTACCCATGTACTTTTTGCCACAACAAGCTCACCTTTTTTGCCCTAATTTTCCTATTTTTGAAAATGATTAAGTACTTGACTTCAAACAAGTGTTTTCTAAAATAATTAACTAGATCTAGATCTATACATAGATCTATTTGGCTTTGATGGGAATTTCAGTTGAAGTTTCATTTTCTCATTATTCTATTTCTAGCTATCTTGACTTTAGACAGCAACAGTAACTAAGTCTGATCTAGGCCTAAAATTTTCTGACATTTATCAACCTTCCCCATGGCATAGTCATACTCATAGACAGACGGTAGAGTCTTCACTGCTAACTTAATTAGGTACTCTTAGAAAACAAATAATAGCCCAATTTTGCCAATTTTTAATCACAAACGTAGATCTATATCGAATCTAACGTTAGTAGACGTGAAGTGGTTTTGACTTGGATCTAGTACTGCGTTCAACAACACGGCCGCGCTGCGGTGGCCGTGATCGATCGAAATATCCCATCGTCGATGATCACATACCTTGCAAAATGCATGCTGTTTACTTTTTCCAAAAGCCGTGATAAAGTCAAACTCTAGAGATCTAATCTTGTCCACACGATCTTGCTGTAAAACTGGAAATTTTCAAGGCTTATCCTTTTAAAAGTACAATCCAAATCGGCAAAAGCCAGATCATTCACTTGCTTGAGACATTACGGTGTGCACTGCACATGGGTTGTGTGACTGTGTACATGTAATAACATGCATGTGCTTGTAGTATGAATAGCCTTCCGCCTTCATGCGAGTGCGCGATTACGGGAGGTATTTTGTGTAATCCTCGGCAGTTATTATGCGATCCCTTCGCATGTAGCGTCTACACAAAGTTTCTGCGTGAGTACACGCGTGTATAAGCTAAGGTCAAGGAGTAAGGGATCGCCTCCGATTCCGTCTTCATTGCATGCCCATGTATAGATCTAGACTATAGTCTAGTGTATATACACGATGACGTATGCGCGGAAAACCGTAATTTTTTATGGAAAAGTGTGAAATACGCGGAAAAAAAATCTAGGCTCGGAGGAAAAAGCGGAAATCCGCAGATACGCGGAAAATTTTCATGCCAAAGACGTATTATAGATTTACATCCGGACAAGCAATAGAGGTCTAGACCTAGACAGTAGACTCTAGCCTAGATCTAGTCTAGCTCTAGATCTATTACTTAGATCTAGAGTCTACTTAACGTAGTCTATAATAGACCCCAAATTTTATAACGTGTCTTGACTCTTGTCACAGTTAACTGAGTAAAACTAGTTTGTTAGAATACTCTAGATCTATATTATTAGACTCTAGGCCTATTTGAGAACAAATATTGATGATTTGTGTATTTTATGAATAGTTTGTGTTGAATCAAAAGACAAAAGAGAGTGCTTCATTTTTGTTAGCCTAACGGTAAGACTCTAATGTAACGGTTAACTTAGGCCTAACATTAACTGTTTAAAGACTGTCCTGGCCGGCCATGCAGACATTGATTACATACCGGTAGGTCATAGCCAGTCATTCGCGTCGCGATGTCGTCGTGCTGCAGCTCACTTAACGTTATGACTAACTTAACGTTAACGGTCCAATTAATGAATAAAATAACAGAACAAATTGGAATAACTATACTGATAAATCATTAAAAATTTCTCTACATACCTTCACAGTTAGAAAAGTATCTTTGCAGCCCCCACTCCGTAAGAAGTGTCTTTATTTCTACCGATCTGACAGCTCCGGCCTCCATCATGATTCCGAAAAATGTTTTAGAAATCGCGCCTACAAATTTGACCAATTGGAAAGCTTGATTATGCGTCTCGCATCGCGGAACATCACCCCATCCAATCAAAAGTTCTCCTCTTGAGAATATGCAAATTACAAAATTCTTCTGATCCGGAAAGGGGTCAAAATATAATTTAGGCAGGGGTAAAAAGCCGAACCGACCAAGTTCCGTGTCAAATTTTACACGGAAAGGATCAAAAACTTTTGACTCGGAAAAAGGATCAGCACTTTGACCCGGGATTTTTTAGAGTGTATGAATTAAATAACTCCATATCTTCTTCTTTGTCACTAAAATCTGGCAGATTCCCCGTACGTGCATTAAAATCTCCGATTAAAAATAATGGTGCATCAAATGTACTCCTCAAATCAATAATATATAAGCCTATATCTTCAAAACTGTCTGAATTATAGTATTTGGAATTTTCATGTGGGATATAAACAACACCTAATATTATACTAAAATTTTGATTCACGTCAATCTTCGTCCACAGTACATTATTGGAACGTAATTCATTTAATACTCTAATTTTATATTTGTCTTTTATGATAATACAAATACCATGGACACCTCCAAATGGTTGATTCTCATTTAATTTCTTTTTAAAATAAGCTTTGTAACCCTGAGGTATTAACTTATCATCCAAAATATCGGTTTTTGTCTCATAAAAACAGGCAATATCAACTTTCCTTATATAATCATTCAAAATACCTAACTCAAGCTTTGATCGTAGTCCACAAACATTAACACCTAGAATTTGTAGATTGGAGTGTACAGTACAAGGGAAGTGTGCGTCCGACTCCATGCTAGTGTTGCCATGGCACCCCTACAGTCCAACATCCTTTAATTTGCCCTCGGACCATCCAAGCTTGGTGCAGAGGTCCTGTGGTACTTCCAGCACCTTTCTGCTCTCCTGCCCACCCGGCGCCTTCACCATGCAGTTAATTCTGCCGTCGATGGTCCACACCTTTGTCGTGTTTTGGTCACCCTTCACGGCACGGAGAAGCTTTGCTCGGACAGGAGTAAGATCCTCTTCGATGTACACATTGCTCATGTTTGGCTCCTCTCGCAGACGACGCTTGGCTCTCATTACCTCCACCTTGGTCTCCCGACGCACGAACTTTGCAATAATGGGCCTCGCCTTCTTGACTGCAGATGGTCCTCGTGATTTCGTCGCGGGTAACCGATGGCTTACGCTTATGTCATGACGGGAGACGTGAACTCCTGCTCTTTGCACGACTGACACCACCTTGGCAGTAGTGTCCTCCGCGTCGGACTCTGGGATGCCATATATCCGAATGTTCTCCCTTCTGCCGTATTGCTCCAGACGATCCATGTCGTTCTGGAGTCGGGTTGCATGTTGAGATGGCGCCACAGAGCTCACGGTAGAACTCAATCAAATTTATGCTCATTTTGTAAAAAAGATATAGAAACATATTGCCATGTCTTCTTTAAATGTAAAGAAGTGTCAAGTATATGGAAGGAGGTGGGAAATGAATTAAAAATGTTTCAGCTACTTAATCTACAATGGATTGATGTGTTACTGGGCTTTAGAGTTGATATGAAAGACAATATATTACTTAATCATGTACTGATTATGGTCAAATATATGATTTACAATAGTCGTAAAAATGGAAGGGTTCCTACTAGTAAAGATATATGTAAGGCTGTAAAGAACTCCGAAAAAATTGAATATGAAAAGGCAAGAATAAAGGACAAACTAACACTACATCTAAAAAAATGGGAAAATTTCACTCCTTAAAAGGAGTGAGGCGTATTATATCAGACATACGCATGTTTGTGTATGTGTGTATGTATATGTATGTGTATATGTGTATATGTATATGTATATATATATATATATATGTATATATATATGTGTATGTGTATATGTGTATATGTATGTATATGTTTATTTAATTTAATATCTATATATCTACTTATATGATTATTTCTATATTCAAAAAAATAATTATTGGAATTATTATTATTACTATTATTGTTGTTGTTTTTGTTATTATTATTAATAATAATAGTAATAATAATGATAAATGTCTTCATTTATGTCTTCTTCTCCTCCTCACTCCCTCACTTTCTCATTGATCCAACCACTTAATTGTTAGTATTGTGTTTTTATTATTGCAACAGTATGGTTACAGAACTCCACTGATATAAGAAATACTATATAATAAATAATGTTAAATAAAATCGAAGAATTGAAAATGCACTGCATGTAGTTTATCCTATATATGTAAAGATGACAGTTTGACTTATCATGTATACTATGGGTTATAAAGCAGCACCTTCACCTTTTTTCTTATCTATCTTTTAAAATCTTTATTCAGATTGCAGATTTTGCATTATATTATTTGTTTCGGATTGAATTATGTATTGTGTTTACAATGTATGAAAAAATAATGTATCTCTGTACAATTTTCTCGTCTGAATATCTGAATAAAGGCAAAAAAGCATTTAAAAAAAAAAAAAAAATCCGTTCCATCATTGCGGTGACTGCTGTTGTCACTGCAGAGATGATCGCCTTCACAATCATTGGTTGAATTGCGGTCATCACCTGCGTGATGATACTGGCAACGTCGATTTCGGGCTGTGACGGGATTTTGTGATTAGGTGACATGAGCACTTCTTTGGAGTGGAGCCTGTGTCACCGTCGGGCTGTGGTGGGATTTTCTGTTTGGATGATGACCTCTTTGGGGTGGAGCCTGTGTCAATGCCGGTGGCGGCAACCACACAGCATACGTCACCGCTTCCTCCAGTGCATTCGCGCATTTAACGCATTAATTCAAGACGCAGCGCTTTCATGACGCGCTTCATTGTTCCTCAATTTTAGTGGTCCAATGACAATGACAATGACAATGATTTTATTTCCCATGTCACCCCTTCCAGGGTATTGGAGAAACAATAATTCACAATCAGTTTGTATACACAAGAACAACTATATACAAATATATACAATATTTACAGTATGTCTGCGTAAAAAAAACACCAAAAAAAAAAACACACACAACTACAACAAACGTACAATATTATGCACTGATTTGCACAGACACTTATTCCGTAACGTGGGTGTAATGGAAACTAGAATATTGCCTGGCTATAACAAACAATGTACATGTATAAAATTAATTAAATAAAAGTGTAAGAAGCAATGAAACAAAGCTAAACTACAACAAAACAACCCAAAATATAGTAGGTGCACCTATCAGTATATACATTGTATAAACATATTTGAATATTATATATTGTACAATATTTAAGCATGGAGGGACATTATCCCCTGACAGAATTTCGCTAGATTAGTTAAAACCTTCATATCTTTAGAATTAAACAATTGCTCCATTTTCAATGAACTTGGTCTGTTTCGGAAGCACGGTTTTACAAATCTCTTTCTCATAGCATCTGTTGCCGAGCATTCAAAAATATAATGAAATTCATCCCCAATCTTATTTTGCCTACACAACGTACAAATTCTGTCTTTTCTTGCAATATTAACATATCTACCAGTTTCAACAGGAAGTTTATGATTCGAGCAACGAAATTTCGACAAATGAACTCTATTTGAAAAAGGTAATTTGATAAGGTAGTTTTCAAGACCAACATTGTTCTTAAAAATTCTATAATTAGTGCAATACGTACTTTCATGGATATTACTTCTCCAATTTTGCGAATAAATATCTCTTAATCTCAATCTAATCGCTGAACTAAACCATGAATAAGAAACATTTCTGTTGTCATAAAATATATTAGACATACCAATCTCGTGGAGACTACGTTCAATATATAATAACCATGGGGAAGAATAAATAGCTTTGTCATGTAAAAGTTTCAAAATATTACAAACTGTATTTGCTAATTTAGCCTCTTTACCATTAACAGTTCGGAACCAAAACTTTAGCATTCGTTCCTTAATATTTAAAGACATTTCCATCCTTCCAAGTTCTCCAACAGCCATGCCATTGTGTGTGTTCTTCCGTAGTCGTAAAACCTGTTTACAGAACTGGGTTTGCAACAGTTCTATCTGAGAAATATTTCCATGTCCCCAAATTTCACTTCCGTACAGAAGAATTGGCACGACACGACGGTCGAAAAGTTCAACTTGAATATCCAACGGCAACCTCAGTTGCCTTGATTTTATAATCAAACTGTACATTGCTCTTTTTGCTTGATTATATTGTTTATTAATAGCTCTCTTAAACTTATTATTGTAAGAAAATATCACACCCAAGTACGTATATTCCTCTACAACTTCTACTATGTCATTATTAAACTTAAACTGCGCATATTTTCGAACTTTTCCTCTCGAAAAAATAACTACTTTTGTTTTACTAATGTTAACCTCTAGTGACCACAAGTTACAATAAACGCTAACAGCATCAAGAGCTGCTTGCAATTCATTCTCATTTTTCGCAAGTAGGATGGTATCATCTGCATACAATAGTGAGAAAAGTTTCAAGTATATATCAACACCTTCCGAGAGCAATGAATTGTCAATTTTAGTAGGTAATAAATCAACACCATCATATTTTTCTCTCACGAAAGATACAAAATCATTAATGTATAACGAGAAAAGTAATGGAGATAGGTTTTCGCCCTGCCTTACACCAATTTTACAATCAAAATATTCCGATTTCTCTGAATGTTTAATAACTCGAGATTTTAAATTTGCGTACATGCTTTTAATTATATTGAAGAGTTTCCCACTTATTCCAAATGGTGTTCAACGCTTCAACCACGCCCCAGTCACGCCCTGAAGTAAGCGTAATACGCAGACCCTTCGACAAGTCATTGTCATTGTCATTGGTAGTAATGTCATTGTACTTCTCAATATCAACTTTGTTACGTCATCGCAATAGAGCGTAACAGACCAATAGTGGGGCTTGTACCATGTCAGTTCTCATTATGTTGGTGGCCTTTGATTTATAATTTTTTTTTTTAATCAAACAAAACTTCCCCTCTCTTAAATTCTAGAATAACTAAACATACTGAAAATAATTCAGCCTCAAATAAATTGACTTCATAAAACCAAACTTAAGCAATGGGAGTACCTAAAAAACGAAAAGATATGTATTTGACAACTGTCCAATCACATCACGCCTAATATTCATGGCAAGAACCAATCACGCTGCTGAGTTCATAATTTTTTTTTTTTTCTTTCTTTTTGCGCGTGAGCGCTATAGTGTATATACTTTTGTTTTTGAACGTTGTAGAGATTCAACACATTCTTTATTTGTTTTTGCTCTTCTTCTTCTTCTTCTTCTTCTTCTTCTTCTTCTTCTTCTTCTTTGTTATTATTATTATTATTATTATTATTATTATTATTATTATTACTATCATTATCATTATTATTATTATCATTATTAATGTTGCTGTTGTTATTATCATTATTATCCTTAGTAATTTTTTCTTCTCAGTCTGTAAATAATACCATTTTAACTTATCAATTTCGTATGCTGGGTACCCCACTAGATGATAAGCTCTCGAGCTTTCGTGGGTTATCCTGCTCAAACTTACTTAATTTTGATCTGATATTGTTCTTTTTATTGTTGTATGTTAGAGGCTTGGCAAATAAAATCAATCAATCATTCAATCATTTTCCCCTATACCCTTTGGCTATGCTAATTGTCGAAAACAGAAACTGCGCCTATAAATTTTTGTAGAATATATCAATAGTGTGAATATGGGGGGGGGGGGTCGTAGAAAGGTTTATTGCTACTTGTTACAATGCTAATTCATCTTCTGTCTCGTCTAACTCGAATTCGTCTTTACTCGATTTGTCTTCTACCCAAGTGGTCCAATATCACTTTGTCTAAATCCAGTTCGTCTATTTTTCATGCGGTGTAATCATCAGTTGTGTCCAATTTTCATATAGTCTATTTATCATTCGGTTTGATGATCATTTGGGCCGTTGTTTAGTTTCAGGCTGTATATTGGTCTATTATTCATGACCTATGACAAAGCCCTTGTTGCCCTTACTATTGACCATCTTCCAATTGACCAAATGGATATTAGACCAAGTAAGAGACCAATTGGGCAACAAACCAATTTGTGAGTAAAATTGGCCCAACTAGGGATTGGACGAACTGATCTATTTCATTTTGCAAATTGTTATTACTTGGAACTCAGATGAATGATTTCTCAAAACTATGTGTTTTTAGAACAATACCTGTGCATGACGATTGAAAATTCATGAAATTTCTTTAATAACTTGGCCATTCAACTTTAGTAATGTTACTGTACGTGATAGTTTCAATCAAAAACTAACCGAACATTTCGGGAAGGCAAATAATAAATCAAGCTGACAGAAATTCCTATAACTTTTCATACTTTTATGCTTATTAACAATATGCACATGTGAAACAAAATTAAGACATTTTAATAAAGCAACAATAACCATGAACAACAATATCCAATACTATTTCATACATGGTCTACATCAGCCTTCAGTCTATTATCTATGACAAATGAAAGACATTACCACTATGCTAATACGGCATTTTACTGGATCAAAAGTCGTATTAATTCATCTCCATGACACTTATCCAAAAAAGGAGATATAATTAATTCCAGGCAACTGCACTGTACTTGATAGTATTGAGGAAAATAATCAATATCATAATGAAGAAATGTAATATATAACATAGGACTGATAAATTGATATTAAGTGATATATTTGAATGCATACATGCAATATTATCTTGAGTATTATGCATTTATTCATTTAGCTTACAGCTAATTCCTTAGAAATTTAGGTGATGTTGCTAGTTATATGAGAATAGAATTATGTCACTTCGTATATCACACAGGATGACAAGAATACTTGCAATTCGGTACAAGATACCCTTTTTTCCACTGGTAACTGAGGAGAATAAAGATACTATAATTAACATGATAATGTTATCCTGTATGCATATCTATAGCTAAATATTTCTGGTTGTCCATAATTATACACAATGAAAAATCACAATAATTAAATACTTGTTTCAAGATTAAACAAAAGTCATAATTCACCTCCTAACATAACTCCACAGCATTAGATAATTAAAAAAAAATATGAGAGAGAGAGAGAGGAAGGATACAAATTTAGAAAAAGAGAAAGAGAGGGAGGAGTGAGAAGGAAAAAGAGGTAAAGGAGTAAAGGAATGAGATAAAGAATACAGAGATTAAGAAAGAGAGAGAGAGAAAAAGACTGAGAGAGACAGAGATCTCAATATGCAAATCATAAATACTTAGCAATAATAATAATAATAATTCGAAATAGCATGTAATTTATTCATGTTGTTTTAAATGCACTCTAGAATGCAATGTTTCAGTACCAGAAAAAGCAAATTATCTTCGGTAGGCATGCTCCCTCTCTCGGATAGTAATGAATTTAGTTTAAAGCTATACACAGCATTCTATAACTGTAAAGTAAATTCATTGTGTGCAATTCGTATCAAAATGATTGACAACGGGCCAAGTAGAAATAAGTTTTTAAAAAGTGATCACGCCATCCGCAAAGTTAGGGGGAAAGGTGAATTTTCTGTGTATTACGTAACAGTGTGTCACGTGCTTTGAAGATAGTATAGGGCGTATTTCCATTTCCAATGATACATACACTATATAAGGCCAGATATAAGCAAAAATTATAGTTTTGAAAATAAAGCAATAGCAATTTTAATCAAGCTGGACTGTAGTTCCCCATTAGTTAATCTTTTTTTTTCTTCTTTGCCTCGTTAGAGGATTTATCTTACATTCAAAAGTTACAACTCAATATAACATTAATCATACATAAATAACACAAAAGGTAACTACAAAACTGAAATCGACTTACACAATTATCGGGTTACATTTTCCAGTAAACTTCAACAAATCCTTTGGTAATTCATTTTTTCTTTTTGTTTGTATTCTTTCCCTTCTGCTCCTTATATTTCTATTCTTCTTTTTTTCTGATATATCTTTCAAACCTACACAAATGACACATTCAAATGAACTTCAACAATTTCTTTGGTAATTCATCGTTTTTCTTTGTTTCTATTTCTTTCCCTCTTGCTATGTTGTATCTCTATTCTTTTTCTGATTTCTCTTTCAAACACATGTTCCAGTACAAGATCTCTCCTATCTTTTCCACTTTTGTTGCGTTCCAAAATAACTTTATATACGCTCCAGAAAACTATGGTCAGAAATAAATTAGACTGGTAATTACCTTCTACTTTCAGTAAGTGCAAGATGCTAATCTTGGTTATTTGGACATTGTATACTTCTTGCAATATATTGTGACGGGATAGGGGGGGGGGGGTTAATAAAAGTAGAGGAAAAATTTGGGGGGGGGGTAGGAAGAATGAAGGAAACCCAAGGGGGGTGCGAGAGGGAGATAGCTGGTAGAAAATTTGAAAGACAAGAGGTCGAATAGAATTCTTCCCCTTCCATAGAGAAAACAGTAAGAAGAAGAAGTAGAAGAAGAAGGAAGAAAAGAAGACAGAGAAGAAAAGAAGAAAAGCAGAAGACAAGCAGACAGAAAGAAGAGAGAAGAAAGATAGAGAAAGGGAATTTTATCTAACTGACTGATCATCTTCCACTCTCATTTTCACAAGTCTTCCTTGCCACCACAATCAAACAAAACATTACTTCTCACGGTAAGCTGCCACCATCTAGTCTTTTGAGCGCTAGATCTCTCTTTCTCTTTACAGCGTTATGTCATAAAGAGAATACACACAACATCACACAAAATTAAATGTCCTAATTATGCACAAATCTCGGCCTTCTCATTGGCTCACTCACTTCGACTCTAGACAAAACAACGCACTCATTCATGTCTCTAATTGGTCAACCTTTGACCCGAACCCCAAAATAAACAAAGACTCTCGATCTCGCGCCCATGCATTTTCCTATTCATGCATGCCAAGAGCATCTCGGTTCATCTTACAACATTCATCTCAAGTACATTCCAGATTCTACAACAACAAGGTGAGTCTAAATTCCATTATGATTCTTTAAATAACATTTCCTAATTACTAAAATTGTCAAATTCTGTACTTAATCAGAAATATTCAAACAAACTTTCTCTACTCTCAGCTCGTCAAACATGTGCTTCCAGCACACAACAAGCATGTCACATTACATGCACCAACAACAACACTGGCAATCTCTCTCGCAGTTCTCGTTCATCCCTCCTGTACGGTAGCAAGCAATCTAAAGGCACAATGACATGGTTAAGTGTCTGATGCAAAGTCAGACAATGATTTCGTTCTCTGAATTTCCAAAACTGCTATCTAGATAAGATGTAAAAGTAGTAAGTACCAATACCATCACTGTACCTAATGTGTGACCAGACATTTCTAAGTAAGAATCAATCTGTCAGCCATTAGTGTTCAATGAACAAATAACAAGTAATTCTTTATTTACAAATATCTGACTATACAATGAGGCTTCAAGCCCAATTCTGTATCCAGTACATGTCTATCGAGTTCAATTCATGTTATTTACACTATGTACAAGTAATATAAGATTGTTAAGATTAACTTATTAATGTTACAGTTCCTAAGACTAAGTCCTAAAGTTAAATAAATTATTTGAGTTATAGTGTGAGATAGGTATTGATTCACTGAATTCTTTTCCATAAGAAGAAACGTTTTCTTTCCTACTAGAAACTTGCAAGTAATTCTATTCTGGGCTAAAACAAACATAGCCTCTCCACTACAATCTACTCGTCTATCCAAAATACTCTGTCCCGTAATTGAGCCTACTAAATCCATAATGGCTCCCCACCGCTTAATATCTAACCACCTACACCTCTCTCGGGGATTTCCATAACAGGTCTCTCCACCCCTCGTACTACATGTAAGCTCACTTTGTCGGCTTCACATGAGACTACCACCAAGGTCCCTGCAATAAGATAAAGCCTCGAATTTATAAATTCCTAAACTTATCGCCAACTTCAGAATTAACTTTACAGTTCTAACATTCTTCAACCATAAGTCATCCGGCTTGTCCTTTAGTTCGTCCCTATCTGTCTGTAATTCAGTATTCCACCTAACTGTCCAATACCAGTTAATGTCACAATTATTATGACCAATATTAAAATTCTTTGTAACTGTACTCTACTTTTCTTTATGATTCAACTTCTGAGTGCTTGTACAGAACAACAGGAAAAGAAAGAGAGAGAGTGAGAGAGAGAGAGAGAGAAGGAAAGACGAGAGAGACACCAGATAATAATCTCGCGAGCTTAAAATAATGCACTCATATCATCTACATTCTATTTACATTTAGGAGCAAAGCATTTTTGATTGAGTATAAAATAATGGCTGCCTTTGTCCTCTAATTTACAAATATATACAAATGAGGCATCCTTGGCAATTTCAGGTTATGAAACAAGTATGTACATTAGCCAAGCCTAATCATCAAAAATTCAAATAAGTCATAGGATATCAAATCTAAAATTACTGTTCTAAACTAACACAAATTAACACTACAACTAAAAAAAATAAAAGGATGCCTCTACTATGAGGCACTGGTGACATTTAAGTAACAGAAGCTCGAAGCCTCTCCTTCCAAAAATTCATTATTTTATCGTTGTCTGCAGATCACCTTAATCTCTGACTCTCTGTAAACAAAGAAACTCTGTCAAGAATGTGACAACGTGTGTGGCCGGCAGAAAGCTCGGAATACACAATGATTATGCATCTAGATCAACGCGCTATTTATACCTCCCAGGGGTCTGCTACGCGCAGCGCAATTGGTACACATACGCATCGCGCTACACACACATTGGTCACTCTAACACGCGCATTATCTGCATATATAAGTATTCATGACTTTGATCTATTTCTCCATTGTGACGTACATGCTTATTATGATGTATTTCACAGCTGTACTACATACAATAAAATCATGCATGCACTGAAAGCAGACTCGTGTTTATTTGAGTTAATCTCAATAAATGAATTAATTGATGAAAAATACAACTTCTCATATCAAAGTGACAGGAGTAATTTTTCCTCCAGACTGACCTCAAAAAGGTAAGAATTATATCAAGAAATACCAATTTTTCTGGTAGAAACTAATCATTTCCAAAGGGTGTCTAAAACTGACCCCATGCAAAAATCTTGAGTTATTAAATAAATAAATTGGGGGGGGGGGGGAAATCCGCTACACTACCCCCTCCTCTCTAATTGCTGTCCCAGCAATTTAAAAAAAAACATATCAGCTATTTACAACACATGACATTAAGTAATTATTAATTGCAATCCATTCTAATCTTCATAGTCGAAGTGAGTAGTAGTTGTCTCAATGCTGCTTCGCTTCTCCTGACCATGAACATGAAAAAATGTTTCTGTGACAATGATGATGGTTTTGATCTTAAGTGTTCCTGCCCTAGATTTCTTCTTGGACACCGTGATTACCACCTCTTGTTCCTCTTTGTCTTCTTCTTTTTCTTTCAGACACACAACTCTCGGAGGGATGGGGAGGCTTGAAGCTGGAGACGTACCTTCCTGTGTGGGGTTGAGTGGTGGACTCTTCTTAGTATCATCTTCCATCAGATTGGAAGGGTGAGGAGGAGACTTCCCCAGAGTGGCTAGTGATGTAGGACCATCCTCCAAATCTTCAAAGGTTGATTCATCACCTCCCAGGTCAATCATCAGCCCTTCCAACTGTTCTCTGGATAATGGAGGGGACGTCGATTTTAGGGTGATCTTGAGCGGAGGTTGCGGAGTCTTTCGAAGCTTCTCTCTCTCTTGGACTGCGATTTCCTCGCCTTGTTTCTTCATTCCATCGTCCTGCTGCTGTTTCTTCTGCAAGTTTGAGACGTACTTAGCAGATGCCTCACTTAGCGTACAGGAGCGAGCCCCCAGGACGGATCTTTTTTCTTTCTTACGATAGTGGCGTCGCAAAGGCCCAGAGTACTCTGTCTCGAAGTTACAATGCTCACACTTGTAGGTGAGGGGAATCTTGTGGGTGTTTTCCAAATGGATATGGAGTGCCGAGCGGGTAGTGAACCCAGCGGTGCATTTGGAGCACAAATACATCATTCTGTAGAAGAAAAGACAATAGGGAAAGAAAATGGAAATACATCGTTACTCCAAGTATCGTTTAGGAACCCTCCGGACTCGTGTTGGGTTTTTACGTCTTTTCATCATCCAATTCCTTGGAGGTTCTCCATTATACCTCTTCATTCTATCTATGTGTACTACTTTTGGCTTAGTCTTCTCAGATCTTTGGATGCGGTACACAACATCAGATAAACGGTGAGTTACTAAATATGGGCCTTCCCATTTGTACTCAAGCTTAGGGCAAACGCCCTTCTTTCTATGTACTCCTGAGAGCCAAGCCCAGTCTCCTACATTGTACATATTTAGCTGGGTATTTCTATCATAGGTCTTGCTCTGCTTAGCTGCAGACAGCTTGAGTTTATTCCTTGCCCGATGATGCACATCATGAATGCGGTCTCTGAGTTGTTCTGCATAATCTTTATCTCTTTCTCTCTCTTCAGGTTGACTCGGTGGCATGAGGACGTCAACTGGTAGAGGAAGCTCACGACCCAACATCATCATAGCAGGTGACTCCCCGGTAGATTCCTGTATGGAAGAACGATATGCCAACATAGCAAAAGGAAGCTGCTCATCCCAGTCTTTTTGTTGACGACCAGGATCAATCAGCGTTCTCACCATGGTAAGTAAACTAAGATTAAATCGCTCAATATAACCATCCCCTCTAGGATGTAAAGGGCATGTTCTTGTCTTCTTCATGCCAAGTAGGTCACAGACTTGTTGCATCAACCTAGATTCGAAGTTTCACCCCTGATCTGTGTGTATCTCCTTCGGAATTCCGTAACGACAGATAAACTCCTCTACGAAAACCTTAGCCACTGTTTCAGCTTCTTGGTTTGGAATTGCATAGGATTCGATCCATTTGGTAAAATAATCGCCTATTACTAGAACGTAGCGATTCCCTCTGTCGGTTTCGGGTAATGGGCCAAGAATATCCATAGCCACTCTCTCCATTGGAGCCCCAACAGTGTATTGCTGAAGTGGTGCTCGAGACTTTTTGGGAGGGTTCTTAGCGCGGGCACACATGGTGCATTTCCTTATCCAAGATCGGACATCTGCTGGTAATCCTACCCAGTAGAATTTTCTTTGGACTTTATGCAGAGTTTTGTTTACTCCAAGGTGGGCTCCTGTTTTAGCATCATGTAAATCTTTAAGCACTTGTGACCGTAAAGTCTTGGGCAGTACGGTTTTCCAGCTCACGTCTTTTCCGTCGTCAGACTCCCATTTTCTAACTAGTATTTCATCTTTTATTTCCAAGAGACTCCAGTTCACCCAATATGTCTTAACAGCGGAGGAGTGCATAGAAACATCCTTCCAGTCTGGCTTGATCCGGGTCTTCTCTTTCCATTGTAAGATAACACTAATATCATCATCCAGTAATTGTGCCTCTCTTATTTCTGCGTCGGTGAAGGAGGGCGAAAGGGTGATAGCTTCTAGCCTCTTCTCTAAGTCTGTCACATCTTTATCAGGTAGCCCCATGTTTCATCTTACATTGTAGCTCCACAGTATGAATTCTACGTTAAAATAAATACAGAAAACAAATATTTACAAAAGACCTCTAGGTCAAGGTAACAACTAAGTTCATGTTCAGTAATCTACTGTTTCTCTTTGCAGAAGTCATTCAGTCTACCACACTGTGAGCAAGGACGTCGAGATAGTCCATCAGCATTGGAGTGGATTCGGCCTGCTCTGTGTACTAAGGTAAGTCGATATTGACTTATTACTTCTAGCCATCTGGCCACTTGACCCTCGGGGTTCTTGAAGTTCATTAACCATCGTAATGCCCCATGATTGGTTCTTACTAACACTTCTTGTCCGTAAAGGTAGTGCCGAAAGTGTTTTAGGAATACTACAATAGCCAAGAGCTCTCGCCTGGTCACGCAGTAGTTTTGCTCCGGCCGACTCAAAGTTCGACTTGCATAGGCCACAACAACTTCTTTGCCATCTTTCCCCTGGGAGAGTACTGCTCCAATTGCATACTTGCTAGCATCGGTGTCTAAGATGAATGGTGCTCCAACTTGTGGGTATGCTAGAATGGGTGCACTGGTCAACCTTTCCTTCATTGTTTGGAATGCAGTCTCACACTCCTGAGTCCAGATGAAGGGTTTATCTTTCTCTGTGAGGGCAGTCAGTGGTTTCACTACATCAGAGAACTTCTTCACAAATCGGCGGTAGTAAGAAGCCAAACCCAGAAAGCTTCTGACATCGGTTGGATTGGTAGGTGTAGGCCAGTTTTTCACAGCCTCGGTCTTTGCAGGGTCTGTGCTGATTCCATTTTGAGATACTACATGCCCCAAGTAGAGAACTTCAGTTTGAAAGAGATGGCATTTCTTTGGTTTCAATTTCAGCTTGGCTTCACGAAGGCAGACGAACACAGCCTCAAGTCTTGCTATCATTTCCTCGACTGTGGACCCAAATACGATGACATCATCCAAGTAGATGAGGAGGGTCTTCCATTGTTGTCCAGCAAATATTGTCTCCATGAGCCGCTCAAATGTTGAGGGGGCGTTGCATAGACCAAAGGGCATAACCTCAAATTGAAACAGTCCTCCGGGTACTACAAAAGCTGACTTCAGTTTTGCATCTTCATCGAGTGGTACTTGCCAGTAGCCGGATGCCAAATCAAGGGTACAGAAGTATTTCGCTCCAGCCAGGAAATCAATGGATTCGTCAATGCGAGGTAAAGGGAATGAATCCTTGACAGTGTGTTTGTTTAGTTCTCTGTAATCCACACAGAACCTTTTCGTTCCGTCTTTCTTGGGAACTAGCACCACTGGTGAGGACCATGGGCTTGCTGAGGGTGTAATGATGCCTCTATCTAACATGTCTTGGACTTTTTTTTCTATCTCTTCTCTTTGCCCGATAGGATGACGTCTTGGTCTCTGTCTGATGGGTGCTGGACAAGTGGTATGTATGCTATGCTTCACTCTGTCAGTTTTCCCAATATCATGGTCGCCTTGGGAGAATACATCTTTGTAGTCCGAGAGAAGCTTCGCTATCCTTGGGTGGTCAGATTTTTCAGTGTGTTCCTGGGATCGTTCTAGAAGTGAATGAAGATATTCTGGCACTTGTTGCTCACAGCCGGTTGTCCTAGCTATCGATCTGGCCATCAAATTCTCACCAGTTGAACCAGCACATCTGATTGTCTCGCCATTGAAGAAGACCTCAAACTTGTCACAGTTTATAACACTGCCTGTCTGGAGAAGAACATCCATTCCAAGTATACCATCATTTTGAATGTCTGCCACTACTGGCGTGGTTTGTAGTTGGGATTGCCCAATTCTCAGGGGAAGGGTGATTGTTCCGTGCACGTTGATTTTGGCTCCATCAGCCTGCTTTAGCCTAACGTTGGTTGGGGTAAGTTGATTGGTTCCTTGTATTGTCTTGTAAACATATGTGGAGAGAATGGTGATCATCGCCCCTGTGTCGATCAGAAATTGAATTTCGTGCTCCCCAATAGTAATAGGTATGTACATTCCTTGGTTAGTGTCATTTATGGTGCACAGTAATGGAGTTAAGCCTTCGGACCTGGAATTTGTGACCGTCCCTCGGCCCATCGAGAGGGTCTCTGCCCGTTTCCCTGGTATGGCTTTGGGCATTCTCGGCTGTAGTGTCCCTTTTCTTGGCAGTTGAAACATACCACCTCTTTCAGAGGTCTCTCCTTTCTGTTGGTGTTCATTGACTTCATCATTTCCATGAGATGTCCAAGTGTAGTTTTCAGTTCACTAATTTCCTTTCTTGTTTCATCCATAGGTGCTGTGCTACTGCTGCTCTCAACAGCCCGGATTTGGCGAGGAGGACGAGTGCGCTCACGAGCCCTTTCGGCCTTGATGAATGACTCTGACATCAAACCAGCTTGGATGGCGTCATTTAGAGTGACTGGATGAGCTCGGAAGATTCCTGCCCTGATCTCTGCATCGTCGATAGCGTCAGAGAAGTGTCCTTTCGCCAGTCGTTCACGTACATCGGTGCTGAGCTCAGGATATGCCTGGGCAGACAAATCGCGAATGGCTTGACCAAGCTCCTGTAGTGTTTCTTTCGATTGACGCCGTCTCATTCTCAACTCAAAGAGGAAGTTTTCGGCCTGGTCGCCAGATCCAAATCGTCGTTCAAGGTGATATACCAGCTCTGAATAGGTCAGAACACGTCCATTGGGAATGTTATTCAGCACCTTCAGTGCAGGGCCTTGCAGCCGCGTCGCTAGGAATTGTCCGGCGTCTACATCATCCCAACGATTAAGCTGCATGCATACTTCAAAGTGTCGCTTGTAGTCTGCCCATGGAATCTTTGCAGCGTACTTGTCTGGCATAATGTCTCTGGCAGAGACATTGGGTGCTGGGCCCCGGCGTCTAATAAACACCTCAGTGGGTTGGTCGCTGGGAATATAGCCTGGATTGTGTTGGAACCCATTAGCGTTGTAGATCTGTCTTCGTTCTTCCGGAATGGCCTCTTCATAACCAGGAGTTCGCATAGCTATCTCCGGGTCCTGAGCATCCATAGCCCATTGTTGTGGAGCATCATGTCTTTCCGGCGGCGAATCGCGTCGAACATTACTTTGCCCGGAGCTTTGATTTCCGCGATCCATTTTCTGGATTAATTTGGAATATTGCCAAAAGGAGACTTTCTTTTAGCAGATGTCACCAGTAAGCCCCTTACAATTCATCGAACTTGATTATTTCTTACTAAAACTGTTCATGAGTTACGATTTAAGGTCTTTCCTGTTTCATTAATCTTTGTTCAGTTTTCTTTGATTTTGATTTTGTTATTTGTTCTGTCAAGAATTTTTTTTTTTTTTAATTTTAAACGTTCAATAAGCATAATTCTAAGACTTAAATAAGTACTCCGTCTGGTTCACATTAGCTACAATGCTCTAAAAAAAAAAAAACAAACGCAGAGCTCCATAATGAGTAATACAACTATTCAAACATAACGGTACTTCCACTTACTAAAACACTTCAAAGTAAATTAAGCTTTCAGAAACAACAATTTTTAGCTACAAAATTTGTCAACGCGCTGCAGTTTTCTTAAAAAGGAAACCATTTAAACGAGAACGAAATCATCCCACCGCTGCCACCAAATGTGACGGGATGGGGGGGGGGGGGGTTAATAAAAGTAGAGGAAAAATTTGGGGGGTAGGAAGAATGAAGGAAACCCAAGGGGGGTGCGAGAGGGAGATAGCTGGTAGAAAATTTGAAAGACAAGAGGTCGAATAGAATTCTTCCCCTTCCATAGAGAAAACAGTAAGAAGAAGAAGTAGAAGAAGGAAGAAAAGAAGACAGAGAAGAAAGCAGAAGACAAGCAGACAGAAAGAAGAGAGAAGAAAGATAGAGAAAGGGAATTTTATCTAACTGACTGATCATCTTCCACTCTCATTTTCACAAGTCTTCCTTGCCACCACAATCAAACAAAACATTACTTCTCACGGTAAGCTGCCACCATCTAGTCTTTTGAGCGCTAGATCCCTCTTTCTCTTTACAGCGTTATGTCATAAAGAGAATACACACAACATCACACAAAATTAAATGTCCTAATTATGCACAAATCTCGGCCTTCTCATTGGCTCACTCACTTCGACTCTAGACAAAACAACGCACTCATTCATGTCTCTAATTGGTCAACCTTTGACCCGAACCCCAAAATAAACAAAGACTCTCGATCTCGCGCCCATGCATTTTCCTATTCATGCATGCCAAGAGCATCTCGGTTCATCTTACAACATTCATCTCAAGTACATTCCAGATTCTACAACAACAAGGTGAGTCTAAATTCCATTATGATTCTTTAAATAACATTTCCTAATTACTAAAATTGTCAAATTCTGTACTTAATCAGAAATATTCAAACAAACTTTCTCTACTCTCAGCTCGTCAAACATGTGCTTCCAGCACACAACAAGCATGTCACATTACATGCACCAACAACAACACAGTGGCAATCTCTCTCGCAGTTCTCGTTCATCCCTCCTGTACGGTAGCAAGCAATCTAAAGGCACAATGACATGGTTAAGTGTCTGATGCAAAGTCAGACAATGATTTCGTTCTCTGAATTTCCAAAACTGCTATCTAGATAAGATGTAAAAGTAGTAAGTACCAATACCATCACTGTACCTAATGTGTGACCAGACATTTCTAAGTAAGAATCAATCTGTCAGCCATTAGTGTTCAATGAACAAATAACAAGTAATTCTTTATTTACAAATATCTGACTATACAATGAGGCTTCAAGCCCAATTCTGTATCCAGTACATGTCTATCGAGTTCAATTCATGTTATTTACACTATGTACAAGTAATATAAGATTGTTAAGATTAACTTATTAATGTTACAGTTCCTAAGACTAAGTCCTAAAGTTAAAGAAATTATTTGAGTGATAGTGTGAGATACATGTAGGTATTGATTCACTGAATTCTTTTCCATAAGAAGAAACGTTTTCTTTCCTACTAGAAACTTGCAAGTAATTCTATTCTGGGCTAAAACAAACATAGCCTCTCCACTACAATCTACTCGTCTATCCAAAATACTCTGTCCCGTAATTGAGCCTACTAAATCCATAATGGCTCCCCACCGCTTAATATCTAACCACCTACACCTCTCTCGGGGATTTCCATAACAGGTCTCTCCACCCCTCGTACTACATGTAAGCTCACTTTGTCGGCTTCACATGAGACTACCACCAAGGTCCCTGCAATAAGATAAAGCCTCGAATTTATAAATTCCTAAACTTATCGCCAACTTCAGAATTAACTTTACAGTTCTAACATTCTTCAACCATAAGTCATCCGGCTTGTCCTTTAGTTCGTCCCTATCTGTCTGTAATTCAGTATTCCACCTAACTGTCCAATACCAGTTAATGTCACAATTATTATGACCAATATTAAAATTCTTTGTAACTGTACTCTACTTTTCTTTATGATTCAACTTCTGAGTGCTTGTACAGAACAACAGGAAAAGAAAGAGAGAGAGTGAGAGAGAGAGAGAGAAGGAAAGACGAGAGAGACACCAGATAATAATCTGGCGAGCTTAAAATAATGCACTCATATCATCTACATTCTATTTACATTTAGGAGCAAAGCATTTTTGATTGAGTATAAAATAATGGCTGCCTTTGTCCTCTAATTTACAAATATATACAAATGAGGCATCCTTGGCAATTTCAGGTTATGAAACAAGTATGTACATTAGCCAAGCCTAATCATCAAAAATTCAAATAAGTCATAGGATATCAAATCTAAAATTACTGTTCTAAACTAACACAAATTAACACTACAACTAAAAAAAAATAAAAGGATGCCTCTACTATGAGGCACTGGTGACATTTAAGTAACAGAAGCTCGAAGTCTCTCCTTCCAAAATTCATTATTTTATCGTTGTCTGCAGATCACCTTAATCTCTGACTCTCTGTAAACAAAGAAACTCTGTCAAGAATGTGACAACGTGTGTGGCCGGCAGAAAGCTCGGAATACACAATGATTATGCATCTAGGTCAACGCGCTATTTATACCTCCCAGGGGTCTGCTACGCGCAGCGCAATTGGTAAACATACGCATCGCGCTACACACATTGGTCACTCTAACACGCGCATTATCTGCATATATAAGTATTCATGACTTTGATCTATTTCTCCATTGTGACGTACATGCTTATTATGACGTATTTCACAGCTGTACTACATACAATAAAATCATGCATGCACAGAAAGCAGACTCGTGTTTATTCGAGTTTATCTCAATAAATGAATTAATTGATGAAAAATACAACTTCTCATATCAAAGTGACAGGAGTAATTTTTCCTCCAGACTGACCTCAAAAAGGTAAGAATTATATCAAGAAATACCAATTTTTCTGGTAGAAACTAATCATTTCCAAAGGGTGTCTAAAACTGACCCCATGCAAAAATCTTGAGTTATTAAATAAATAAATTGGGGGGGGGGGGAATCCGCTACAATATTTTCAACATGCGTGAGAAAAGTTTTGTTTAGAACACATTCAGTGAAAGCATGGATAATATCTTCTTTTACTTTACACTCTGAGCATAAATCTTCTCTAATAAGACCCCATTTAAAAAGATTTCTTCTTACTGGTAATAAATTATACAATAATTTTAGGTTTAATTTCCTGTAGCTTATATTCTCTAATTTGGACAAGGTTACACTGACCAGTTTATATCAATGCTAATTTTATTTTCCCAATATGAACAACATGTGTTGGTTAGAAAGTTTCGTGAGGGAAACATTTTATATAAAACATTGCTACTCAGTTCACTAATGCATTTTAATCTGTTTCCAATAAACAAGCTCGGAACATTAAATCCTTGTTGCTGTCTAGTGATAGGGAAATTGCTATCGTTTAACTTACGTATCCATACAACTGGTATTGCTTTTTTTTTCAGATTCGCATAGTCAAACATCACAGTACATTTAATTCTTTTGACATTGATCGTTGACATGATATTTTCCAAAAACCGAAAGCCATTTCTCCCAACTAGGTCTCTAAGATAAATTACACCATTGTCATACCAGTCTTTATAAAATAGTGACTGATTATTGAACAATATATGTTTATTGAGCCAAATAATTTGATCTAGTATATCAATTGAATCACAGTTGAACACAGGGGCGGCGCCAGGGTATTTAAATAGGGGGGGGGCAAAATGACGCGTATAGCAACGTCGCACGTCGAGGGTCTTGAAATAACAAATAAGACTATAACAGTTATGTCATAATTGCATGGCCTAGCCTTCTCTTCTCCATTTCCCCTTCTCTTTCTCCTTCCCCCCCCCCCCCTTCTTCCTCTTTTTTTTTTCTTTTTTTGCTCGCTTGAAAAATGATAGGGGGCGGCCGCCCCCTGCCCCCCCTCTGTAGCGCCGCCCCTGGTTGAACATGTTAACATCTTTCACAGTGGTAAAAGTTCTAATAAATTCCCACGCTTGTAAGATCTCTTTGTAAAAGATGGGAATTTTCTTTTCATTTATAATGTTCAACGTACTCATGCTATAATTGCAATTTAATAACAAAGTGATACCTCCTAGAAGGTCAAACCAGTAAGAGCACATTTTTTCCATGTTTCTCTGTTTTCGTTTAGGAATCTGCCTAACCATTTCAAACGAAAGCTTAACATTTGATTCTGTATATCGACCATTCGTACTCCACCTTTCTTGTAGTCTTCTGTCAGAGTACATCTTTTAATTTTTTCTACTTTCCTATTCCAAATGAATTTAAACACTATATCATTCAGAATTTTCATAAATTTTGGTGGAATTGAATCAACAATACTCAAGTGGATAATTTGACTAAGTGCAAGACATTTTAGAATAGTCACTCTACCAAAAATGGTTAGGTTTGTTTTCGCCCAGCTATCAAGAATTTTTAGTAGTTTTACTAATTTTTGCTCCCAATCTAACATGTTCAACGATGATCAGGGGCGGCGCTAGGGAATTTAAATAGGGGGGGGGGCAAAATGACGCGTATAGCAACGTCTCACGTCGAGGGTCTTGAAATATCAAATAGGACTATAACAGTTATGTCATAATTGCATGGCCTAGCCTTCTCTTCTCCATTTCCCCTTCTCTTCTCCATTTCCCCTTCTCTTTCTCCTTTTCCCCACTTCTTCCTCTTTTTTTTTTTTTTTTTTTTGTTTTTTTGCTCGCTTGAA
Organism: Heliocidaris tuberculata; assembly: GCA_025618425.1. Lineage (NCBI taxonomy): Eukaryota > Metazoa > Echinodermata > Echinoidea > Camarodonta > Echinometridae > Heliocidaris > Heliocidaris tuberculata. The sequence continues at coordinate 22,894,826 of CM046839.1, forward strand.
AAATGATAGGGGGCGGCCACCCCCCCTGCCCCCCCCCCCTGTAGCGCCGCCCCTGACGATGATCATTAACTTTCTAATCATTAATAGTTTGAACTCTGTAAAGCGCTGTGAAACCGTTTAATACCACCAAGAGAGCTATTCAAATGAATGTATTGTATCGTATTGGATCTATCAATAAATTATGATAAGATTTTGTATCGATATTATATTATTCGTACAGTATTGTAGTGTTTTCAGCAACAACAAAATGCAATTAAAATATAGCCATTTGCGAGCAAGTGAAACAAGCGAGCTAAATATTGTGCATTTTAATGCTTATATATGATATAATTATGATGGATGATTTCATGGCATAATTTTGAAATTGCTGTCGGGTTTACTCTTGTCCTCACTTTTGAAGTTTGGCTTCATAAGCTATCATTAATATCACCGCTTTACGAGGTGATAACCGATCAGAAAATGTTAGGAAAATCTCCATATTTTATGAGCTTTTAGGAGCCATTTGATGGTTATTTTTAAGTAAAATGTCAGTTAGTATCTATCTTTCTTTCTTCTTTCTGAAGGCAAATTGACCCTTGTCCATTCAACTGCCAAAAAATGTGGAAGCTTTTGTAGTACCATGAAGAAGGGGTGGTGAGCTCTCAACTTTCCTCCATTTCTATGACGTTTCGAACTTCTTGTCATATTTCTCCGTTTTCTATAATTATTTTGGTGATTGAATGCACCTATCTTTCGTAAAGTATCTACTAAGAAAAGTTGCATTAAGATTATTTGTGTTCAGATATACATATATGTTCAAGACAACGTTTTAATAAGTATCCCTCCAAGTGAGCGATATATAGGCTTCTAATGCTCAGCGTGCTTTTGTTTTGGCATTCTAGATTTATTCTTGATATTTGACCTAATGAGAGCAAGTCAAAAGGCTGAAATTTATCTCTGTTCTGTTCTATTTGTCTGTTTTTTGGGGGGGTTTTTTGGGGTTTTTTGGGGTTTTTTTTTTTTTTTTTTGGGGGGGGGGGTTTAATGGTTATCATGATTGTTATCATTATCAAGCCTTGCCGATGTATGAGGGCGTCGCTAGTGGGAGTATGGGAGATGTCATCCCCATTCAAAATCTATGTCAACAATTCATTCTATGTTGGTGACTATTTTGTTTTATTGTAGGGGAAATAGGTTTTGGATAATTTTTGGTATACTTCTATATCGAAAAATTGAAAAATCTGAGGAATAGTTTAATAAGTCCCTTATGTGAGAAAATTTGAAGAAAAAAAAAATCTGAGGACCATTCACCGCCCCCCCCCCCCCCCCCCCTTTCGGCTATTGCTATGACTGCGTTGGCGAATTGGGTCCGACAACCAAACCCATCCAAAATGGTCTGTCGATGTCCTTGTTATTAATTAGTAACACATTTTATGTATTCAATTGTGCATGCTATTTGACGTTCGGAATAAATGTGAAGCCTTAAGTCAATCGCAAGTAATTCAAATCATTAAATTGCAATTTGCTCCGTATTTTCCTTGTACCTTGATTTTGTTTCCTTGAGTCGGCCTCGTTAATCGCACTAGGATTATAATCAATTTAATTGTAATTTGTTCTTTACATTATGTTAATTTTCTTTTCTTCCTTAAGTAAGTCTCTGATATACGTGTATTTCATATAGCTGTCGTAGAAACAATAATTTTGATTTAGTATGTTATACTATGCTTTTCGTTTAATGAGTCAGGTATCTGTTGTATATATTGTTGTACTTTATTTTGTATAAGTGTATTTTGTAAAGCGCCATGAGCATCATGCGTGATGGACCTAAGCGCTTAGTAAGAAGCCACCATTATTATTATTAAGGCATCCCTATAGTCAAGATCCCCTGATCTACATGGCATCGTAAATCTAATCCAGTGTTTTAATTAGTCTTAATGATCTACGTCAGTATTAGAATGGGCTAAATCACCCCAGCCCTTTAAAAAGTTATAAAGTTGCTTAGCAATATGCAAATCCGGGGGATCAAGAAAGAGAGGGTGGAGGGGGAGAGCGGGTTTCTCAAAATAATATTCTGGGGGAAATTAATTTTGGGGGAAAATTTGGCCCCTCCCTTACTGATAATCCTGGACCCGCCCCTGTCGTGCCTATATATATATATCCATCCAAGGTTTGTCGACTTTCAAGGTTTTCAAACATTTAGCCCCATCCTTTCTAAAAGTCCTTGATCCACATAATATATATTTACGAATATAATTATCTAAATCATGGCGAACGGCAGGTTTAGAACGAATCATTCAAGTTCATTTATCAAATTCTTCTCAAGTCTCATCATCACCCCTTCATAAGAAATTCAATGTAGTTGGCATAAAAGGCCCTACTGAGATTAGTCCATTATAATTTTTTTCTTTTAAATATTAGTCCACGGACGGCCTATTGACATAAAATACATTACCGGCATATTGACATGAATCAGTAATTTTAAAAAGCTCTCTTTTGTGAGGATATCAACAAATCGGTGCCATTTGTACGAAAATAAAAGGGTTATGATATATAAAGATATGAAAATTAGCTTTCAGAATTTCATATGGCACCCGAATTTGTATGAACTAGATCTACACTGAAGCAATCCTGTTTGTTAAGTAACATGGAATGAAGATGGAGAACTATTAAGTTCATAAGAATGAGTTAGAATGAAAAGAAGAGAGCCCCTTTTCATTCTAACTTTTTCATATTTTTTCAATCTCAGGCTAGATGGAAATGTGAATGGGAGGGAAGGCATGGCATAGTGCATAGGGACAGAGAGACAGAGAGAGAGAGAGACTGAGAAAGGGAGAGAGAGAGAGAGAGACTGAGAAAGGGGTAGAGAGACTGAGAAAGGGAGAGAGAGACTGAGAAACGGGAGAGAGAGAGAGAGAGAGAGACTGAGAAAGGGGAGAGAGAGACTGAGAAAGAGAGAGAGACTGAGAGAGACAGATATACTCAATATGCAAATCATAAATACTTAATAATAATAATGATAATAATTTAAAATAGCATGTGATTTATTCATGTTGTTTTAAATGCACTCTAGAATGCAATGTTTCAGTACCAGAAAAAGCAAATTATCTTCGGTAGGCATGCTCCCTCTCTCGGATAGTAATAAATTTAGTTTAAAGCTATATACACAGCATTCTATAACTGTAAAGTATAATGTGTGCAATTCGTATAAAAATGATTGACAACAGCCGGGCCAAGTAGAAATAAGTTTTAAAAAAGTGATCACGCCATCCGCAAAGTTAGGGGGAAAGGTGAATTTTCTGTGTATTACGTAACAGTGTGTCACGTGCTTTGAAGATAGTATAGGAACGTATTTCCATTTCCAATGATACATACACTTTATAAGGCCAGATATAAGCAAAAATTAGTTTTAAAATTAAAGCAAATAGCAATTTTAATCAAGCTGGACTATAGTTCCCCATTAGCTAATCATAGTTATATAGCGCAAAAAACCAACAAAACAAACAAACAAGCAAGCATACGGCAGCGTTTAACTCGTTCGTCTTTAGGAGTTCTGTAGAACGCCCCTTCCACACTTTTTTTTTTTCTTATGGAGATGAGGGATACAGTATAATTTCAATATCACATGACGTAATCACGGAATATCCCTATTACGTACAGAGCCCCATCCCGCTCTGCACCGTGATGGACTACCTTCGGTTACTATAGTACCTGATTATTCCATCTCCGAATGCTCAATGATTATAAGCAAAAAGTGTGGGAAACAAAGTTTTAAAATTCGACCTGGTTAATTTTGTGCATATTTCCAATTTCTTTAGTCCAGTTTGTTTTATTCAAGTGATTCCATTTTGCTGAATGTGTTGGTATTCATAATCATTACGGGCAATGTCATATCGGTAAATTATAAAATATAATTGCTTTATCCTACAGCATGGATGAATGAAATTTACAGTCGTGGACATGTCGAACAAACATAAGCCTTTTAAATGTTTTTAAAATATAGTTTTGGTGCAATTTCTTATTGTTTATAGTAAAGGCCGAAGAACACGTTTTGCATATAAATGTCAAGTTGGCATAATTAGTTGCTTTATTAAAGAACAAAAATTAGCAAATTAATGTCACTTAATACAATATTGAAATTGCAATCGTCTTCAAATTACGTAGTTTTTATATTTGTTTTATATGCTTCAGATTTAGGCCACAAAGGTTTCGCATGCATTTATCCGTCCATTACCATTCTGAAAGCTAAGTAGGCAACTATAGCTTCTAAAACTACGAGAAAGTAGAAAGAAAGGTAAATACGAATCATGTACAATACTTACCCTGTTAACATACTGTATTTCCGAAATATACAATACTATTCGATATAGTATGAAAGAAGAGAGAGAGAGAGAGAGAGAGAAATTTGCTTGCTAACTATATCCTTGCAAGCAAATTACTCTCTCTCTCTCTCTCTCTCTCTACACACATTCTCATAATTTCGAAGTAGGATTTGCCGCGATCTTATATTTGACAATACACATGTACTTCTATTTTGATTCATAATTTTCATTTGAAATACTCTTCTCATTTAGTAATATATAAAAGTTCAGCTAGGTCTTCAGGTATACATTTGGGTGTCTATTTTTCTATTCAAATGTATTTGAAATAAAATTTCACTTTTCTTCTATCATGTCTAAGGACGGTGGACCATTACTTTATTCCCCCTGAAACACATGCGTCTGTCATTCTGTATTGGGGGAAACCCCTTGATTTTTTTTTCTACTTAGAGGTTGAAGAAACAAATTATTGGCATATGCTGTTGTCTATTATTATTACAACTCGATACGACTATCATAATATCCCTACCATGTACAGAGCCCCACCCCGCTCTGCACCGTGATGGACTACCTTCGGTTTACCGATTATTCCATCTCCGATTAAGAAATTTTAACAAAGTTTACCGCTTTGAAGGTAAAATTGTAGGAAAGTAATGCTTGTATTTTCCTGCTTTATTGGATCTAATAATTGTTTTTATTTCATTAATTTTGGTGTTTTTTTTTGAACATCATGATTAGCATACTCCAGTATTGGCATTTTTCAAAGTAATGGATGATAAACAACTGTCGAAGATTTGAAATATGATGCATTATATATCGTTTATCAAAATGCTTATTGATGTTTGTGTATGCAAGTTAGCAGCTAAGAACATCATTGTTTCTCAACATCAGAAGTATTTCCAAGTTTGTAATATAACTTATTGGCATTTTGCTGCTTCTTCTATTGTACTAAATTCATGTGAGAACAAATTATTTTTTTTTCGATTTGGTAGTTATTTATATTGTTCGCTTCTTTTCTTTAATGTTTCCAAGATATTCTTCTGTACCATCATTTTTCAGCCACGTAATGCCAGTACCTCTATCATCAGATAATGTATGTAGAATTATGAATAAATGGAATGTAAAATGAATAGAAATATTTACAATACTTACCCTGACACTGCATTTCGAAAAGATATCACACAATTCAATTTCTAATAACTGAAAAACCATATACCGAATGCTTCTGTTTTTCCATGCATTGGTCAGGCCATTTTAAGATTTCTAAAATTGCTTTGATATACGAACAGACCAGATAGTTTCATTCCAGGAATTAAGAATTGCCGTATTATAGTTGTCTCTTTCTGTCTCTGTAGAAATTTCTTTCGTTTCACCATTGCCTTGTATCAACTAATTGTATACTAAAACAGGCCTATTGAAAACCTGATTTTAGTATATCATTTGTTTACTTTGCATATTATTTAAACCCTGTTCTGAGTAATTTTCAACCATTTATAGTAAGCTTTCCTAAACAAAATACGACTTGATATCTTTTCGAATACAGTGTACGTCTACATTACCCTCTCCAGCTCATCTACGACTTCGTCGATGCTAGGTCGACAGAGGTGGGAGTTCTGTCGACAGATGTTGCCAATGGCGGTGAGATCGGCGTTGGTCGTAGCATCTCCCATCAAGGTGAGAAGTCGTCCGAGCTGGAACACATCACTCGAGACAGAGGTGACCAAGTCATCGAGGGCGCATTCAGGGGCGATGTGGACATACACCTCCTGTAGAAAATGAGAAAGAAATAATATGACTTTAAATATTCATATAGAATAATTGAGACTGTTTCACAAGGTAATACTCAGTAATTAAATGATATGATGTATATGGTTTCATTAATGTCTGATCACAACAATTATCAACATACCCTCCTCCGGTACTTCTCCTTGTCCTCACTGGAAAAGCAGTAGGAGTAAGGTGCAGTTCGAGAACACGCGAGCCCGAAGTCCACGATAACTGCTTGCCATCGACCAGTTGGAGTCTTGCGGAGCAAGCAGTTGTCCTCCTTGAGATCGTTCATGAGAAATCCTTTCTCATGAATACGACCGAGGGACTTGGCAATGTCGAGAGCCAGAGAAAACCTGTGTGAAGAGAAGAGACAGTTATTAAAACACCAACATCATGAACATAAAGAACTTTTTTTTTAATGTTTAGAATAAATCTTCTGTACTCACCAGTCATGTTGACTCAGAGCTAGCTCTCGCATGCCACGGCTCAGCGTCCAGGACTCTCCCTTACTCGCGTCACCGATGAACTCCATTGCGAGACCTATCGTTCCTGGGCTGATCTCCAAGCACCCAAGGAAAGTAGGGAAGCATTCCTCTCTGCCGAGAACGTCAAGGATGAAAGCCTCAGCTTCAATGGCGTTCACCTGTCAAGTTATAGAAGGTACAAAGTTTGTACTACAAACGTCGTGGATTCGATAAAAGTTTATTACAATAATTCTTTGCTCCTCTGTCATTGAATGTCGCTCTTATGGCCAGTATCACAATTTTGATGATAAATTGCTTAAATTCCTCATCAAACAAATACATTTGATTTATGATTCTTGTAAAAAACAGAGCTATAAAAATGTACAAACAAAAGTAAAGTGACTACTGTATGTATAATTATGATTAAACATTAATTGTTTATATTTATGATCAAAATAATTTTTATATTTAATTTCAGTGTGTTCAGTGGAATATTCATTCAATCAATCATTCAATCAATCATTGAATAAATCAATAAATCAATAAATCAATCATTCATATATGTGTCTACATCCAACTTTCAACGGCCTTATTCGTAAACATACATGTATTTATTTATGATAATTCCCACATTATATTGCAAAACCTCCAACTAACCTTCGATGTCATCCTATCGATGTCGTTCGGGAGAATGAAGGTTTTCAAGGCAATGGGGAGGTCGGTGACACGATGACGGAAGAGATGAACAGTTCCGTGGACCCCGCTGCCTAGGACGACGTCGCCACCGCCTTGGTGAAACGACGTCAGATCAGCCATCCCCCAGACGAAGGAGGAGGCTGATGGGGCCAAAGCTGGGGCAGCTGCTCTGCTCGAAGGCGATGTGGCTCCACCAACAGCTGCACTCACTGATGGAGATCTAGAGAGAGAGAAAGAAGAGGAGAAGAGAGAGTGAGGAAAGGAGAAAGAAAAACAAAGAAATCAAAATGATGATGACGGTTCCTCAGGGTTAGACTGAAAAGTCCCTTGGACTTGTGGATTTGCCCACTAAGGTAAAAGTTTAAAAATCTGATAACAAATGGGTTAAATTGGGAAAACTTATCCAGCAAGCCAAATAAAAAATTAACAATAAAAAAAAAAAATTATCTTACCGTGAAGGCCTTGGTGAACGTTGGTGAACCACAGGTGCTTGAGTAGACAGGGGAACTGTTGGAGGGGTACCAACTGCCGCTCCAGAACCACTAGCTTGTGGGCTGTGGTTTGTTGGTCTAAGGACAGAAAAACAAATGTTCTTCGTCACCTGCGCATGTTTCAATTATCGAAATATTTTTGTGCATAATTGTATACAGATTGCAGTTAAGAGAGTAATGAAATAATCGAACTGACAATTCAGACCCACTTTCTGATATTTTCTTGGTTGTAATCCATTTAGAGCAGTGTTTTATGAGTTTTATGTAGATAACTACAGTTAAATCTATAACTTTATTTCAGTCTTACATCAGGGGTAATGGGATGGTGTGGATGGGGGCTGTGTCAGGTGTTGATGGGTGATATGGTGCTGTGCTTGGTGTAGATGGGATGTATGGTGCCGTGCTTGGTGTAGATGGGATGTATGGTGCTGTGCTTGGTGTAGATGGGATGTATGGTGCTGTGCTTGGTGTAGATGGGATGTATGGTGCTGTGCTTGGTGTAGATAGGTTGTATGATGCTGTGTCTGGTGTAGATGGGCAGCCTGGTGCTAACTGATCGCCTGTTGGTGCTGTAGAGGGTGTTTGATGGTTACCTCCTGAACACCTATAGTCAAGGGACAGCAAAAACGAAAATTAGAAATTCACGTTTTTTTTGTTTGTTTGTTTTTTTTTTTGTTTTTTTTTGTTGTTCTTGTTGGGGTGTAGGCCTATGAATATGCTGACATGAACCGTTGCTCTTTAACTTAATTGGGAATTAGTGTTTAGATTAAGCTACTTCAAAAGGAACCGTTGCACCAATAATTTATTTTGAATGTGGTATGTTCTTAAATATTTTACCAAGAGGCACGAAGGTTGGGGCAAGCGGCAGGAGGGGAGACAAGGGCTGGCTGCCAAGTCAGGTCCTGAAAAGGAGAAACGAAGAATTGACAAGAATTCCTATTAAACATCATATGCTTTCTCATCAAACACTGAAGATGAAATGACAACATGGATCGTATATAGCTGATATAAGGTTCCAAGCACCATTAATATAACATGTCATGTACATGCAACATACAATAAAAACAAGGGAAATCGAATAGTTTACTTGGAGATTCTTGAGAGCATCGTCTCTCTGCAGTCTGGTCTGAGCCAGCTCCAACTCCAAGACTTGGATCTTCATGGCCTGATCCAGGTACTTGTCTGTGATGTTGTTTGCCCTCCTTTCTGCTGCTTCCCTCTTCCTCTCAGACTCTGTGATCGCAGAGCCGATGTTACTGAGAATGTCTCCGCTGTCTCCATCTGCTCCTACACCGAGCTGGGATGCCAGGCTCTGTACAATGAAACAATGAAACATTATTTTTTCCCCTATATAATATTTGATGTATTGTTGTTGTTGTTATTTTTAAAATCTATTTTCTATTGCTATTAATAAAGATTTATAAGTTGTTTTCCTACTGGAATATTACTTTTTAGGTCTACTGACATCTTGTTATGATTGTGATATATTTTGTTACCCGCTCGCCATGATGTGGGTAAATAAAAATCCTGAACTACTTGACATAGTTTCTTCTATACGCGATTATTAATACGAGTTATTTGTTTGATTGTATCATGAATGCATTTTCAAGTCTAAGATAATATGAGGTTAAATGATATATGCATTATAACCATTATTAGATGGTTGATAATAAGATAAAGACTTACAGCAAGTTGTTCCCGGAGTTGATCTTTTTCCCGAGAATCTTGCAGGCATTTTAGCAGCAACTTCCCAGACAGGTGACTAGCTGATGGGGGCGAGATGGTCGATTGGGAGAATGTTGGATCTTGGTAAGACCGACACAGCTCCTATTTTTGTTATAGGTTGAGAAAATTTTTAAAAATCATCTACTTAGATATCAATCAGTTCACTTCTACGTTACATATTTGTTGTACATTTCTAGATATTTTGTCCAAGTAAAACAAGTCAAAAACGATGTATTCATGTAGGTCTATTTAATTTTAGAAATTTAATTATTTTACCATACTAAGTCTTTGACTTTGCCATATTTATATTTTCTTCCAATGATTAAAGAAAATGCTCATATACCTAGACCTTTTTTATTTTTAGACCTTATTTTTTGGTCAATAATTTATATTGTATTTTATTATTTAGGTTGTTTTTTCGATTATTTGCATTTTTGTTTTATTTTTGTATTTTTGTTGTTTTTTAAAAATATTTTTGTATTTTGTATTTTGTATTTTTTTTTTGTTTTGCTTACATCCAGGGAGTTAGCCATCGGTGGTTTGACGGCAGGAGGATTACCTGACCCGATGCAGGGTATAGGTCTTCCCAGGACCCAGGGGTGTGGGGATCGAATGCGTCCAACGCAATACATTCGGTTTCAGTGATAGAATATAGAAACTAATTGAAGGAGGAGGAGAGGAAGGGAGAAGACACAGAAATAAAATGAGAAATAAATATAGGTGTTGGAATAGATCTCTAACTTTTAGTCATGGACCTTGGAGCCGGTGTACTGCAGGGAGTGCTCGGGTGCTGGCAGCACCGACGTTTGGTGTGAAAGAGCACCTCAGAAATATGATGACCTTTTACAAATAGGCCACCTAACTTCCCGAATATGAGATTGCGGCCCCTCGAACATATAAGAATATTGCGAATCTCAACCCCCCCCCCCCCCCCCCCCCCCCCCCCACCTTCAACCCCCTCCTCCATATGGAATTCAACAATGTTTGTCCGGTTACAGACATGTGTGTTAGCAAAGTAACGAAAACGAAGAGTTTTTATTTGAAAAAAATATCAACTTATTTTCTCTTATTACGTTTAGAATATTCTTCCATTTCACTTCAAACTTGCTCACGTTATTTAATGATGTGTAAGGATAAGATATTGATCTGGCGGTTGTAAATGAGAGCTTTAGAACGCAAGAAATTAGTCAAAAACTGTCAAAAATTTGGCAGTACTTACGTTCTCAAAATCGCAAAGATGCAAAGAGAATGGGGTTTGTTTACAAAATTGTTACCTGGGCGCGGTCACTAAGAAGGATTCGCGCAAGACGCAGCGCTTTCATGACGCGCTTCATTGTTCTTCAATTTTAGTGGTCCAAATGGTGTTCAACGCTTCAACCACGCCCCAGCCACGCCCTGAAGTAAGCGTAATACGCAGACCCCACGACAAGTCATTGTCATTGTCATTGGTAGTAATGTCATTGTACTTCTCAATATCAACTTTGTTACGTCATTTCAATAGAGCGTAACAGACCAATAGTGGGGCTTGTACCCTGTCAGTTCTTATTATCTTTGTGGCCTTTGATTTATATATATATATTTTTTTAATCAAACAAAACTTCCCCTCTCTTAAATTCTAGAATAACTAAGCATACTGAAAATAATTCAGCCTCAAATAGATTGACTTCATAAAACCAAACTTAAGCAATGGGAGTACCTAAAAAAACGAAAAGATATGTATTTAACAACTGTCCAATCACATCACGGCTTATATTCATGGCAAGAAGCGATGCATACTTTTAACCAATCACGCTGCTGAGTTCATGATTTTTTTTCCCTTTCTTTTTGCGCGTGAGCGCTATAGTGTATATACTTTTGCTTTTGAACGTTTTAGAGATTCAACACATTCTTTATTTTTCTTTTTGCTCTACTTCTTCTTCTTCTTCTTCTTCTTCTTCTTCTTCTTCTTCTTATCATTATTATTATTATTACTATCATTATTATTATCATTATTATCATGATTAATGTTGTCGTTGTTATCATTATTATCCTTAGTATTTTTTTTCTTCTCAGTCTGTATATACATGTAATACAATTTTAACTTATCAATTTTGTATGCTGGGGACCCCACTGGATGATAAGCTCTCGAGCTTTCGTGGGTTATCCTGCTTAAGCTTACTTAATTTTGATCTGATATTGTTCTTTTTGTTGTATGTTAGAGGCTATGGTTAGAGGCTTGGCAAATCAAATAAATCAATCAATCATTTTTCTCTATACCCTTTGGCTATGCTAATTGTCGAAAACAGAAATACTGCCCCTATATTAAATTTTTGTAGAATATATCAATAGTGTGAATATGGGGGGGGGGGGTCGTAGAAAGGTTTATTGCTACTTGGTATAATGCTAATGTTTCTGCTGTAAAAAGGGGGGCTGGGGAGGGAGCCGATGCAGGAGGGAGCTCATGGATAGTACGTCGGACAACTCGGTATAAAAATCATTATATATATCTTTCTGCTGTAAAATGGTAAGTTTTCATTCAGTAATCTAGATTTTCTCATCTGTGTTATCGACTTTGCCCCTTAAATGAACCCCTTACAAGACAAAATAAAAATCCATGAAATTTTGATACCTTTTTGTTACTTGTGACGTGTAACAAATAGCTCAATGCCAATATATCTTTTACAATTACTTCTGATTATGGAACACTTCAAATGAAAAAAGTGCGTTACCTAATGTAAATTGTCTTTCATTGGATCCTTAATTCGTAAGTAAAGTATATAAGTTGTAAGTACTTAAAATATATTTTGCTTTACTTGTTCAACCATTTTACACCGGCTACTAATTGACAGATAAATGATATTGTGGATCTTTATAATATCCCTTTTTGTTGATTTTACAAACGGTGTTCCATAACTTATTCAGACTTCATTTTGAGGGGAAGGGGATCTCCCGTAATTTAGTTTATGCAAATTACGTGTGGCTGTTTGACTTAACGTCACGTCACTTAATTAACAAACCTCGAGTTGGGAATAGGATTTTCCTTGGAAGATACTCATTCTCCATCTCCAGTTATAAATCACAGACGGTTTAGACTCGGAGTCGAACTGAAGATACTGATCAAGTCAAATACATTTGCCACCACGGCATTGGCGCTTTACTATTCTACTCCAAATAGTGACGTGTAACATAAATAATTTAGTCAGCGCTCAGCGGGCCCCAGCGGTACTTACTTGGCTTGGGTACGTAGATCTCTCCGGCGATATCCATGTATGAGAGTGAGTGGCCTGCCTGCCCCTGTCTCCAGCTCCCGCGTAACGGCTCAAGATCGATGCATGAGATGATCACATCCGCAGTCTCAAACAAGTGAAATATCCGGCAACGTGGAAGGCTGCTAATGTTTGTTTTGCTGTTTGGGCTTGTACTGTGTAATGTTAGACAGAAATAACCTTAACAGTCTGTTATGGGGAAATCTTTAATATTACTGACATTTATCAACCTTCCCCATAGCCAGACGTAGTCTCAGTGGAACAACCAAGGGTACAGAGAGACTGAAGCTTTTTAGTCTAGTGTAATGTAAGTCAGAATTCTGGACAAATGGAGGATTTACAAAACAGCGTAGTGGAACTTGTGAAAAGTGATGTCCTTGCAGCTGACCTAAGATGGAGCTTATTCATTGGGGCATTGGATAGCTACAGACATGACAGTGTACTTAGACCTTATCCGCCTGGCCATCATCTACTCACAGCAGATGGGGAGAAGGACTTTTCAGCATTGGTATAATTTTAGTTTTGAAATACCGATTAGTCTGACAATATTTCATCCATTGAAATTCAAATTCATATTTAATATCTAACACTATTAATAGCAACAGAAAGTCTTTGGTTGGGCATTGAATAAAACTGAAATAGACATGAAGGGAAAAATGAATTGCGATACATGTGGCTGATGTGGGAATCAAGTTCTTGAATTTATGCCTGTGTTAAACAATGAAAAGTAGAGTAGAGAAGTACCAGTAAGTTTGAGAAGTTTTTGTCAGTTTTGTGTATGGGGTGCAAATTTATTTCTTAAAATCAAAGTTGTAACTTGTAACAATTGTAATTGTGTATTGCTACAATGAAGCTTTTTTTTTTTAAATTCAGAACAGTATAATACCCTTTGTGCACAACATGCACCATTCCACAACATCTTATTCAGACAACATCATCATGAATAATTAATGACACTGGGCAGCAAAAGCATTTTTAAAATGACAGGTGTGACTTACATTGAGTGTTGCTATGTTCTGAAAAAATTTACTGATACCAGTGGCGCAAATCATTTTGAAATGCGGGGGGGGGGGGGGGGGGGGGGGGGGGGGGTCAACACATGATTTAACTTTTGTACCTGTCCGAAATGTCTGAAAAAATCACACCAAAAAAAAAAAGTTTGGGGTCTAGTTTTCCTCCAAAATTATCTGACAAGCAAAAAAAAAAAGAAGAAAAGGTTATCGCATTTTTTGGGCTCTAGTTTTCCTCCAAAATTCTCTGACAAGCAAAAAAAAAAAAAGAAGAAAAGGTTATTCAAAAAGGTGGGGGGGGGGGGGGACATTCGCCTATCTTCAAAAAGGTCCCTCCTGGATTTGCGCCCATGACTGATACAACATGTAGGTCAAACAATGAAAAATCATCTTTTTGACAACTTTAAAAGAAGCTGGAAAGAAAACGATAAATATCACTCCTCCAATTCTTTTATATGATGTTAAAAAAATGTTGATGTACATGTATTAATTGACCAAATTTCATCTCCAGATCATGAGACACTCAAGGTAAAATTTAAGGTTAAAGTAAAGATCAAGAGGTCATTGAACTTTATGTTGTTCGGACATAGAAAATGATGGCAGATTTAGATAGTTTGTGTATTTTACCTTTCTAAATATGTCATTATCAACAAAATTGACCTAGAAGTTACAGTGATCTGGTCATTTTAAAATTGAAGAAAGTGTCCATTTTTGGCCGACGTGCCTGTGGAATGCGTACCCTAGTGTGAAAACCGTTTACCCCATATACCAAATTTGGGCCAATTTGAAGGGGGTAGGGTTTAACCCATTGGGTGATCTGACATGGAATGACCCTTACGTGCTACATAGTTCTAATAAGATGTATTTTACTAATGTCTTTGAAAACAATATACATGTTGAGGAACTTTGTCGAAAAGTTGAAAAAATTGCCAATTTCAATCCCTAATTTCAATAAAAAACAATGATTTTTAACCTGTCAGTGTGATACCAATTTAAGGATTTTATCACTTATTCTTCTTTTTAAAATTCCTGGCGTCAAACGTTATATGGTCATGCCACAAAAATGGACACAGTGTGTGCAGAAATTTTTTCTCTTTCTACTCATACATCTGGTATACCTTTTAGAACTCTGAATCAAAAGTTATCGAGCCAAACCACAAAATGTGGTCAATTGTATTGAAAGGGTTAATTTGATTCATATTTTTAAATGTCTTTTGTCTTTCAAAGATTCATTTCAATCTATTTACAAAAATAAAATTTACTTAACCATACGATGACAAACAAATTCATAATAAAGGTGAGATCTTAACACTCAGTTTCATGAGTCAATGAAATACATTATTTTGATTGTAAATGCTAGAAGATGCATTTTGTAGAAGATGGTTTGGTATTATCATTGTTTCTCTGATTATTGTTGACAGAAAGCTGTAGCAGGGAGGGTTCCTAACATGAAGATGGTATCAGAGGGAAGAGGATTAAGTGGAATGCAGCAGCAAGAATGGGATCTTCTGAAATGGGTCCTGGAACCAAATATTTTTACTGTCAAGTCAGTAGATGTGGAAAAGAAGGCAAGTAGAGCTAATAGACATTTTGCTGAATCCTATACCTGTACTAGTTGTTGCATATGATCTGCGAGTTAAAAACAGGTTAGAAGAAATTGAACTAGCAAGAAACCCTGCCCCCTGGATCCGCCCCTGCACTACTCACTAGACCATTCCCCATTCATGCACACGTACAGCGAAACAACAAATATGGCATGAACAAATACCTAAAATACCTAAAATTCTTTCTTATTCAAGAGATTCTCATTTTATCAGAAGACGTCATGAAGTATTATGCATCAACAATAATTTCAAAGGTACACAATAATTACCCTTCTACTTTCAATCACCTAGCAGTCACTTTTTCCTCATATTATTGAATCATTTGAATGTCAGTGTGATTGCAATTTCCATCATATTTGATAAGTTACTGATATCACGTGGCTTGCTGTTTACTTATTTTGTATTCAAATAATTTTGTGTATTCATTATTGATAAGTAATTTTCTTTAGAAAAGAGCAGGTTTAAGGAAGAAGGGAATGAGTTAAAAAATTTTTTTTTTTTTTTTTTAAATCATTGTTACAGTACTCTGCCATTCAGGAGTTAACTGGGGCAGCCAGCTATGAGGTTAAACCAAGCTTCATCTTTGAAGTGGAGTACCATTCTGCTGCAGGTGGGAGGTTCAAGACCCTTAGAGAACAATACGATGTGTTGTATGCCTACCACGGCAGTAGATGGGACAACTTCCATTCGATCACAAATAATGGCCTCCATGCACATATGAGCAAGGTTAGATGAACTGAACTTCAAAGCTCCTGTTTACTGAGTCTGATTTATTGCTATTAAAGATAAAGTTGAGTTCTGGTCATGCGATTGCATTGTGAAAGAAACTGTCTCAAAGCAATAGACCGGTTCGGTAATGTATTCAAATTTTATACATACCTTTCAAACAAAGGTTGTTCTTGACAACCTGAAAGCTTGCCTGAGGGTTGCCAGACATAGCAACAAGTAATGTATGCAAACTGGATTCCAAGCATTGAGGCTCATTTATAAAAGCTGGTTAATGGAATAGCTCGTCACTAGATGCTCAGAGAAGAAATGTGCATAAATTTGTATACATTACAGAACTGGTCTATTGGGAAATGTTGCTCATGTTGACATACGGTAAGAATTGGTGTATACTGTGAGGTTTTTGAATGATCAAAATGATTAGAAACTGACCCAATTTCACTGAAAAGCACATGCACTGTACACAGAAATGGGTATATGGGACTGCATGCACATGTGGCACGAATGTTCGGCCCGAACATTTCAGCTATTTCTCGTCATATTTTGAATACCAGGGCATTTAAAGAACAATTCCTTTCAGGAGACATATCTACTATGATGTTCTTCCAAACTGACATAAAAGGAATGAGAAAGCTCATAAAATTCCCAGAACTCAACTTTCTCTTTAAGAATCATGATGTGCTTCTTTTCTTTGAAGTTACTCTATTTGAATTTTGAAAATATATATCAAAAAATCATCCCAAAAAGTGAAGGAAAGAACATGTAGATTGGGACAGTGATATGGAATCCCCTTAGAATTATTCCTCTAGTATGATTATGTCTATGATTTTAGGGTTATGCTAACCGCAGTATGAATGAAATAATTTATTATTGTAATTCTTTCAGGCATGTTTATTCTTACGTTCTGAGACAAATTGATTAACTATTCAATAACTTTTAATTTCCATGTCAAATGTTAAAGCCTTTGATTATTAATGAAGTATTCTGTCTTTCATTTTAAGGCAAAGTACATTATTTGCAGTGCAGCTAAAATTAATGGGAGGGTACATGAATTTCCAACATGTGCAAAAGTCATCATCTGCTTGTTAAAACAAAAATCAACAAATAAAACCCCCAAATATTAACTGGGTGTGCAATATCCTCTGTATGAACCTAAACCTAAACCTAAACCTAAACCTAAACAGCAATGTAAACAAAGACTATTTGCATAAGAGAAAGGTGAGAGTGGTTGTTTTAATGTGACTCTCTAAAATTATACTTCTGATATTTGTTTTAAAATTCCTGCTCGTAGAATAAAGATGATTAGCTGTTCAATTCGTCTTCTGCCAGAAGTCTCTAAAGTGAGGAGATGGCAGATCAAGTAAGACATTTCAGGTAAAGAGATCAAAATAAAAATTATGTCCAACAATCAGGTTGATATGAATTTGAGTTTGGAATGTATATCCATGAAGTTCAACACAGTCAGTTCGATTATTTAATTATAACATATACGATAGTGAAATTGAGTATTTTAGAAAGATCATCTCTCTTGTTATTATGTACATATTTACATCCAAATGGTTTTGACTTTGTATACTTCCTCAGAACACACTGTATGGTGAGGGCACCTATTTGTCAAGCGACCTGGCAGTATCATTACCATATAGCCCTGCAGGAAGAGGCTGGACCAGGAGTCTAATAGGTAGCACTTTGAGCTGTGTCGCCGTGTGTGCAATGTTAGATCATCCTGATGTCAAATGCCAGGTCAAAGGTCAGTAGTCGGAGAATTAATTATGGAAGCCTTTCTTTGAAATCAACTGATGAATGTTGTTACGTTACAGTGGAACTTGCTGTAGAGACCACCTACATAGAATTAAAGACCATCTGTCTCGAAAGACAGCATTTTTTTGTTTTCCAGGAACAATGTTTAAAAATAAAACTTTTATTAAAATAACTTGTACATAAAGAACATCTGTGTATAAAGACCAAATTTTTGTCTCCCTTCAGGGGTTTCTAAACACAACTAGATTGAAGACAAAGATTTGAGCCTTTTTAAATAGTGTTCTTTTGATTTAAAGTTTCATGTTTTAATTACAGATGCTCAGAGCCGTCCATCCCCTTCCAGATCTCATGCGCCAGACAGTTTAGGAGGAGCCGTCCCTGAGAAATATTATGTTGTGACTAACAGTGATACAGTCCAAATCAAGTACTTACTCATCTTTGCTGACAAGAAGGCATCTCAGAGGTAAGAGATGTGCCCATAATGCTCAAGAAATTTTTAAAAACATTTGTAGCAGAATATAATTGTGTTAGCTGTGCTACATGAGTCCATGTTATTATAATTATTATTGTTATTTTTATTATTGTCATCCCTATCCATTATACACAACATTTATTTGGAATTACGTTATTACATTATTACATAATCTAATTTGCATTCAATTCTTAGAATGATTGAATATTGCAAATATGTGTGTTGACTGTAAAATGTTCAGGGTTATGTTCATTAGAAACAGATACCAAATAATTACCTTCAAATAATACACTTGGTCAAAACAGCTTGTCAAATTGCCAATTGCTGGATACATTACAAGTCCTGGCAAATGCATGCATGAAGTACATGCACATACTGTAGGAATGATATTTTAAACCTGAATAAAATGGACATACAGTATATATATGCTTTATCACTATTTTTAATAATTTCTGACCTGAAAGACTATAACTTCAGTGACATGATGGCAGTTTATTTTGTTTCTTTTGTATTTTGTCTTTGATCCAGTACTTCTTCAAGAGTATCGAATCGGCAGAGATGGATACGAGAAAACCTCTTCTCTCTTCTCCTTGTGGGATACATCATAATCCTTATCCTCGTCAGTTTCTTTAACTCCAGATCATTTCAAAGTATGTGGCGACGATATGTTTATTCTTGATAAAAGCCATAGAGCCATTGAGTCAAGCAGGTGAAGAAGAATTCATGGCCTTTAAGAGACTTATTGTGACTAGGGTTGTTGGTTGTGGACAGTCCTTTTGTTAACATTTGTCAACAGAAGAATATTGGAGCCCGGTCGACGTAATTTTCCTTTGTCGACAGAAGAGATTTTACATCAGGCCTTAGAGGATTTTCAAAACACCAACCTGGGAGGTCAGAGAGTAAAATATATGACATATCCCACCATTATCTAGCAACAAATTACAATATGATTGATGATTTTGCATTCTACAGATTTATACATAGCAAACTTCATGTTATTCAGGATGATTAAACCATTTTAATGTTTTTGCTGTGCACTGCAAAATTTCATGTCATGTTAGGACACTCATTTTTTGTAGCTGAATTTTTCGTAACACATTCAACATCTTGGATTGAATGATGCATTTGATCTGTCCAAAAAACAAGAATTGTCTTTTTGCATAGTCACATTGACCTAGGGGAAGTTGTTTATTAACATGTCAACAGAGAAAATTGGTGCTGCTGACAGCCCTTATCTTGACCACAGGTGCAGATGTTTGGTAGAACAGGGGAGTGTTTCATCAAGCGTTTTGTCAGTGATTTTTACCGACAACTGTTATAAGCTACTGAAATCCTTACATCTGATTGGCTGAGAGCAAATTTGTCAGTAAAAATCACTTACAAAATGCTTGATGAAATGTTCCTTAGGTCAGTGCCAGTCTCTACTTCAATTCTTCATACATGTTGGATGTCTTTACTATGTTTTGATAGTATTAGAAGTATTTGGATGATGAAAAAATAATTTGCTAATATATATAAAAGGCACCAAGAAGAATGAATAATTGTGATGATAAATTGACCAAGTGTTCACCAACCTGTCTATGTGATGCATGTAGTTCATTTGTATCAGGGTGGGCAAAAGTATCAAGGCTTATTGAAATCACTGACTGAAATAAATGAATTGAAATCATGCTTTTAATAAAAAACAAAAATTAGTGATTTAAAGAAGTACAGTTGTCATTTCGCATGGAGAATTTAACACCGTTCAGGTATTTACCCAATAATAGGTTTTATTGTTCATCGACAGACTTTAAAAATAGATTTTAAAAATCAATTTTATTTTAATTGCTGATTTAAATTTGTGAGTTTGGTGTTTCAATTAATTTTTTATTGGCAACTGTATGGTTTGTTGGCCGCATAGTTGCCAATTTATGTTATGTGCAGTCATACAGAGAGACTTTAGGCATTAAGTGCAGGCATGTACTTTACTACTTTTATTAGCCAATAATGGGCGATTGAAATATTTTCTGTGCTTTTTAACGGAATGTTTGCAAATAAAAAACACAGATTTTCACTGATAGTGAGTTGATATCAGACTAGTACTAGTATTTTTAACTTCCTATGATTGATTTGTGATAAGCTTGATAAAATCACAAAATGGTACTTCAGTGTTCTTTGGAAATGCTAGTTTGAGTGAGTTGAATCAAGTCTGCAGTGGTGATGGCATCCTGGATCGAATACCATTTATGGTAGAGAGAATTGCTATTTACTTTTCTGTAAGATAATAAATTATGATGCTGCAATTTTTTATGTCCTGAGATAGGCAATTGTGATTGTCACCTTCCATTATCATTCTTAATTCCATTTTTATAGATTTGTAAATTTTTAATGGACTAAACATGCATTGAATGACTGACTTGTCATTGTGTCTTAATGAAAGTTAAAGGGATTGGAAAATAACTGGGGTAATATTTGAAATAACCTGGCTGTACAAGCATTATATATAAGCATTCTGAAGGGTTTTTGAAGAGCAAACTTTACATGGATATATTGAAGTATTTGCAATCTTGCCTATTTTTCAATTCATACACTGAGGATCCTGAGCATGCTTGTTTCTTTTGATCCGTACATTATTTAATTTGCTGTTAAAGTTGATTAAATTTGTTTAAAAACTATTCATCCTGTCAGGCCCTGTGATATTGATGTGTCTAATCAGGAAACATATTCCTAAATCCTAAATTGAGTTTGATGGTAGATATATATATGCTTTATTTTCAGTTCTGATTTTTATTGCAGTGAGTTGATTTCCATACTTTTATAAGCTTGAGTATGTTTTGTTAATCCTGAGAATAACAGAATATGTCATTGCTAAAACATCCAAATTTAGTTATTTTTAGTGATTTTTAGACTCTATTGTTATATACTTTAAAAAGTTATCACTTGTTATTGTCTGGACACATATTGCAACATGAATTGTTGTTTTAGGAAAAAAAAATATATGTATTAGGAAAGTTTGATTTATAGTTCCTGAATGAAGATGAGGAGAAGGAAATTACCACTGAAAAAAGGACCTGTTTTTGCTGTTTTGGAATAAGTAGACAAATTGTAATGATTGAATAGTGTAATGATGTGACAAGCACCTACATGTACATGTTGATTGCCTGTTAGCAGTATGAAAAGATGCAGAATTACAAGAGATGTAGGATACAGTAGGTAACATGTGGAGAAAATTGAGCAATATTTGTAATTGTTAGTTTTAAGGATAGTACAGATTGGCAATAAACTTATAACATTTAAAGACCATATATCTGCATACATACAATGCTGATGATTAAAAAAGATGAAATATTAAATGGGGACTTGGAAGTGCTCTTCTTGCAACAATATGTGGAAGAGCAGCATTTAGACTATATATTTTACTTATTGCATTGACAGGGTCCAGGATTTGTGAATTGTGTGAAGGAGGGGGCCCAATATTTAAAAAAATTCTGACAAGCGAAAAGAAACGGGTCATCAGCATTTTAGCATGTCTCTTTACCTTTTTGCTCCAAAATTCTCCTTATTTTTCAGCCCCCCCCCCAGATCCACCCCTGAACATTGATGAACTAGCTCTACCTGTCTGTATAATTATTAGATTTATCCATTTCCACAAATGGCGTGGATTGCCTTTCAACAGAAGTTAGTTTTTAAAGGGGCAGGTACACTCTACTACATATACATGTATATTTTGGGAGTTAATTTCTATAGAAGATATAACCCCCTGCTCCTCACAGAAGAATATATAGAAAAATTGATACATGTATACTCTTCTGGAGTCAGTGTCTATTGTTTATTAAATTCTCTTTAAAGCTCATAGACAGTCTCGGTAGCAAAAATCATACTGGCAAGAAACTTATCTAACATAGTCACATACTATTCTCCTTTTATCATAAGGCACATGTATGAGATTATTTAACATTCCATTCACGATTTCGAACAAATTTTAGTGTAACTATCTGTAAGAAACGCTGGGTAACGGCTTTTCACTGCCTCACGCTGAGACCATATCCACCCGAAGGTTCCCCACACAATAAATCCAGCGCTTCGCACTATGTGTAGCGTATTCTATAACACACAGCAATCCTCGTGTGAGTAATGTGTGTGGCCATTGTTCGAATTTACATCCCCTCTTTTTTGGGCCAGGGATTTTTATTCTTTTCACCTCTAATTCGATAAATATTTCACTTGAGGAGGAAAAAACTTCACAGCATCTTAGTTATGTTAGTACCCTGCTATTTATTAAGTAAAATCAAAGAAATCTCACGAAAAGTTTTTGAGGGCTTCCCAAAACTATCTAATACCTTTAACTTGACTTTCAGCTCTTTCGCCTGTATTGCTCAACTTTTCATGCATCACAGATCCCTTATGTCATAGTGTTTATCTAAATTGGCTTCACTATCTAATGCTTCCTTATTATTAATTTTCTATTTCATCTTGATCATACAGGATACTATCAGAGAGTAATGTTATTAGAAATTGAAAGACAGGGCATATGTCATTACATGTAGCTTTAAGTACACCAGTGTGTTGTGCAATGCTGTTGTAGTATTTTTTCTGTTGTCTGTATACTACTATATGGACCAATGTAGCAAGCTAGCAATCATGCTTTAATCAGCCAACATGGCAAATAGAGGGTTTATAAGTAATGAAAGTTTTCACTTTATATATGAAACATAACTTAAGAAGGCAATGTCATCTCAACAATACATTTGCATTTAGTTTTTATCATGTATCTCATTTTCTTCTCTTTTTAAGGAGCTGAGGAATTCCAGACCTGTTCCGTCTTTTGCCATGCTCATTCAATTTCACTTTTCTTGTTCTGTTTTCTAGCTGTGCAGTTTAATGTTTACAGAAACTTATCTGAAGTTCTTGGGCAAATAGGTAAATTTTGAAGCTGTGGCAGTCACATTTTGCAATCAAACATTGTATATTGTAGTTCGTGACAGGAATCGACCTTGAACAATTATGAATATGTGGAGTGAAAAGTACTTTATTGATAATGCAAATTGTCCACATGCATGTACATGTAATTGCACTAAAGAGTTTCAAGAAGTGTAACGTCTTTGCTGTCATGCTTCGATAAATATTTGTCTGAAGATTTCTATTTGAATACCCTCACACCTATAAAATGTTATGAACAGGAAAATGAAAGATACCTGTAGTTTGCATTGTATTAATGTATGGGCAAAAGATAGAAGAGGTCTGGACTTCCCCTTTAAGATGCATATAGCAGTTTGATGAATAAATGAACTGAATGCTAGTCTAGAGAAAGAGAAGAACTTTATTTACAAGGTATTAGCCATTGTAAAAATAAATCTAATTGTTTGTCTTCCAATAAAGAAAACAAAAACATATCAACACAATTTGACATTTGTGTAACATGTCTAGATACAGAAAGCCTTTTTGTCTGTGTATGTGTGTATAGTAATAAATTATATCTTACATGTATAAAATGCATGGTGTGAATACTTAATAATGTGCTTTACAATTTTAGTATTACCCCTGGTCAATGGATTTCAGGGTCGCACAGAAGTGAGCACCATATCAACTCCCCAAGGAGTATTCCTACCATTATATGCACTGTTAGTAGGGCAGTGGCTAGGCAGGGAAGTTACACTTCACTGGGCTAGGCAATGTCACTTGCTTTCTGCAGTTCTCACAGGTACTTACATGTATTCTTTCCTGGGTATAAGTGGCAATGTAAATTAATGGCTTGCCAAAAGGATGTCAGAGCCACAGCAGAGACTCGCACAGATTATGTGATCCATAGCTACCTGATTTATCCATGCAGTAGACCATGACACTAAATGTTAGATCTCTTGTCTCTCCTTTCGTATCTCTTTCTCCCTCTCACACATTTTTCTCACTCTAACTCTTCCACACACCAATGATGGCTGTTCTACAGGAAGGAACTCTCAGAATGCATTAGCTGCATGTGATGGGTATAGCGGTAAGGAGGATCTGCTTTTTTTAAAGAAAACTTTCGCAAGTCTATCATTGGAAATGGCATACTCGACCTTCAATCATAGTCTATCAGAAATTAAACAACAATTTTAACCCATCAATATAATGCAAACTACTCAGAATTAATCTAATAAATAGCCTACTTTTGATGACAGTGATAAAAAAGAGTTCTTCTGACTTATCAATATTCAAAGTACTCACTAGAAGAAAGGCACATTCATGTAGAACATAATTGTAAAAATGGTTCTCAAGAAATGAAACTGATACCTCACAATTAAACATCTTGTGCAAATAATTGAAATTATTCAACAGGGTTGATATCTTCATCTCCTACTAATGCTAAGTTGGTTTTCAAACAAAATCTAATTATTACTTCAGAATTTGATTTAGAAACAAGTGAATCAAATCAATCTAGTTTGTAATGGTTACAAGAGAGAATTACAGAATACATTTCATATCCTTTAGGATACTGACAAGCGCTGATTTAATAATACCCTAAAAGACAAAAACAAGTTGTTTAACCATTAAGAATATGAGGGGAGAAGTGTGCAGTTTTGTCACTCAAACTTTATTTGAATTATTGCAAGTTAACAAAAATTGCATATAAACAAAGTCACAAATCTCATAGAAAATTAATAAATATATGTACAATTTCAATTGCAAAACAAAATATAGGATAAATATAGGATACATGTCACACAGCATTACATGGTCTGATGAAAACCAGAGGAGTGTTAACTCTCATAAAAGGACATGAGTTACATACTATTAGGCTCTGGCTCTCGCTCTGGCTCTCGCTCTGGCTCTGGCTCTGACATAATTGTACTTGCACAGCAAATATAAGGACAATAACCTTTCTCACATTTCAGGCAGCTTAAAAATGGAATGAACATTAATTTTGTGGTCAAGTTGTATCAGCTGAGAATGGAACTGAACAGCATCAAGTTCCATTGTACTTAAAAGACATGACACCATTCTTACCATAACTAGATTCATGACCTATGAAGGATGGATCATTTATAAATATATTTTTAGTCAGGTCTTATAACATATATGAAGTTACATGCTGCAAGGCAAAAAACCCCCCCAAAACACACATGTACATGTAGGTACTATACATCAACACATGTAAATGACAGCTTTCCACTCGGCACTGTTACTTTTTTAACTCATACAGCAACAAACTTTGGTTCATTGCTCCCCCCCCCCCCCCCCCCCCCCCCCCCCCCCCCCCCCCCCCCCCCCCCCCCCCCCCCTCAGGCCAAAATGTAAAGTTCATTAGTTCATGGCCATTGATTCCTCCTCCTCCTTCAAAGGAATTTTTACATAGAACAGAACTGTGTTAAGGGATGATCACACACAAACAAATAAGGATAACAATTTATGTAGAAATGTAGGTATTGTGCTCACCGATTTATGCTAATGAGCCTTCAGCACCGTTTTTCTCAGATTCAATACATTTTCTACATAGCCCAATTTTATTGTTATGGTTTAATATTGTCATCATGGATATGTGAGCAGCCCTTTGGTGTAGGACCAATGGTGATATGAAAAATGATACAGGGAAATGATGGGGTGTAATCTAGGGGTGTGCATAGCCCAATAGTGATGTCAGTAATGTCAATTTAGAAAATGTATTGGCTGGAAGATAGCTGTGTGGCAAGCAAGAATGAATGGTGAAGAATAATCATATCTAGGTAAAGAGAGCATTGCATCTACACTTTAAGAAAAGGTCTGAGAGCTACAGGAGTGGGAGAGAGAGAGAGAGACTGAGCATAGCTGGGCTACCAAAAATAGACCAGAAGAGCAATGCTAGAAAGATGTGCCAAACAATACTAGGTTGAGCAGTCCATTTCTATGCTTTCGGCACAGCAGTTACATTTTTGCCAACAGAGATATTCATTATGATTTTTTTTTTTACTCTAACAGGTAACCTTCTTGAGCCACCTTGTGGCTGAAGAGAAGAAAAAGGCATCAAATGAACCGACAGATGATAGAACTTATCCCAGGGACAGGGTACCATACATTTAAACAAGAATGCTGTGAGAGATTGCAAGGGGTGGACGGATTTCACCCTCTTCACTATCCCATCCGCCACACAAGATCACAACGCAGAGATCGCCACCCCATCGCAGCCTGGGGCGACAGAAGTAGAAACCGCTACACCACCACAAAAGCAGGTACATACCACTACCCCATCACAGCCTGGTGTGACAGAAGGCCGCGACGCAAAGACCGTTACTCCATCTGCTGCAGAGGTTAAGACTGTTACTCCTTCGGCCGAAGAGGTTAACTACCACTTTAATGACTTTATTGCAGTAGCGTACAAAAGCGAATGGTACATCAGCAAGGTTGTTCGCTATTTGCGAGAGAGTGGCGACTGGCTTTCTAAGGTGGATTTCATGAAGACCACCAACACTGTACCACCCAAGTTCTGCTGGCCCAACAAACTGAACGAAGATGAATTGCCAATACAAGAGGAGGACATTATAATGGCGGTACCTGCACCAATCTAATGGGTACAGCCAAGAGGCAAATTTATCAGTTTGCCGACCACAGTTCCTTCCTCACATGTTTGTGTCAGGAGTGTTATTTTAAAATCTTTTTTTCATACATAGTATTTCAAATTGCTCATATTTTTATAACTAAATGAATGGGTATCAAATTTGCAATTTTTGAATAGCTTGAAATATATCAGAATATGCAAAAGAATGACATTTTTGTGTTGACAAAATAGCTACTACACAGGGGTCGATTATGAGGCAGTTTCTAGCCCACTATGTGAACATGTCATAATTGATACCACATAGCGGGCTCTTCTGGCTTGATCTAGCTTATCCCTTGCCTTCACTTAGTTAGGGTTTATTTTGCACGTCTGGGCCTGGCCAGGAGCAACCAGCCAGGAGCCAGGGCTACGGAGGCCCATGGAAATTGGGTCAGGTCAGTCTCAAATGTTGTGATTTGTGAATCATAACATGAAGGACTGACCTACCAGGGCTGGTGGCCCCACTGAATCTTCACTCAACCAAGCCACAGCACATCATATCCTAACTGGCCGTAAGAATCATAACAACTTCCGCCATGGCTCATCACATGAAACTGGGATCAAATAAAAAATAACTTAATTTCAATATGAGCAATGCCATAGCCACATTTTATGGAAATAATAGAAAACATGGTCAATATGATTGAAAATAAGCAATTTTAAAGTTCCAAAATGTATTATTACATGATCAATATGACTGAAAATTAGCAATTTTAAAGTTCAAAATACTATTGCATTATGAAATATACATGTACATCGTTACTGACAAGGTCAAGTGATGTGGCTGTATCCATACAGCTACACACGTCTCACCATATGGTAAAGCCACACATGTGTGGCTGTAAACACTGCCTTTTCATAAACTAGTTGAGTTACAGTTAAAGAACACTTCACACTTTGTGCAATGTGCAAGGGCCTTGGTGCCTAGGGTAGGCTAAGTTAGTCTATGAAAAACCCCAGAAAATATTTTTGTTTCTTACTGATCTAAATGATTTGTTTGCCAATTAACTGCTTTGCAACACCAGGCTGGCTGTGACTTGCCTTGCTCTTGAAAGAATGCATAGAGTATTGTTCATTATTTCTTTTCCAGCAGAAGATCATCATGAACAATAGATGGGTTGTCCCATATAACCCAGTACTTCTCTTGAAATACAAAGCTTATATCAATGTTGAAATTGTTGCATCTGTTGGTGGTGTCAAGTACTTGTACAAGTACATCAATAAAGGCACTGACCGTGTAATGGTTGAAACAAGCAATGGTCAAGTGGCACCAAATGAGATCCAAAGATTTGTTGATGAAAGATGCATCTCTGCATCAGAGGCAGCATGGACACTCAATGAGTTTCTGTTAAGCCATAAATATCCTTCTGTTAAGCCATAAATATCCTTCTGTACACAAACTCCCCATTCATTTGCCAAATGAGCACATGGTTATCACTCATTCAATCAAGTCTACCATCCACTCCAGTCAAATTGACTCCCCCAACAGCATCACCAAACATGACTCCTCCATCTCCCTCACAAAAGACACCACCTTGCACTCTGGACAAAATGCCTCCAAGTACCATATGTCATCTAGAAAAAGACTTCATGGAAATAATCACTGATGATGAACTGTTGAATACATCATTAGAACTCCTTGATAGTCAACAGGCAACACCACAGAAAAAACCCAAGTTGGATGATCAAACATGGTAATTGTTGTAAGCATACATATCTTTCATAGAATGGACAGCTACTTTATATATTGAGTAATGTTTAGCTACTTTATACATTGAGTAATGTTTTATGTTTCTTTACACGTGATGAAGATTTTGAAGGACACAAGTTTGAATTATGATACAAATGTGACACCACGCATATATATGGCGCCTATATTTCATCTTAGATATATTGAGAGGAATCAATGTAATTCTTTAAGCATACATACCTTTCACAGATTTTATAGCTACTTTATACATTGAGTAATGTTTTATGTTTCTTTACATGTGATGAAGATTTTTGGGGACACGAGTTTCAATTGATATGTATGTGACACCACTCATATGGCGCCTGTATTACATCTTTACTATATTAACCCTTTCAGGACAGGAATTATTCAAGGGCTAAATTGATCACATTTTGTTCTTCAAATTGGCAACAATAATATTTTTCTTCTAGTGCTACATGGTTCCAATAAAATGTAATGTCTTTGAAAACAATATACATAGTTTGAAACTTTGTTGAAAAGTTGAAAAAATGGCCAATTTCGATAAAAAACAATGATTATTAATCTCTCAATGTGTTGCCAATTTAAGGATTTTAAAGCTAAAT
Source organism: Heliocidaris tuberculata (assembly GCA_025618425.1). Classification (NCBI taxonomy): domain Eukaryota; kingdom Metazoa; phylum Echinodermata; class Echinoidea; order Camarodonta; family Echinometridae; genus Heliocidaris; species Heliocidaris tuberculata. The sequence continues at coordinate 22,923,925 of CM046839.1, forward strand.
CTCCTTTTTAAAATTCCTGGCATCAAACGCAATATGGTCATGTAACAAAAATGGATGCTATGAGTGCAGAAATTTTTGCTCTTTCTACTCATGCATCTGGTATAATTTTTAAAGCTCTTAATCAAAAGTTATTAAGCCAAACCACAAAATGTGGCCAATTGTCTTGAAAGGGTTAAGAAGAATCAATGTACTTCTTCAAGCACACATACCTTTCACTGATCGTACAGCTACTTTATACATTGAGTAATGTTTTTATGTTTCTTTACATGTGATGAAGATTTTGGGGGACATGGGTTTCAATTGATATTGACCCCTTAGGTAGGGAAACTGTGCACGTACCGTAGTACTAGTCTACAAAGAAGTACGTGTTTGCGAGCACTAGTGGCTATGCTTCATCAGGTTCTCTTCCTCTTTTTAAATTCTTAATGACATACAAACAAAGACTCAACTCTCGTCTAAGTCAGTTAGAGGAGAGGCAGGACAATGCCAGGAGATCCAGGAAACCTCCTCTAGACGAGAGTAAGATTGAGTGCCAATGATGCCACCACATGGGTCATTATGCAAGGGAGTGTGCAAGTCCTCATCCTGGGGGCATGTATGTGAAAGTAATAAATAGGGAGTGGCCTTCATTGCAAAACTATTCACTACATTTCATAGAGGTAAACTCAATATGTAAAATGTACATGTATGAACTAAAGTGCATACACTGTATATGGAAGATGATATATTTGTAATTATGAACCTCTAGTTATTCTGCTCTGGAAAACAGCTCTAGCAAGTAATTATTTGTCATCATAATGATGCAATACTTACTACAATTTTTGTGTCTTTTAATTTTCTACAGCAACTGAAGTGACCTCAGTCAAGGGTCTTCTACCCTCTTTTGTTTGATATGAACATGACGAAATAAAGTAAAGAAATGAGTAAATTCTTTGTGTATCATGCACAATTGCGAGTAGCACTTGTCAGAGGAGTTTTTTTCTTTGGCTCTTTCACTACATGTAGGTGAAATTAATGCTATGCTGTGATTAAGCCGTTTGCACATTCCACATTTACTGGACTCTACCATTGCTGCGTGAGGGAATCACCTGTACCGACATACGTGTAGGGGCAACACCAAGGTGGACACTAGAGATTGCCACAAGATAGCATCACTCACCTTGACTCATCCAAGTTTGCAAGAACTAATGAATACTTAAACTGAAATGTTATAATAATACGCTGGCTTTTAATAGGTTAAATTATTATTAATTCTTATACATTGGCCCAAAAATTTGCTAGTACTGCTAGCAGATTATGTTGCTATGTTGTTTTATTTATGTTGCAACTTCTTTGTTGATTCTGACAAGTTAAATAAAGGCTTTACAGGATAATTCTGCTAAACTTTAATCAAAAGTATACTTTCTTTAATTATGAACTCGGGGAGTGACGTACAGGTTACATGTTCTACAAATCTATTCATATCGAATTGTTAAAGGGAATCGGTAACTTTGTAATAAATTGTTGAATTTTGATATCCGTCTCGTATAATAATGTTCAGAAGGATAAATAAATAGCCAGGCATAGAAAGGTTTTCAAATATACAATGCTATTATTAAGATATCTATGACTGAATACTGCCATTTACGAAACCGTACGGGCCAGGTACGCTTTAGTCTAACACTGCAGTCTATGGAGGGAAGTGAGTCTGGCATTTCCGGTCACTTGTATATGGTTACTTTTGTGAAGCACATGATGACTTTGAAGTGCATTTTTTTTTCTGGGCTTCACTTTTACACCATATTACATACACTGATAGCATGTAAGGCCAGGCAGCTCAGATTTTATTAAGCCTCTACAGTGTTACCAATTCACTTTAATATGCTTGTCTCAAGTACAGTTTATACCAAGTATCATCTACTGATTCATCCTTTATTTTTATACTTTTTTTAGAAGTGGAAAAGACATTTTGGAAAGGAATTGCATCACTTCAGATGCCAATACACCTACAAAAAAAGTCCCAATGACAATTAAGACAGCAACATGCGAGATAAGGGGACCCATTGGCCACAAAACTTCGCACACATTAACAGCGACCCATCAGTATACAGAGACAATGCTTCCAGTTGTGTGGCCGTGTTGCATAACATCACAACATAAAGAGTCATCACTGCCCAAATCTCCACTGTTACGTATTTATGCTCAGCTATCAATGACTGTGGTGTCTCAACTACATGTAGTATCACCAAGTTTGGAGGAAGCAGACTCACCATCAGCGGAAGGATCAGAATCACTCCATTGGCTCAACCTCCATCAACAAGACTACCTCTACCATCCCTCTACCACCACCATTTGAGTCACATCTTTCACAGTCTAGTCCAATCTTGACATCTCCTCCACGGACACTTACATCACCTTGCAAATCATTATCAGAAATGAAATTATCTTCATTGGATGGCACTTCAGCATCTGAAAGATCATCTTCCCCAGTACTGTCATCTCCCAATAGGTTTTCATCATCATCAGGCAAGCTTTCTGAAATTTCAGGTTCACATTCTGATGAAAATGAAGCTGTATCTAGTGACCCCGCTTTCAAACCATCCAAGGACGAATCCCATCAAGCTCAGATATGACTTACATACATTGACCTACATACTCCAAAATCTAATCAGATCATCTTCCTATGGTGATACATACTAGCACCAAGTTTGAAGTTCATACCTCAAATGGTTCTTGAGTTATCGCTAGAACGAGGCCAACACCTGAAATTTCAGAAATTGGCCTCTGTGACCTTGACCTTTGATCTACGTACCCCAAAATCTAATCAGATCGTCTTCCTATGGTGATACATACTAGCACCAAGTTTGAAGTTCATACTTCAAATGGTTCTTGAGTTATCGCTAGAACGAGGCCAACACCTGAAATTTCAGAAATTGGCCTCTGTGACCTTGACCTTTGACCTATGTACCCCAAAATCTAATCAGATCGTCTTCCTATGGTGATACATACTAGCATCAAGTTTGAAGTTCATACCTTTGTGGTTCTTGAGTGATCGCTCGAACAAGAAAGCGGGACGGACGGATGGACGGACGGACGGACGGACAACCCGAAAACATAATGCCTCCGGCACCACCTTCGGTAGGCGGAGGCATAAAAATTATACATATTTGAACTGACTGTCCAATTTGAGACTAACATGACGATTAGCCATAGGTACAAGGTTAACGACCTCAGACACTCTGGATACAAGATCTTTCCCCAAAGAAATTACTAGTACTAGAACTTGATAACAACTTGAAGCCATAGCAAATGAATGTTGTGTAAGAAGCAAAAGCTGATCCTACTACAGATGAATCCTGAAAGTGTCTGGTCCCTTCTCTCGAAAGTCAGAAAAGCCTACATGGAAATGGGACTCTACATGCAAAGGAAATTGCCTCTCAATATCATGCACTTCCATGTACATGCTTGTCTGCATTAGATCTCAAAGCTCAAGTTCATAGAAAACTTTTGAATTCTTTAATGAACTTGGGAAGCTGTTTGAAAACCATGTAAGTAGAGAGCAACAAAAATCCTTTGACGGAAATGCAAGGAAAATGCAAATTGATGTTAATAATCGCCCCCCCCCCAATAAGTTGCGCAAGAGTTCAGTTAGCTTGCTTCACTCCCTGTGTGAGTTTCCAGATTTTTTTTTGTGAACCACATACATTCCTGAATAAAGGCTATGCACCCCCTCCCCATTATAATAACACAAACTTTAGCTTGTTATTGAAGGAAATATCAGACAAAAAAAAAAAATTAAATAACACAGATTTCAATAATTTGACAAGACTTCCAGCCTCTAGCTAGTCAAAGGGTTCTTTTCTCCCTTCCACAGCTCTCGTAGTTCCACCTTGAGGTCCAGGTCTCTTAACGCAGCCTTCGCCTCATCAGGACAGTGCTTCTCAGCATTTCTAAGAAGTCCCTCAATCCCAAGCTGTATGAATGGCTCCTTATGCTCTCGAGTCCTGGCCACCAGATTCCTCACTGCCATGCACGCTTGTTTCTGTAGAGCCAAAAACAAAGTAAATTGCCCAAGATCTTTAAGAGGTACTTGCAGTAAATTGCCTTTTTAGATAAACTTTCAGGTAGTTATTCTCAATCTAAATTTTATAATCCTAAGTATAATGGTGTTGCTTTAACCAGTAAATTTATATAGAAAAAAGAAAACCTTTGTGAAAATGATTTTGGTCTTGGGATTCAAGTTACTGAAGTCAGAGATACATTTCTCATAGTTCTGATAGTAAATGGAAAAATAGGGAAAATTTCCTGAGTACTCCCTGCACCTTGCAAGGCAAAAATGAAGCTGTTGTAGAATAGGCCTAGAAGTGAATGATTATTAGCATCTCTGCAACTGCACTTCACTTCATGGTTATGAACTGAAACATTAAGATAAATCAAATACTGAAAGTATCCATGCCCCTACTAGAAATTATCCAGTGAACATTTATGAGTAATCTGTGCCTAACAGAGCATTTACTCATTTGAACATGGCCTTATGTGGTCAAAGAGAAATCAATCACTCCATAATTTACCTGAACTTTGGCTTCATCCCGATGTATTGTCAGGATCTGAACAAGCAACTTAGCACCTTCAGCCTCCATCACTGCTAAGCAGTTGGCTGGTTTACGAAGAACTATGGCTGCTACAGCTCCACATCCAGCCTCACAAACCTATTAGGATACAAGTTAAAGATACAATTATAAAAAATGCATTTCCTATACCATAAGTTATAGGGGATAGAAGGTACCAGTAGATCCTTCTACTTTCATTTGTGAGTTATAAAATGAAATATTATGGTATCAAAGATACAAATATGGAATTCCTTTTCAAATAAAAAAAATTCTGATTGACTTTTCTGTTCTCAGTTACATTGTGAACAATTAATTTTTTTATTTTTTTTTAATGAACATTGAAATCATATTCACACTTCTTTCACAAAGACTGCTATTCATGTCTCTACTAAAGGGGAATCCAGCCTTGATAGCAAGTTGTTACAAAAGAAAGCAGAAAATATCAACCAGACTTGGGGGCCCTTTTTGATGGCTCTGGGGGCCAAACCCGGCAGCTTTGTTCGGGCTGATAAGCTTTTTGTGAATGACATGGATGGTCTAAGTAAGGGATCAAATCTCATATGTAAAATGGGGTGACTATTCGAGTAAGGCTCCCAGGCTAAGAGCATCTTGTATTCATGAAGTAGACAAAGTTAAACCTGGATTAACTTTTATGGAGCACTAAGCGTCAACCTATGTATCCCATATAAATTGCTGTGCTTCTGTAACAAAATGAATACACATAATGAACCCAGTCAAGAAATGAAAATGAGAAATTGATTTAAAAATGACATGATTTCTGATTGTTTATTTAGGTATGGAATTAGAGTAATTTATGCAGCATAAAAAGTATGACACTTGGCACTCTAGAACTCAATGGACTAAGAATTAACACCAGGTTTAACTTAATCAACCTTTAAGATTACAAGCCTATGTCTTTGAATTTGAAGAATGATCCAGGTCACTTTGTCACACTCACCTGTGGTGCACGCATATATCTTGACATGGCTCCTAGGATAGTAGGTATACCTCCTGCATTGACGATGGCAATCTTTACCTCATCGTTACCAGCTATTGCCTTCAGTAAACCAAGAAGTTGTCTCACAACCACCTTTAGATTAAAAATAGATAATGGACACTTTGTCAAAGAATCACTGCACAGTGTTAATGAAAGAAGACAAATCTTTATTTAAACTTTGATAAAACTGTCAACATTTACTAGAAAAACTGCATCCATCTTGTGAACTGAAGATATAATTTCATCCATCTTTCCTTGAATTTTCCAAGTCAAATTATGTCATCATATCCAAAATTGAACAACTGATTTTGCAGTTATTTCAGAATTAGTAAACTACACATTTTCAAAGAGAGTAACCTTTTCAGCAGCTTTCAATTGGTTTACTGGGCAACTTTGCAGATCCATGAGAATGATTGTTCTACAGGTTTATAGACCATCTTCTCTCCAACCACTAATGATTTTAATATCCTACATAAGACATCACATCATTTTTTGTGAAAGTTAAAATGCCGTTTTCTCCCTCACCTGGCTAGCTAGATCATTACCCAACACCTTTAGGACCGACTTCAAACCTCCTAGGTTGACAATCTCTTGGCAGAACTCATTCCTGACAGAGAGACGTCCTAGGGTCACACTGAGGTCACCTACAGCAGCCTGATCATGCATGCAACCTAAAAGGGAGCAATCCATAATAATGAAAATATTTGGTTTATTGCAATCATGATATTGTGATATAATGTCCTAACACGCTTCCAAAGAGCTTTGGAAATTAATTAACCAGCTTTAGCTCCTGCAAATGTTATAAGCACACTATGCATTTCAAGGAATAGTCTTACCAGGTATCTGTTAAACTCACCTGGATGAAGTGTGGCAAATGTAGCTTAATGTCTTGCCAAATGACATACTTTGGCAGGGATTTGAACCCCGTAACCTGTGATCCACAGTCTGATGACTAATCCACTGGACCATCATTCTTGTCCTACAAGAATTTCTTTTTTTAAAAGTCCAGTTAACGCAAAATGTTTAATAGCAGACATCCTTATTGAAGTCAAGTGGACAATCTACTGTATATGCCATATATTTCGCGAGGGGTTTATTTTCGCGAATTTCGCGAATCGCAAGTGGGTCGCGAATTTAACAACACGCCAAAATATTGCCAACATAAGAAGTCGGTTGAATTTGTTGTCTCCTGGTCAGAAATTCACCACTTCGCTTTGCAAAAGTACATCATCACCGCTGTTTGTAGATTTGAGAATTTTCCGACCGCGAATTCAACCACTCGCGAAATAGTCTGGTTAGTCCTATTCGCGAAAATTTATGGCCGCGAAATTTATGGCTTATACAGTATTCCATACTCCCATATAATTTGGTTTTTTCACACAGAGAAGAAATTTTTTTAATGTTAATCTGCTGAATCATCATCATTGGTAATGACATTGGTTTCTTGCACATGCATGATTTCTGATTAATAAACAATTCAAGAACTTTCACAATCATGTCAAATTGTTTAGTTATACCTTTAATTTGTATTTATAATTAAGATATCTTTACAACTTTCCAGCAGATAACATAGTTTACTCACTTTGCATGACTTCAAGAAGCAGCTTCAAAGCTCCCTCTTCAACAATAAGTTTAGCATGGTCATGAGCTTTTCCAAAAGGTACCCTGACATCATCATCAACAACCAGGGTACGGAAGGTGGCATCCACTTCTCGAATGACCTTTACATCGTTCTTGGCATTTCCTAAGACGTTGATCAGGGTCTTGATAAGACCCTTTTTCACAAATACCTGCCTGTTCGTCTCATGTTTGATGCAACTGAATCTAATTGCTTTGATGGTGAAGAAAAGATTCTGAGGATATTTATCCCCTTCATTACTTGCTGCAGTCTTCACAGTTTCAAGTAAAAAGTCCATACCATCTGCTGTCATGAGGTCAGGTTGTCCATTTAGCAGCGAGCATAGGCTCTCTAAAGCTTTGCATTGGAACTCTTCATCTGTCTTTGCTAATCGGCTTTGAGTCAGGAGCAGCAGGGTGGGGAAGGCTTCATGACTGGCAGCTTGCATTCGGTGTGCGAGATCCTTGTCACACTCCATCTTGAAGCCTTCAAGGTGTGACATGATAGCCTCTCGTACCTCAACCCCAACACCCCCGGAGGTAATGGACTTGATACCATCTGTTAATCCATCTAGAGCAACTACAACAGGATGCTTAGTTGGCTCACCTGATCCTTCTCCTACACAGGAAAGACAATTATTTAACGAAACCCAAGAAATAGGGACAAATGATAAGGCAGAGGCTGAAAGTTGGGACATTTCTGAGTTTCCTATACATTACTACAGACAGATTTTTGTAAAAATAGGGACACAGTGGTAGAAGTGGCTCTTTCTTTTACCAAAAATCGGGATTGTCCCTGTTAAATAGGGACAGTTGGTAGGTATGGAGTTGCAAAAGCAAAGGAAGATACAGATAAGAATAAGATGAAAACTCATTGATAGAACCCTGAAACAAACTTTTCATGGAATTTTCTCCAAAATGTCATATTTGGTCTCAAAACTGTAAATCTTGAGAACAGCAGCATCCTTTTTAGAATGGAAATCTTGCTGGAAAGGAATTATTCTTGATGTTTCTTTGGTGACTTTGCAAATAGACAATAAAAAGCAAAAGTTTTCCAATAGCCTGTGACACTAATCTCAGAACAGCAAATTATACACTCTCTGTGATCTTTGACTAACCTATATGAACCTCTTTGATGATGTTGGCAAGGTTGATACCCTGAGATTCAAACTGCTGAATAGCATCTGCCACAGCGTCTTCTGCACTCATCTCAAATTCTTCCATATTCTCCTTGACGACTGTATCAAAGGTGTCCTGGGTTATACGTTTGGATGCCATGACTGCACTTGAATGTCTGTGTGGAGATTGAAGCAAACAAAACAATTAAATCCAAATAAATAAATCAACTGCACTTACCTATACAAATAATATGCCAGTGATATCAAGAGACCAAAGCTTCAGACTTGTTACCTAGTCAAACGTAATGTGGTAGCTCTTTGAATTTGACTTTATGTGGCATTTCTTGGATTTATATATACTTTGAAGTCAGGTCTTTTTTAATGGAATTTTGTCCTTTATATTGTCTGGTACTCATATTTTTGTTATTTGGGGGACGGATTTCAATTTCAGCCATGCTGTTCAGATGATTGTTATCCTAGTCATCATTTGTGATTCAAGTCAGGTACAAAGTGTTACTGATGTTCTAATTGGCAGTATGCTATTCATTAACATGATCTCAAATAATTAGTCCCAGGGCTAAAAACAGTAAGATAACATTCTATTCTTGACAAGTTCAAAGGGTCAAATTTCTCCCACAATCCCAGGTTTCTGGTTCAGAAGAAAAAAAAAGGCCTGTAAACAAAATTGAAAAAGGTAGGGGTAATGGTCCATAGGAATTTATCAACGAGGAAAATCAAATCAAAAAAAAAAATTATACAAATAAAAAAGATAAAATGAAGAAGAAGAACAAAATCCCAAAGAAGAAATTGCGACATAAAAAGAAAAAAAAAGGTTAAAGCAACAGATGAAGCGTATTATAGTAGAAGGGAAAATCTGAAGAAAAAAGAAGTTAACAAGCAGAAAATGATGAAGTAGATAGAGATTTTAAAAATATGAGGGAGGAAATAAGAGAGTGAGTAGATACATGTAAGTGAGTAGGTCTAGATATCTAGAAAAAAAAAAGGAAAGAAGAAATAAAGAAGGACAGAAGATCGTGGGTTTGCTGTATGTTTTACGACAAGGTGGCAGGAAAAACAAAATGAATGCGACTGCGTCTCCTATATGCCTCTGCCTAAATTCAGTTGATGGCTCAAACTGTTCTTGAAATCTTGTGATAACCAGAATAAAAAGCCTCTAATTACATGTTAATTGACCTCTTTGACATTTGACCTTACACCTTATAACCCAAAAGTCTGATCACTTTATCTCCTCCTAGTCATGAATACAAAATAGTTGCGATATGGTGATAACAAAAAAAACATTAATTTCACATACACCTGTATAATGACCTCTATGACCTGTCACCTTTGACCTACGTGAACAAAAATCTAATTAGTTCGTCTCATTATGGTGATGCATACTAGTTCCAAGTTTGAAGTTAATGGATCAAATAGTTCTTGAGATATCACGTTAAGGTTCAAACTTGCAATTTCAGAATTGACCTCTATGACCTTTGACCTACGTATCCCAAAATCTAACAAGATCGTCTTTCTATGCTAATACATACTAGTACCAAGTTTTAAGTTCATGCCTCAAATGGTTCTTGTGATATTGCGTTAACAAGGCTAACACCTGAAATTTCAGAAATTGGCCTCTGTGACCTTGACCTTTGACCTACATACCCCAAAATCTAATCAGATCATCTTCCTATGGTGATACATACTAGCACTAAGTTTGAAGTTCATACCTCATATGGTTCTCGAGTTATTGCTAGAACGAGCCTAACACCTGAAATTTCAGAAAAATTGGCCTGTGACCTTGACCTTTGAACTACGTACCCCACAATCTAATCAGATCGTCTTCCTATGGTGATACATACTAACACAAAGTTTTGAAGTTCATACCTCATGTGGTTCTTGAGTTATCACTAGAATCCTGATCCTGATTGGTCAAATAACACCACGTGACCGTGCAAAAAAAAAAGTACTAACGCACGGCGAGGGGACTAACGCACGGCTAATCCAGATCAAACACTAAGATTGTAAGAAAACACTAAGATTGTAGACCCGTTTTATAAAACTATTAATACATGGTTGTGAGTTCGTGCATTAGTGCGATCCGGCAGGTTTTTATCGTGGTGTCTAACACACTCGGTTACGCCTCGTGCGTTAGGATAGAAACCTTTGTGTTGCCGGATCGCACTAACACACTCCCAACCATGTATTAATAGTATACTAGTTGCTGAGATAGATAAAAGTACCAGGCTCCTCTATGAAGTCAGAGTAGCATCAGCTTTTAATTTTCGTTTTTATTCTTCAAAGAACCTTTCCAGGCCAGGCTATGCTAGGCTAGATAGAATCCTTCTGTTAGGAGTTTTATAACATTTTCTGACTTTTGAGGATCTCCTCATGCTGTAGCATCAGCAGGAAAACAAAGGCAATGAGGAGGTATTGTATGAAAGCATGCAATTCTATTATGAGTGTGTGCTGAGCTGGGGGATCACTGTCTATTGTATTGTAGAATAGTGGAATGTATAACTTCCGCCAGCTCAGCACACACTCATAATAGAATTGCATGCTTTCATACAATACCTCCTTATTGCCTTTTTTTTCCTGCTGATGCTACAGCATGTCTGACATAGCAACTCCTATGTTGTTATTGTACGTTGTATTGTAACAGGTGTCAGCTTGACAAAGTTAAATACCAATTTCACTTACAAAATCGCTATTAGCTCACTGATGATTGACAGATGATGTCACAGGGGGCAAATGGTCTGGAGGATTTTTTTAAGTGGGTGGGGCTTAGCAAGTTGTAGAAAATTATTTCAAAAAATATTTAAAAATCTATGAAACATATTTAGGTCTAGAAGTTTAAATATCAAAATATGAGATGTATGTAGGACTGCACACCAACAGGTATCCACTTGCATTTTGATGGCAGGGGCCCTTTAAGATGTAAAGACTAAATTTTGTTTTTGTTGCACAGCCACAGGTGTAGACACGCATAATTATCTATTGTTAGTGGGGGGATGATCTATTCATCATTCCCCCCCCCCCCCCACAATAGAGAGTGTTTTCGTATCTACGCCACTGGTTCATTGCATGTTCTGTTTCATTAGAATCGCGCAGCTATGCGTGTGTGCAGACAAGGGTGCTGTGCAGACTTGGGCACTCTAGCCATAACATAAGGAAAGAGAGAAGACAAGAAGATGACAGATCTAAAAGGGATCAAAGAATAACATAATGAAAGGAAAGGTGGAAAAAAAAAATTATAGGATAAAAAAAAGAATAGCACTAGATCTACCAACCATGCTAACTTTACACCTTATTTTTTTGCTGCTCAAAAAAAAACAGATAGACCCCTAACGTAGATAAAATTCCTGAAAAGTGTTCGAAAATTTCTATTCAGTGAGCCACACCACAACCCGACTGTTTTAGTGAAAGCTGTCTGTCTATGACTATGGCAGGGAAGGTTGACAAATGTCAATATTAGTAATAAATAATGGCCAAATAACAGACGGTTGTTTCTGTCTACCCGTCTATTATCACTCAGTAGATCTATATCATATGCTGCCAGGGCCTAACTTTTATTAGTTCCCTCTCCTGTCATGCCTGTGTACTGCACGCACACACTTGCGTGTTGTGTCTATGACTACCATATCGGTATGTCTTTGAGAAGCCCTAGGGGAATCATAGGGAATAAACTTAAAGTCCACTAGTCTGCATGGTGACTATGACAATTTGACATGACTGTTTCAAGAGTTGAAGTCCCCGCCAGGCCCGCTACGCATCGTACCGTTTTTTAGCCTTAAATTGCATGTTTTGTATAATTTTATTTCTTGAAAATTTCAGCATTACTTCTGTGCTGATCATATTACACAGTGAATTCAAATAATTTGAATTTAAGTGTTTTGAAATGTGTAATTAATGCGAAATTCAACACTAGTATTTGCGATCAATTCAACTCTAAGACTGTCTATGGCCTGAGCTCTCTCTGCCGCGATTTTCCGCCAAGCGGCAACGCTGAGTTCGCTCTAGAGGCGCCTAGTGCCGAGCGCCCGGCCCCTAAGTTAAGTTTTAGACATGCACGCAATCCCACGCAAATAAACCGATTCCGTGTGGAGTGAAATGAATGAGGTGGACCTATTTCACGATAACGGGTTTACAGATTTCAACATACCTTCCTCCTCTTTTCCAGCTTTGCTAAATTAAATACAGGATTAAAGATCAAAATGAACAATGTTCGATCAATCAATCTGGTCAGGCGCTAGTACCAGAAGTTTGTGGTGGTGTTCTTGAGAAGACAATCGCAAAAGAAAAAAAATTGAGGGCTTAACCCTTTCAGGACAGGAATTATTTAACCCTTTCGAGACGATTGACCACATTTTGTGGTTTGGCCCAATAACTTTTGATTTAGAGCCTTAAAAAATATACCAGATGCATGAGTGGAAAGAGCAAAAATTTCTGCACATACTGTGTCCATTTTTGTTGCATGATCATATTGTGTTCGATGCCAGGAATTTTAAAAAGGAGAATAAGCTTGAACATCCTTAAATTGGCAACACATTGAGAGGTTCAAAATCATTGTTTTTTGTCCAAATTGGCAACTTTTTCAACTTTTCGACAAAGTTCCTAATCATGTATATTATTTTCAAGACATTACATCTTACTAGAACCACGTAGCACTAAAAGAAAAATATTATTGTTGCCAATTTGCAGAACAAAATGTGATCAATTGAGCTCTTAAATAATTCCTGTCCTGAAAGGGTTAAGGGCAAAATTGATCACATTTTGTTCTTCAAATTGGCAACAATAATATTTTTCTCGTAGTGCTACATGGTTCTAATAAAATGTAATGCCTTTGAAAACAACATACATTCTTAAAACCATTATCGAAAAGTTGAAAAAGTTGCCAATTTTGACAAATAACAATGATTTTGAACCTCTCAATGTGTTGCCAATTTAAGGATTTTAAAGCTTATTCTTGTTTTTAAAATTCCTGGCATCAAACGCAATTTGGTCATGCAACAAAAGTGGACATAGGATGTGCAGAAATTTTTGCTCTTTCTACTCATGCATCTGGTATATTTTTTAGAGCTCTGAATCAAAAGTTATTGAGCCAAACCACAAAATGTGGTCAGTTGTCCTGAAAGGGTTAATCTAGAGCTAGTCCTTAAACTTGATGATATCCTTATTACAAGTATCATAGCTGAATGGTTCAAAACACTCGACTGGCCTGGGAATGCGAGGATTGTGCATTCAATCCCCGGTACGGCACTTATGCCTAGCTTGAGCAAGGCATTTTATTGGGTTAAATTTACACATTGATATCAATATAAATAATTGAATTCAAGTGTTTTGTAATGTGTAATGAGCAAATGTCAAATTCAACACAAGTATTTGCGATCAATTCAACTCTCTGCACTAACTCGCCAAGATTTTCCGAGTTCGCCTGTAGTACCGATTTATCCCAGATCCATTTTATCTACATTATATTGCTCTTTTATTGTACATTGAATAATTGTGTTTGGCATATTGAATGTGTGTCACTGTGTGAGTGTGTTTCTTTTTTCTTTTCTTTTTTTTTAATCCTTAGGGGGACTATCCTAAGAAATCCCCCTACATTTTTAAGAAAGCTTATTATTACCTACTGGCATTCAAAGAAGACAGAATGTCTTTAATGTCTTTGAAAACAATATCCTTAGGAATTTTGTCAAGCAGTTGAAAAAATTGCCAATTTTGATAAAAAACAATGATTTTGAACCTCTCAATGTGTTGCCAATTTAAGAATTTTAAAGCTTATTCTCCTTTTTAAACTTCCTGGCATCAAACGCAGCACGGTCATGCAACAAAAATGGGCATAGCGTAGGCAGAAAAATCTACTCTTTCTTCTCATGCATCTGGTATAATTTTTAGAGCTTTGAATAAAAACTCAATGAGCCAAACCACAAATTGTGGTCAATTGTCTCAAAAGGGTTAAATGTACCAACGTGTTATAAGATACAGAAATGTGAAGCATAATACGCTTAATTACCCCTACAGTGTTTTTTTAGGCGGTTTACCGCTTCATATTTGAATGAGCCTTAAAGGGGGGGGGGGGGGGGGGTTGGGGCACTTTCACTTTTACACCTCATACACATACTAGGCCTACTTTGAAGAGTTTTATCTTTAAGCGTGGGTCTCATTTGACCTACATGTCTAACAATAACGATAACTGTACCTACATGTATAAAGCAATGCTAAATCGTTCAAGCGTTGTATATGTGGAAATTGAATAGGAAATCGTTATGGTAGGTCAGAGCAGTGAACAATATACATGTATGCTAATGAGTCTCCGGGCCTCACTGATTTTATTGTCGCGTTGGATTTGCTTGGCCACCAATTTTTTTCAGGACAGACGTACCTACAATGAAGCTATAAAATCTGTGAGCTAATCACATGTTCTCCGTTTTGCGACGTCAGTTCAGAAGAAATCACGTGGGCAGTGTTCGACATGCTTGATTAACAGAAGTCCATCAATTTCATTTTTCCGTTATGAAAACTATTATTGCTATGATTATAGGTATTATATGTACATAAATTATCATTACTGTTAATGGTCAAATGTGACCCAGGCTTTAGACATTCAACCAAAAGACAGGTTCATTCTTCTTTTAAAAGAAGTGTTTTCACTACTTTCTTTAAAATATTCAACCACGACTACCAAAAAAGGAAGGAATAAAAAGGCATTAACATTTTCTTACACAATTTGCTTTATTTGCAGAGACTTTTGATAGATAAATGAGAAATAAACAAAATGTGGTCAGGAGGTACCTCCATCTGATATCATGTTGCAAGTTTGCCAAAATAATTAATTTCAGCAATGCAATATCACAAAAACAATCAACTTTTGGATATTTTGGGATAAAGAGTATTAGTCAAATTACAACTAAAAATCAATTGTTGTACATAGAAGTAAATATAATAAATGACTTTGGTGGGAATCAAAATTTCACTTAAAATTACTAATATGCCTTTAATAAAGTATCAAGTCTGATGCCATAATGATCTTGAAACAATAGTTGATTGCATGTAGGCCTGCCAGAATACTTGTTCCTAAATCTTATGTCAGATTGTTACACTCGTCCATTGAAAAGAAAAAAGACAGATGAATATGCCTAATTTGTGGTAATTTTTATTAATATTCATTTAATTAAAAAAAAAACATGAACAAATTGTTCCTCATTGCAATTTCACAAATTATTTTAAGTCAGTGCATCAAGCCCAGCTTGAATTCATTTATTACAGCAACAAAAAATGCACATTGCACATAATCATTAAAAAAAAAACATAAATTCACTTGTGTCATAGATTTTTTTTTTAAAAAGGTGTTTCTGGTGAATTCAAAATGAAAAACCAGGGTTGTAGTTAGTTGATATGTTATTTTGTTTTTGTATAACGGTAGCAAATACTGTATTAACCTCTATTAAGCACTTCAAAATGAACATTATTACCCTGGCTTTGAGCTCTAGCAGAAATATCATTTTTCAAAGTTTATTTATTCATATTACATTACAAATAAATAGGCCAAGGAATAAACAATCTTTTAGACCCATAATTGGGTATTAACAATTTCAACATTAATTCCTGAGATATTGTGTTTCACATATCAAACAAAAAGTCATGACAAAAGGACACAGTTCACATAACAGAATTAAAATAGCTTTTTGGTGCATATTTACAATACAAAATAAATCCACATCCTCAGATTAAAATGGCAAATGAAAATGAGGAGGCACATGCATATACGTAGAATTAGGAATGATGTTAACGTCATCTGTAAAATCTGACAACTATTTTACGATTTAGATTTCAAAAGAGAGTTTACTTCTGACTTCCATCTATGTTATATATGTTATTTTATAAAACAGGTTCTAGAATGTAGGCATTTATAACACAATGTGACCGTGCAATCTCTTTCCTACCATCATGACCATGCAAAATAGTTCCCATCAAAGAATGATAATGCATGGCTGAGATACGCCTATGAGTAAGTCTGGCGCATACAAACTTAAGACGTGATATGGAAAGGCCATGGCAAAGACTTTGACACTGGGACACGCATTATACTTTTTGGATGCGCTTAATGTGATGTCATCAAGCAAAGCAAAGCCTCCTTGACCGAGTGATTCTTGGCATTTTGATGGGGTTTGTAACCGATTTTATGACTTTACATTCATATTGTTGACCCGTTTTATAAAACAAATAATTTATGTTTTATGCACTTCACTCAGTTAAGTCACACTGAGACGGATAATGAACTCGGCAAGTCTCGTTCATTATCCCACTGTGACTTAACATTCGTAATCATCATCACTAATGCACTTGCAAACATGAATTACATGTATTTGTATAATATGACACATTTTCAAGTGATGCGGGAAAATGATCAATACAAGTACATACATTATAAGCTTTCTGCCATTGATATTCAAGCCTTTTACCTTCCTTCAGTTAAAATTTCTAGTAGAAGTACTAGACTTAATAGCACAAGGCTAATCTGAACACGGTCCATATATCTACGCTGTTTTCAAGCAAACAATTATAATGATAAGGGCCTATTTTATAGGCACAACACTTAGAGGAATGTCAATCACAAAAGGACATTCCTGGTAATGAAATATTAACCTAACATCAGTCAGGCTACCAGTATATGGATCAAAGCATCTCACATGTTCTTCCCCATCATGTATACATTTTATACACCTGGCCTGGATCTAGAGAGATAACATCAGGTAAAAGGCCCTTTCTAAAAACATGATTATTGTGCCAGGATTCAAAATATTGATAGTGATTCAATCAATCAACGTCTTGATTAAAAAAAATCAAGTAAATGATCCCTTACACTACGGTGCACTATGGTGCCCTACAATACATTACAACAATGCAACTCAAGATACGTGTAGACTATCTTTGTAACACAGCTTTCCAATTAAGACTTGTATCTCAAAATTTTCAAAATCACAATTTCTTTTTTTTAAATAATGACTACAAAATCTATGGCCCGTATTCTCGAAAGGTGCCTAACATAAGCCCCCGCCTAAGTGTGTAGATTTAGGCCACTGAATTATGGAGAGCCAAATGTCACCCTTTTTTAATCCTACAAAATCACCATATTTCTGGACTAAATACAAATACAAAAACTGACACGATAGAATTGATTTCTAATGCTCATTTTACGCCAGAAAATAATTTTGTTTCTTTATTTTGTTACATAAATATAGTAATATATACAGGACTTAGGGGTTGACGAATGGCCTTCCATAAATCAGTGGCCTAAGTTAAGCCAGGCTTAACATAGGCCACTTTCAAGAATACGGGCCTATATCTTTAATCCCAAAAGATACTATGATTAAAATCTGAATTAACAAATTTCATGTTTCTAATACTGCAATAAAATTGGATCCACTAATAACAAGTTACCAATATATGTAAATTGATTTGTGATTAATGTCAATATTATATACTTTCCAGAGAAAAAAAATGAACAAAATTAGGGCAATAGAGCATTTTGAAAATTCAAATCAAATCATTGGTTGAATGAGTTGGAATATAACATTAAAAGATCAAAGTACATATATGTTTTCAAGCATATTGAAATAGGTCACAACTGAGTTTTGAACCCTAAAATCCAATACCATCACTTCTCTATCCATGCATCATTGATCAAATCTGGATCAAATCTGGAAAATATAACAGGCCCATGACCAAAAACCTTACTCAAACATGGAAAAGAAATACACTCTGCATCTTCCATTTAATTGTTTTAAGTGGCCCTATACACATATTTCTATCAATTCTTTTCACAAAATCTACAAATTTAATATAAAGTTGTTTTGGCAGCAACTCACTTCTATAGCCCTTTGATACATGTACATCCTAAAAATTATCTTTTTTACACACTTGCATAGCTGTAGCCCTTCTTCAAACTAGGAGGACATGTGTGAAATGTTCTTTGTACAAATCTTCTTAATCTGCTCTGGGCTGTATGATAACCCACCTCAAATTCAAACATCACTGAAACCTTTTTTTCCTCTCAGCATCTTCACTACTTTGGCTTCATTCAAGTAGTCCTTAATTTCATTAAGGTTTTTTTTTTTTTGTACTTTCTGATGACCTCTCTGCTGATCAATTATGATTTCTCATGAATGCCAATCGCTTCATTCTAAAATGATGTTTTTTACACTACCAGCACTGCATAGCACTTCCTCATAACTTGGAGGACATGTCCGCGATTTCTGCCACTCTGCTAGCACACATCTCCTTAATCTCCTCTTTGCTATACCCAGCCTCCAGTAGAACTGCTAGTGTGTCCTGGCCTACCACTGGGAGAGCCATAGAGCACGGTCTACCAGGGGTACGGGAGAGGAGTGGAGCAGGGGCGGGCTCTTGTCCCCCTTGGGTGTTCTTTAGGAAGTGTCCCATGGTCTTGTTCTGGGGATGTTCTGATGCCTCGTCTCTGGTGAGGACTGGAGTGGTGCAGGCATCTGTGTTCTCAAAGATGCGGGTCCACTCTGCCTGGGTCTTGGTGGCAAAGATACTGGCAAATGTCTGCTTCATACTAGGCCAGTCCTCCATGCTCATCTGAGATGGTAGATCTTCATCATCAGACAGTCCAAGACCTGCAACATTACAACAACAACAAAAATCCTCCATATCACATACTAATTAATATAAAAATCATGAATTATTTAGTTCATATGAGCTACACCATTTGGGGTTATTCTAAAGAAGATTTGAGCTTATCTTCCAGGGTATTTCATTTTCATATAAGTTTTCATTTTTTTCCACTGCTCCTTTTTAATTTTTTTAAAGCCAATGCCCTTTGAACTTTTCAAAGCTAATTACTCCTCCACTCCTGTATTTCTTTTCTTAACTGCACATTTAACATACATCAAGGTTATGGATACTTAAAAATAATTTCTCGCTTCACTCAGAATACATTCTTTCATGCTGATTCATTATCCTTATGAAATCTTATTTTTTACAACTATCTATAACAACATTTGGTTATATCGTGCATCCCAGAAAAAAGTTAACAATCAGAACAAGTCTCCCAAAATAAATATTTCAAAATAGCTGAAGCAAAATTTCATACCTGTGGATAGCTTAGGGTCTCTTCTATCAAATGATCCCTAAAGATCTGGTGATATATTATGCTCGAGTGAGCAAAGGCCACTTTTTGTGAAAAAGTGCAAAATCCAGACTTGACGAGAACTGGTCATTGTTCTGGCTGGTAACAGCAAATTTGCGAGTCATGAAAGAGCTTAAAATTTTTAATATTTTGATCAATAACAGACAATTTATGAAATAACAGGATTTCTTCTCTGTACATGTATGTACTTACATATCTCATCAACATTTCAATGCTTCGGTGAGCAATTAACTACTTTATTGAGTGCTTTGAAATATTAATTTTGGCGAGTGTTTAATTCAAGCTGACTTTCTCAGTCAACCATAAAGTTTTGATGGGATATGTCAGGACATGATGAAAACAAAGCCTGTTCTTTCATTAATTGCCTTTTAAAGGGAAATCCAACCTTAATTTCAAGTTGCTCTGAAAAAAAGAGGAAAAATCAGAGAAGCAGATTGGTGATAGTTTGAACAAAATCGAACAATAAGAAAGTTATGAATTTTTGAAAGATGTAATCACTGTAACTATGGGAATTTTAAAGTGGCCAAATAGGTTACATCATTGTGATGTAGTTGCAGACAACTCCCCCTCATTGCCCCAACATACAAAATGACTAAAATGTCATTTTTTTACAAATGCATTACTCAGTAGGATCTTTTTCTTTCATGCGGACTTATAACAATATGCAATCTCCAATATATTTTGAGTACTGCCCCGAGGGTAAAGGCGCTTCGGAGAAAACCACAAATTAATGACATTTTTGGGTAAGACAAACGGGAGAGTTGAACGCAAGTATGTCACAATCGACTCACAAAATTGCCAATTCGAGATTCACATAGATGTAGTGATCTCATTTTTCAAACATCTACAACTTTCTTATTCCTTGTACAATTTCTTTCATACTTTTTTTTTTTCTGGGACGCACTGTATAGACTGCATTCATTTCATTTATGGCATGGAACCCTAAACATAGAGAGAAACATAGATTGGTCCCCTCTAAGCATCAGCAGTTGAGCTGTCAAAGTGCTCACCTTCTAAAAACTTGGCATAGAATTGAGGTTCTAGAGCACCCACAGCCATATATTTTCCATCTAGAGTGCGATAAGTTTCATAGAAAGGAGCCCCTGTGTCAAGAAGACTTTTTCCTTTGTCCTCGCTAAACAGACCCAGCTCACGACCCATCCACAACCAGGCGCTTACATAGGCTGAGCCATGAACCTACAAACAAATCCAAAGAGAATCAAATATCAACAGTGATACAAATTTTTATCATGCTAATCACATGTATGCTGCTGATGTAGAAACTTTCTGCCCTTTGCAAAATAATCTATTTTTAGACTGAGTGCATATGATTCCATGACCACAGGAGATAGCAAATATCAATTGTTCACATGCGTAATTATGATATGATTTCTGCTGCCTCAAACAACAGAAGAGGAATGACTTCTCTTCTTGGCACAGATAAAGAAATGAGAGATAATTCCATTTTCATTTAAGATGTATTTCCAATTTAATGGCTTGCCTATAGACACTACTGAGATTAAACCCAGGAAAGTTCATTTCCGATGCTACATTTACTAGATAACAACAGGTGTTGTGGTCTTGTGGATACATAACTAGACTGTCAATCACATGGTTTGGGAATCAAGTCCCAGCTGCGGCAATGATGTCCTTTGGCAAGACATTAATCTAAATTTGCCACTTTCTACCCAAACATAGTAAATGGGTATGTGGAATAAAGTTATTTGTTGAATGCTTTCAGGGCCTGAGGGCAGCTGGGCTAAAGTCAGGTACTTTGTAGGTGCCTCTAGCATCTCTTAGGATAGATATGTGCACAATATAAATTTAAATAAATATTGTTATTAATAATACTCACCATATTAGCATCAATGACTTGGCCAAGTCCAGATTTGGTTCGTTCAAATAGAGACATCATGATACCCATTGCACACATAAGACCCCCTCCAGCAAAGTCTGCAAGCAAGTTGATAGGGAACACTGGCTTCTCCCCCTTCCGCCCCAATAGGGACAGCACTCCTGTATGAAAATTTGTTTTAAAACATTTGATATTAGTATTATACAACACATGCTCCCACAACAATGACCCACTACTATAATAATAATAATAAAAAAACCATTCTTGTATAGCACATATCACATTATGATATAATGTTGCTATGCACTTCCAAAGGGTTTGGATATTATACTATATTTAAGTCCTGACCTAAAGCTACACCTCATTCTAATGCTAATCTTAAATCTAACATGAAACCTAATCACAATGAAAGCCCTAAAGCTGTACATCTTTGACAAAATAAATTTTAAAAGTATGGAATATCTTCACTTTTAAAAGTAGGTCTGAGTTTGTTTAGTCATCACTCCAGAGTGACCACAGCCATGAGACTCCCACCCCCCAAAAAGAATGAATAAATAAACTAAAAACAATAACAACTACAACATAGTTTTCCTTTCAAGTGATTAACTTTTCAAAGTTGTGCTAATCTTACCATTTGCAAAGTAAATACTTAAAATAACTTACAACAAAGCACTTGATAATTTATTCCATTTTATTCCTAGGAACACAAAAGAGTATTAACAATAACAAAGAATACAAGAAAACGAGGTACAACATCAAAAGAAAAGAAACCATTAGCTAATACCTGGGGATCACCAAAAGAAAACAAGTTCCTGTATGAGACTCACACCCTCCTTATTGCTGATGGTAGAAGTACATAAATAAAACCATACTAATAAAGGAGAAAAAAGAAAACTACTAATATAAAAAGCAATTAATTTATGAAACTTACCAGAGGTGGCAATATAGTTGATATCATGACCTGCTATGTGCTTGAGAGGACCTTCCTGTCCAAAGCCACTCAGTCTTGCATAGATCAATCTTGGGTTCTCTTTCATTAACACAGATGGACCAAGACCCATCTTCTCCATGGTCCCTGTTCAGGGTGGGAAAAATCAAACAAGGAAAAAATTCTTTTACTCACAGAATTAACATGAATGAAATTTTTACTGCATCAGCAACAACACCAGCTGCAATGAAGGTCTAAAAAAACTTGCAGAACAGCAAGTGAAATCTTACCACTTTACCTGGCCGAGCGCTAATTGATTGTGTAAAGAACTTTATTCTCAACTTATAAAACCATGTCAAATATCATGGAGAAATATTTAGAAACATGCCTCAGCTAATCTCTTCTACATGTATGCTTTCCCAAATCAAATAAGAACGAATTTGAACTGAGGAAATGAGGACTTATGAAGAAATCATATTACTAATTGCCAGTTAAAGATAAAAGAGTTTTTAAAGTCACATCCTATAACAAAATCTTACAGCAGAAGTAACAACTATAACATAGGGTTTAAGTTAGTGGATAATATGACCCGGCCTGGATACGATCCATTCTTCTGCAAAAGCCAACAAAAAAAAAAAAAAATGTGTCTAAAAACTTGTTCCCCTTATCAAATTTTCGTTTATCTGGGTCCTAATTATTATATGATATCAACATTTTTTAGTGTAACTATCCAGTTTCATGACTGACAATTGTCCAATATATTATTACACAACAATCTGCAAAACTGCATGTGAATCCAAACTACCAGTATACGTAAAATTGAAATGAATCAGAGTATTTACCCTCAACAAAGAGGATGTAAATGTAGGCTACATCATAGAATACCTGGTCTAAAGGGTTCAATCAATACATCGGCATCGCTGCTTACTCTCTTGAATGCCTCCACTCCCTTTGGTGACTTCAGATTGAGGGCAATAGACAGCTTGCCACGAGAAAGCCTGTCACTTATACCCATCTGCACAACTCGGTCCACTCGGATAACCCGAGCTCCAAAGTCTGCCAGGATCATTCCCGCGTGGGGGACCGGTGCAAGACCAGCTATCTCAATCACCTTCAGCCCTGCAAGAGCCATTTCCAATCTGCATGTCAAGTATTAAAACTGGGCTTGTAAAATGCACTTGCAATGTGGGCCACATTTGCAGAATAAAATCTTATTACTCATTTAGGACAGTTGTATACATGTACATGTATATTAATCCTCCACATAAAATAATTTAAAGAAAAATCCAAAATGTAAAGGAAGATGCTCTGAAGGAATATAAACAAGTCAGATAAACAGGTTTGTGAAACACAAACAGAAATGCAAGAATTTCAAAAACTTGGGATCACTATAAATATATGGCAATTTCAAAACTGACAAATCACTTTGATAACATCATCAAATTCTCCTATATGCCCCTACACAAACATAAAATACAATATCATTTTTCTGCATTTTGTTGCTGAGCAGGATGTTTTCTTCACATGTATCCTGTGTACAGAAAAATGGGAAAGTTACTTAAGAGAGAAATCAGAAATTCCTGATATTGATATATGCAACAAATAAGATAGTTGTCCACAATAACATTAAGTAACAGTTGAATAACCAATTTCGTGTTTTTGAGATTCACAATAACAGATTTAGTTATCTCAGCTTTCAAGACTTTCAAAACTCTTCAAACTTTCACCAAATTATTTATCTGATCTTTCTGCTGTCACAAAATTGAACTTGTTACAAAGGTTTGTTTGCTCTTTAAAGGAACCCTTATTAACATTTTACAGCATATATCCACAACAAAGAGGATGCCTCTATAACATCTCTTTATTCAAAGAATATTACAACACAACAGTCCAGTACACACTGGGAACTTTTAAAAAGATTCACTAATACCTTCTTTAAAAACATAAAACAATAGGGACAAAGCAGTCAAATTTAGATTTCACCACTACTTATCATGGCCATGGTAATATTCTTATTTTTTCCCTCTGGGAGTAGGGCATTCTTGGACCTGTGCTTGAGGTGCCCAATCATTCATGAGAAAACTACATATTATCAACAGAATGTGAAACTACCAGTATTCATGTTCATGATAAAGCAAGTTAGAGACACATAAAGCAGTAACTTTTAACAGCAATCCAGTTTTCATGAAACCTTATATATCATGATAATTCCATGACTGTCACAGGAAATAGACTGAAACAAAAAAAAAACAACAACTAAAAATAAATTCTTTTTATATCATGCAACTGAAAAAGAAAAAAAAAACACAATGTATTATTTCTGGACAAAAGCAGACTGAGTAGTATTCTTTGAAGTCAAAAAAAGGATATCATGGACTGTATAACTACATGTATAATAGACCTGTGCACAAAGTTATTCAAATTTATGGATGTTTCTTTCCTGGGGACCTAGTAACGAGGTATTCCATTAACCTGTTATTAATGAATGAACTACAATACTTGGAATCCAATTTGCATACATTACTTGTTGCTATGTCTGACAAGCCTCTGACAAGCTTTCAGATTGTCAAGAATAACCTTTGTTTTAAAGTATGCATAAAATTTGAATATATTTGTGAACAGGTCTATTCACTCATTCATCAGGGTCACTAGATAATTTGTAATTTTGCCCTTCATGTATCATTCTGATCTTGATCTAATTTTTCAAAAAATCTTGACCTTTGTACCGTAATTTCAAGATAATTCAGCTTCCCTTGGACAATAATTATCAATAATCAAACATAAAACAACCTGAAGTATGCTCACTAAAACTTAGTGCAAGATATGTCGGCAAACCAGCATTTGTTATACTGATAGCTTACAGTGATGATAGCCCTGGTAAAAATCTTATTTTTCATGGCACATCTCTGCTGTCTAAAACCTCAATATCAAATATGAGCTTAGATATTCTTCTTTTCTTAACATTTCAATTACCGGTATCAAAGTTCCTTTTGATTTTCATCAATGCGTGCCTCGGTAACAAAGAGCCTCATCCATTAATAGCAATGCACTTCGCCACCATTGTTGGACATACAAAGACTGCAGCATGAAGCAGCATGAAGCTGCCTGAAGGAACAACAGAAACCTGTTGCGTTTTTCCCCTTTTATCGATATGTTGTCTGTTGCTTGCCAGTGTACTATGATAATTGTACATATAAATATTGAGCATAATTTTTTTTGTCAAATAAAGAAGACGGCCAAACTGTGCTGTGACATGGGGGCGAAAATCCCCAGTTAAAGCATGTCCGTTGTGCGAGGTTAATATAACCTCGCATCAGTGTGAGTGGTACAAGTGCACACTCGAAGGTCATTTACTGGAGCTTCCATCGGAATGGTATTCATGGCTCCATGAATTTGACCTGTGAACAAGAGTACATCCCTATGTCACCACTGTTTCTCTCAAGCAGCTACATTTATGTCGTGAATTGTATTTTTTCTTCTTTTATTTCTTTTGATCAGTGGTTTTTTTTCCGCCATCGTTTTTACATTATTAAAATTCTTCTATCCACTATCATATTTTGATTTAGCTCCACAAATGTTGATTTTTTTAAAATGTACATGTAAAAGTTGATGTTTGTAAGTCGATTAATCGCTGAAGTTGATCAATTTCCCAGAAGTTCCAAAGAGAAAACATTAAATTCACACAGCCTAAGTCGAATGTGTAACCAATCACTGTCAAAAGCATCACAAATACTGATCGATTTTGTTTAAAACAGCTCCAGACTTGCTGGCGGGTGCTCCTCCGTTCTTATCTCTGCTCTCTCTCCCTTATCCCCCCCCCCCCCCCAATAAGATCTCCCTTCAAACCTTTTTGATCGAAAGTGGCTTGATATATGAGATTTGTAACCACTCTCTATCTCAAAATGAGACTTCATTTATACTCTGTAATTTAAAATGAAATTGTAGGTTGAAAATCCGGGGCATAAGGACCCGCTTGTCATAATGACTGCTATTCATAACATGTAAGTTCCTATACCTGAAGGTCCGTTATTCATAAAACTGAAAGGGGGGTCACTATTCATAAAGTCATAAGGACCATTATTCATATGAAATGAGGGTCGGTATTCATAATATGAAATGAGGGTCGCTATTCCTAATTCACATAGAGGTCATTACTCATAAGGACCACTATTCATAATACGAGAAGAGGGTCGCTATTCATAAAATGGAAAGAGGGTCGTTATTCATAATACGGATTGAGGGTCGCTATTCATAATAGAAGAGGGTTGCTATTCATAATAGGAGAAGAGGGTCCCTATTTATAACAGAAGAGAGTGGCTATTCATAATATGGTATGAGGGTATAGCGACCCTCATTTCATATTATGAATAGCGACCATCTTCTCCTTGTTATTCCTTGACTTGTAATTCCAAATGTAGAAAATGGCATTTTGTACGGCTTTTTCTCGCTCCTCGCAGTTACGGTAGCAAGGACTGGTTCTACATGTAGCTACCACCGTCTGAGAATCAAAATTACGCATGCGCAATGGCCGATTCGATATAGATATCGCGATCAACCAAGATTTTGAGTCATAGCTATCGAGAGAAATAGTTGTGACACATGTACAAGCGCACGCTAGAAGGTCAATCTATGGAGCGAGTGCGTCAGTATGTCACAACTGATTCTCTCAAGTAGCTATGTCGTGAGTTGGGTTTTTATTTCTTTAGAGTTTTAATCTGCGTTTTTTTCCGCAAGGGTTTTTGAATTTTCAAATTCTTCTATCTGCTATCATATTTTCATTCAGCTCCGCAAAATGTGGATTTTTTTTGCATTGTTTAAAAAAAAAACTAATCATGAAATAACATTGCATTATTTTGGGCTACAAGCAGTAAATTTTGAATAAAATCTTATTCTTATTCATTTTTGTAAAGATTAGTATTAAATATAAGCGACTGAATGTAGACTAGTCCCTGATATTGCCCGATGCATATTCGTTCATGTACACTCAGTCCGTGAAGTCCAACAAGGAAAACTGGTGAGTTTTTAACCTTTTTATACCTAAATACGTTATCAAAAAATTATGGGAGGAAATCTGGGGGGGGGGGGGGGCAATTTTTGGAACATTGAAAAGAGCCTGATCGGTTAGTCACGGACGGACATTTGACAAATTTTGAAAGTTTGAAGGCCTGTAAAAAATAAGTTATGAGATGTGTTGAGCTGTTTTATGTTTCATTGTGAAGGGTACCGCTGAAGGTGCTAAATGATGATAAAATTTGGTTGCCGTGGTTACCTACTAAAAATAGAATCCATTAAATATTCATCGTCACGGACGGACAAGATAGAAATGGGTTTCTTGACTTATCGGTAATCTTTTGTCTTTTCTATCTAAACAAACTGTCACTGACAAATTTTTTTGACTACAAATGTTAGTCAAGTTAATTGACTTCCCTGTCACATACATAGAATTTTAAAGCAAGCTGTAACTTTTGCTAGAGGTCCGAAAACTTTTTGTCACGGACGGACATTTGGGCGTCACGGACGGACATTTTGAGCGTCACGGACGGACATTAACTTAAAAACTGCATGTGTTCCTATCTAAAATTGCGCATATGTACTTCTTGCTTTCTACTTTTTGTTTGAAATTGATTTTATTACACTATTAAGCAAAACTTAGCATGAAAAACTTAGTTTTTAAGTGGAATCTATGTCAAAAGTGGATGCCTGTATTGTAGTGTATACACAATGTACAAGTGCATGTACTCATGTAGTGTGCAACTGTACATGTACCATACATGTATATGCTACAGACCAAAGTGAACATGTTGAGAAGAATGTGATGTAACGTGGAGAAGGTTTACGGTTCACCATGTGTAGTTAGAAGAAAGGAAATATAGGCAGAAATTGAAATGGAAAGACGAGAAAGGATGAGAAGAGGAAATTAGAGGTATTCTTTCTTGAAAATGAGTGAAGTCCTGAAAAGGACTGTAAACCAGATGAGATGAGCTGAATGTGGCTTGAGTAGCGATGGTCTGAGTAGTAGCAGGTTGAAGTGAAGAGAGGTTACTCGACGTTTCGGGCAGGTTGACTCTCTTCACTTCAACCTGCTACGACTCAAACCATCGCTACTCAAGCCACATTCAGCTCATCTCATCTGGTTTACAGTCCTTTTCAGGACTTCACTCATTTTCAAGAAAGAATACCTCTAATTTCCTCTTCTCATCCTTTCTCGTCTTTCCATTTCAATTTCTGCCTATATTTCCTTTCTTCTAACTACACATGGTGAACCGTAAACCTTCTCCACGTTATAAACTCCACCATACTAACCTACAAAGATCATCTGAATGTGATGTAAGCTTTCAAAATATAACCCTTTACATGACAGTCATGTAGGTGGACTGAAATCAAACATCAGTATTTAGTATTTTAATTTACTTTACAGCTCAAAGTCATATATTTTGTTTCAAACATAGAGGTAATATAGAAATAGGATTATGTGTGATTGATCATTATCATATTATAGGAATGAAAATTTCTCATCTGGTTTACAACATCACATACCAGTACTCTTTATAACATCTCATATTTTTTTATACTTCTGTTTAAGAGGGTGAAAACCAAATCATGAAATGCAGATCATTGTCTAACTCTAAATCTTTCTCATACCATAGTTTACTTTTTCAGTAATGTGTCTATCACTTTAAGAACAATGTTGGCTTTCTGGACAAAGGCCCTAATGGCAACAGTTGAGTGTATAAAGCTCATAGAGCTTAATTATGTCCTGTTAGTTGAGGTATTGCCCAACACGACTAGTTTAAGTCATATATTATAACTTTCTGACCCCCTTCCCCATAAAAAACTGTTTCAGGGTTGATGCAACCAATTCAATTATGAACATTTAATATCTTATAGTGTCTAAAAAGGTTTCTTCTTATGTGATTACATAATTTTTTAAAAATTGTTGGCTGTGTATGATCCTGAACTACAAAAAATCTCTATCTGTCTCAAACGTTACAACTAATTCAAAGCATTCTTACAAAATAGAGTCCAAACATGGCTCTTGCAGTCTGATACCACATCTGACCTCCAATGTTTATAATTTTCAAGCACAACTTGTAATTTAATTTGAATATTGATCAAGCTTCGGTTTTAATGTTGAATCTAAAACTTTTACACATTGCTAATGACCAAAAATATCAGCTACAATAATAGCAATAATAATATTAATAAATAAATAAGTAAGAAAATAAGTATTCATCTTCTGTAAACACCTGTAATGGATGTCTTTTGCAGACTGACAATACAGCCTGGCTCCCATTAGAGCCATAGCAAAAATCATTAGGTTTTTATGACATTTATTAGCTTGAATAAGAAAAAAAATTGGGGTGGGGTGGGGGGTAATTTTTGCATTCATATTGGGATCACAATACCATACAGTCCAACCTGTTTTAGCGAACACCTGTATAGAAAGACTACCTGTCTATAAAGACCACAATTTTTGTTTCCCTTTAAAACTGTTTCTCATTGAAACATGTATTAAAGGAACCTGTACTTAAAGACCACCTGCTCGTAAAGACAGTCTTCTTGTCTGTCTTGAGCGGTCTTTATGGAGAGGTTTCACTGTACGTGATATTTTGGATGAAATATGTTCCATGAACCAATAAACAATAAAACAATTCCTTGAATTTGAAATCACACAGCATTTACCATTTCAGTATATTGCATTGTCCGTCCGTGACAAAATTAGTGTCCGTCCGTGACAGTTTTCAAATTCATTTTTAGTATATGTATATTTAATTGATCAAGGTTTTATTTATACATGGTATAGGACTCTAGCTAGTGAGATAGCTCAGCATGGTTTTTGTTTTCACTTTTGCCCCATCAATGGAAAAAAAAAACTTTAACAATTTTTTTCTGTCACGGACGGACAAATTTGCATCAAGATGTGAATGACCATGCAGCATGACCATTTCTGTACAAATATTTTCAAATATTTTTTTGTTTTCAATGGAATGGTGTTTGATCTATAATTATTTGCTAACAAAACTTAAGAAAGTTTAGAGAGTATTAAACTAGGACCAACTCAGTCTTTCTAGAAAATGTCCGTCCGTGACATTAGTGTTCATTACCCCTGTTGAAAAATGGGCCAATCCAATGACTTTCCCGACCTTGTCAATTAAACAAACGTGAATTTTAGTAACTTTAGATATTAATGAAAAACCTGAAAGTGATTTCATCATAAAAATCTGAAAATTAAATTTTCACCCCAATGCTCACTCTCAACCGATCAGGCTCAAAAGTTAAAGAGTCTTCAAGAAGATGGTAAAAATCCTACAAATGACATGTAGGAGGTTCAAGGATGGTAGACATTGAAATCTAACAATATAAAATGTATGGAGTACAAGGTTATCTTAAATTCAGTTAAAGGGGAAGTCCACCCTGATATCAAGTTGGTTTTAAAAGAAGCAGAAAATTAAAGAAATGGATCAGTGAAGCTTTGAGAAAAATATGATAAGAAATAAGAAAGTTATGAATTTTTGAAGTTGTAATCAATCAGACACAAATTGGCAACTCCATGACGTACCTTGCGAGCTCCTCTTCCATTTGCCTTGTATCCCCAAAATCAATAATTTCCATTTTCTCTAAAGAAAGTATTCAATCATACATGCACCTTAGATATAATCATTGCTCAAATGTTTTTAAACAAAACCTGTATGAAGCAAATCTATTCCTTCATCGAAACCTAAGAAAATGAAAATTTATGAATTTTTTTGTAGACAAATGAGAGAGGAGCTCGCAAGATATGTCACAGAGTTGCCAATTCGTGTTTCATTGATTACAACTTCAAACAAGGGGAATGCCTAACGTTGCATCTTTCAATTTACAACATACACTGATCATTACCCACATGAACGGTAACTGAGTTTTGTACCTGTGGTACGAATTTTGTCATTCTACCTCAAATCCATAGAAAGTTATTGTGATTGCAGTGCTTTTTGCAGAAAGTTCACTGACCTTTTGACCTTTGTCAGATTCAACTCATTTTTTAACTTCACCTGCGCCTTTAAGAGATGTACCTGTGGTATGAATTTGGTGATTATAACTCAAATCCATAGAAAGTTACTGTGATTCTAGTGCCTTTTGCAAAAAGTTAATTGACATTTTGACCTTTGACCTTGGTCAGATTCAACTCATTTTCAAACTCAACCTGCACCTCTAAGAGATGTACCTGTGGTATGAATGTTGTGATTCTACCTCAAATCCATTAAAAGTTATTGTGATTACAGTGCTTTTATGCAAAAAGTTTATTGACCTTTTGACCTTTGACTTTGGTCAGATTCAACTAATTCAACTTGACCTTTGCCTTTAAGAGATGTACCTGTGGTATGAATTTTGTGATTCTACCTCAGATCCATAGAAAATTATTGTGATTATAGTGCTTGATGCAGAAAGTTCATTGACCTTCTGACCTTTGACCTTGGTCAGATTCAATTCATTTACGAACTTGTCCTCCGCCTCTAAAATATGTACCTGTGGTATGAATTTTGTGATTCTACCTCAAATCCATAGAAAGTTATTGTGATTACAATGCTTTTTGCAGAAAGTTCATTGACCTTTTGACCTTTGACGTTAGTTGGATTCAACTCATTTTCAAAAGTGACCTGCGCCTTTAAGAGATGTACCTGCGGTATGAATTTGGTGATTCTATCTCAAGTCCATAGAAAGTTATTGTGATTACAGCAAGATTGTTGAGGACGCCGATGATGCAGAAAAAATCCTAGAAGTACATGTACATGTACTCTAGTGAAAGAGTCGTCAACTAACACTCATGACCTCAAGCAGCGCTATATGCACGAACAGTACAACCAACGCTTGCAATTGCCTAGTACCACCTTGGTACAATCAGGTAAGGGAAGATCAGATGATAGAAAAGGAAAAACAAAGAAATACATAAGGAAAGAACAGAGGATATAGAAATTAATGTATTTTTTTTTTTTTTTCCTTTCATCCATCCTCTCCCCTTTCTCTATGTATTTCTTTGTTTTTTCCTTCCATCTATCCTCTTCTCTTTCCTTAAGTATTTCTTTGTTTTTCCTCTTCCATATCCTCTCCCCTTTCCTCATGTATTTGTTTGTTTTTCCTTTCATCTATCCTGTTCCCTTTCTTTATGTATTTCATTTCTTTTCCTCTTCTATATATCCTCTCCTCTTTCATGACATATTTCTTTGTTTTTCCTCTATATCCTCTTCCCTTTCCTTATGTATTTATTCGTTTTTCCTTCCATCTATCCTCTCCCTTTTCCTTATGTATTTCTTTGTTTTTCCTTCCATCTATCCTCTTCCCTTTCCTTATGTATTTATTCGTTTTTCCTTCCATCTATCCTCTCCCTTTTCCTTATGTATTTCTTTGTTTTTCCTTCCATCTATCCCCTCCCCTATCCTCATGTATTTCTTTGTTTTTCCTTCCATCTATCTTTTTCTTTTTCCTTATGTATTTCTTTGTGTTATTCCTTTCATCTATCCTCTTCTCTTTCCTTATGTATTCAGTATTGTTTCCCCTTTCTATCAGCTTCCCAGGCTGGGTGTATGTTTTTGCACAAGTAGTGTATAGACATACACACTGTTCTCTATGAACGTACTGCTTGCCTTCCTATGAGCGCGGTTTCATTTGGTTTCGGGCCGTGACATAATCACTGCGCGAGAGTGCACTGTAGGGGGCCAGGAGGCCCATTCATATATGTGTCATTTTCATTATTCTCTGAACTCGCCTTATTTCTTAGATTTTCTTTTTGAGTGCAGTTTTCCCATTGTAATGGTATACTTTTTAGAAAAATTCAATACCTTCTTGTAATATTAATATTAACATTAATATATAAGTCACAATACATACTCAGTTTTTTCTTTCTTTCCCAACGTTCTGAAATTGGGTATCACAAGCAAATTTATTCCATTCACATACATTAGATAGTGGGCAACACATTATTGCCCAGGTAATCGGACATGGGGGACAAAATGCCATTGAGCCTGATCAGTTAGTCACGGATGGACATTTGACAAATTCTGAAAGTTTGAAGGCGAGTAGAAAATAAGTATTTAATTGCAGTTAGCTATTTTATGTTTCATTGTGAAGGGCATCAATGAAAAAGTTGGAATTTTATCAAATTTGGTTGCCATGGTCGTGTACTAAAATTATAATGCATGAAATATTCAATGTCACGGACGGACCAAATGCCTATTCCTAACCGATCAGGCTCCATTATAACCGCTGCTACCAGATGTAGGGTGGCTACTTAAAGTATGATGGCGTATACTATAGGGTTCACTACACAGGTGTCAGTAAAATAAAATAGATACAGCACTCTCAAGATCTGGGTTACAACTGGCCTAAAAGCACATGAAACTTGTTCCACAGTTTTCTTCCACTTTATTCTTTCCTTGTTCCTCCACAAAAATTAATATTCAGAATCACATTGACCACTCATAAAAGTCTCAACTAAATAACTGACGAATTAGAAATAAAAGATATGAGAGGGGTGAACAAAGGTGAACATCAGGGGTGTGTGTAGCTAAGTAAGAAAGTGATAACATTATATGTGTTTAGCAATGACCATGACACACACAGTGTGTCTAGCTTGAAAACAATGCACAATGAGTATATACACTGCACATACAACAGTGACTGCACATAGAGTGTATGCAGGGAACATGACAATGGGATGAAATGTACAATGAACAGGTGGTATGGATGGAGATGGTATTGAGGGTGACTGGCAGGTGAAAAATGTAATGGACAATCATGAAATAAACATGAGCATAAATGTAAACATTAAACAAAGTTCTCTGACTCATACATGTAGTGTTCAAAATAAGGCTCTACATGATTATCTAAAATTCACCATATCGAAAATAACTTGATTCAAATAAAAGTAGTCTACTGGATATTTCTGAGCTATTTCCCACTCTCTTGAGTCCAATGTTAATAGATATTCATGAATACATTCATCATTCATTTGCAATAAGCGCAACGCACCGTGCACCCTAACTGCCCGCCGAGAGTGTGGGCACCGGTCAAAGCCACTCATACACATACGAGGTTATCGTTATCAAAGCCAACCTCTCGTTGACTCAGGCTCAGCTTTCCAGTTTCACAGAAAAACAGAAAATGTTAGCTTTTAAAAAATATATTTGTGCAACTTAACTTTTTAAACCAATGATAAAATATCAAAAATATTTCTGATCATACTGCAAATGTTTTCATAATCATAGGATCAGCAAAATTATAAATGCAAATATTTAAGCTGAACTGTTCCCCTTCTCATCTAAAAAAGCACGCGAAAGTACTGATCCACCCACGAAGTGGGGCTGGCATCTGACGCCGACATGCTCGGCGTACGGTCTCGTGGCGCTTCGATGAAAAGCCGTTTCTGCGGCATTACAATTTACACTTAGATCTAGTAATCTATTAATAATTTGTAAGAATTAAGAACACACTGGTACCGGTACCGGTACTTTCTCACGTCATATTCAACCACGCACTCACACTTGTTATGAAGTTAACAACTAACGTCTAATATAATAATGATGCAACAATCACAAATTGTTCTTACCGTTCGCTTTTTCAAGGTAAGTCTCACCAGGCGCTAGTACAGGCCGGCCACATATATAGGCACGCAGGCGCTAGGCCAAGCAGGCAGCGGGGCGCGGCAGGGGCCTACGCGCTGAAATAAACAAAAATATTTATAAAAGCACCAAGTATGGTATTGGTAAGGTAAAAACACAAACACGACAAAAGGAGAGCAAAAAGTCGGCTTATAACTTTATTCAAGGAGACTCACAATTCACAATTCAGTCCCACCTAACATCAGTAATGTAGCTCAAGAATCTTTCTTGAAACCAAGAACTATAGAAAATCACATAAATTGAATTATAATGTTATTAGGGCTAATAAAGACTGTTACAAATACCCCTTGTACCCTAGTGAGAACAATTGTTAAGTGGAGCATACCTCCCTCAGCTGCAAAGAACGCCCCTGATGTTGCTACATTTAAATTAATGATTAATAAAAAAAAAAAATTAAATTAGGGCTATATAGCGATTGCATGTCGTTATATTCATTTTATCTTGGTCGCTATATTTATTTTATCTTGGTGAATTTATGTTTAAATACAATGGTGATATATATACTACATTATGTGTTTCACGA
>CM046839.1:22959880-23132380 GCA_025618425.1 Heliocidaris tuberculata
TTAAAAATCAAGCAGGGAGTTATATACAGACAGTCAGCTGAATTTTACTTATCTCTTTAAGGACATTTTCCGAAACAAAATACGTTCATTTTTGAAGGCCCTAAATTTTGGAAGCGGCTCTGCATAATGATCTGAAAAACTCCCCTTCACTAAATGAAAGAAAATTAAAAATTTTCTTATGGCAATCATATCAAACTTAGCTATTTATTTGTGTGTATAACAACCCCTCTCCCCACTTTTCTGTTTTTGTACTTTTGTATTCTCCTGTTCATCTCGAAAAATCATCACCACTTGTTTTGTTTTCCCTCAATGTTGTTGTTTTTTCTATTGTTTTCTTAAATTCCCAAAGGATTCTGTGCGATCTCTATTTCGTGTTCGCGAGTCCCTTTCTCCTTCTCTGTTCTCTCCCTACAATCCACATGCATGCAACCCACATTTCCTTCTTTCTTTTTCCCCATCTTCACTCAATTTGTTTGTTTTTTTTCGTCATCATGTATAATTTTGTACCAATACGTTGCTTCCAGTCAGGTGTTATGTAGTCTCTGTTGGTCACTATATCCTTCTTCTCTTGTTTTAAGTTAATGTACTTTACTTTTTCTCAGTTATTATTATCTAAGGGATCCACAATTTACAAGCTCTGCTTTTTAGTGGACCTTTCCATTTCCACAGAATATAAATCAAGTTTCATACGTCACTAATTATTCTACTTTTCTTTTCATAGGTATTAATCATTGTATTGATCTATCTTAGCTTCAAATGTGATGTTCTGTATAAATTTTGCATTGTATTTTGTATTAAGTTATGAAAATTGTATTTTTTATTTGTATTTTGGGGGAAACTAACAAAAATAAAATATGAAAAATATGAAATATGATAGCCACTCTGAGGCGTTTTTGTGCAGTACAAGACAGGACAAGACAAGCTCAGTTCGGCTACTCATGTACTAATCCATTAGTCCAATGGAAATTCATAGACTATTATATAGGCCTATACCTAAAAACTTGAAAAAAATTTGGGATTAAAGGTCAAGTCCACACTAATATCAAGTTGATTTGAATAAATAGAGTAAAATTAAACAAGCATGCATAACAGTGAAAAATTTATTGAAATCAGATGTAAAATAATAAAGTTACGGCATTTTGAAATTTTGCATTATTTCTTGAAACAGTGATATGCATAACATGGGCGGTATATGCAAATGAGTGAACTGATGATGTCACACACTCACTTATCCTTATGTATTTTATTATATGAAATATATATTTCAATTTTTTACTTCAATAATGTAAAACATTGTTTGACTCCTTACGGAACATATAAAATCATCATTATTGTAACTTATTTTGATACAAGGGAGAGATTCTTTATTATCACATCCATAAAAATTGAAATATTTGAAATTTCATATAATAAAATACATAAGGAAAAGTGAGGGTGTGACATCATCGGTTCATTCATTTGCATACCGCCCATTTTATGCATATCACTGTTTCATGGAATAATGCAAAACTTCAAAATGGCCATAACTTTCTTATTTTACATTCGATTTCAGTGAAATTTTTACTGTTATGCTCGTTTACTTTTACTCTATTTATTCAAATCAACTTGATATTAGTGTTGCATATATTGCACCATGAAATAAAACATTTCTATTCAAAAGGATATGAACAATGAAGTTTGATCGTGTAATATTTTCTTTTTCATTATTTGTGGGAAGGTTTAATTTCCCGAGTTTTGCCTCATTTTCCCTCCCTTATTTCATTTTACACCTCCGGATTTATTGGGGGGGAAAAACAATATGTTTGCCCTCCCAATATTTTCTTTAGAGGGTCAACTGCTCCCTGCCACTCCGGCATAATCGACGCCCCTGGGTATAGGGAAATCCCCCCCCCCCCCCTATAGCAACCCCTGCAACTTTCAGCAAAAGAAATGCCTATCCCTATGTTTATAGTTGGTTCAAATTGTTAAAAAATTTGAAGAGATTGTTGCCTAGCTTTCTCAATCTCTATAAAAGTTTTGTTTGCGGTCAGTAAAATTAAAACTACTCATTCCCAAAGTGGTATATAATGGGGCAAAAGTATTACAGCTGGGTAGATATCCCCAACTGTTTTTTCTCTGCTTTATGTTGGTAGGGTTTGTCTGACTGATAAATGGTTTCTACTTTACTATTGCACCATTATCCCAAATCTTTTGGACCCAAATGAAGTAAGGCTCCTTAATATTGCATGCTAAAAGCGTGTTTTCTTCTTCTAATCATGCATGATGTTGACATTTTTGAAATCGAGGTGTATTAATAAATTGGTGTCCCATCCTGCCTCACCTTCTCATTATTGGCACATGGCATGGGGACATGCTGCAATGAAAAATACAAATTTGCACCTTTGGGCCGTCTTTTCAATTTAAACTTCTCTGACACCACCCTGCATCCCAGCACCCACATACCCTTGGCTCCATGCATAGACCTAATTATGCTCTGACAAATCTTGCTCCAATATTAGTTTATACACGCAACGACGCAGCAACTGCACCATACAATCTGCACTGGAGTACCAGTAATGAATTTCAGTCTCTATATTCAGTTTATCGTTGCCATCATAAACAACTATTCAACCATGGCCATGGCGGACGGAGGAGGGTCGGGAATTCCGACCTCCCGTCTAAATAACAAGAAATCTTTTGAGCATAAAATGTCCAAGAAGGTTGCAGAGCTTACACAGGTTGTTCATATGTTGTTTTCTCGAAATCACGAGAGAGAAGTGGAGCTAGAATCAACCAAAGAAGCATACGAGCAGGAGATTTCGAACGTCATCGCAGACGCGAAGAAACGGATCGAATCCTTGGAACACGATTTGGCAGGAGAGAAGAGGAAGGCGCAAACGAATGCCATTAGCATACAACAGGACTTTGAAAGAAAGTTGAATGAACAAAAGAAGGAAAGTGAAAAGCGACTGTTGGAAAGTCAGGGGACGAATGCCGCGCATTTGAAAGAAATTGCAAGTCTCAAAGAAGAGATTTTCAAGTTAGAGAATGAAGTGGAGATCAATAAAAAAGAGGCAATGAAGGCTCAATTTATGACAGGAACAGATCAATCTAAAAAAAGGAATGAACAGCCTCTGACACCTACTGAGTCTTCATCTGCAGGAAATGTTGTTGATCTTGAAGTGACATCTCCAAGACCAAATGGAGCATCAGATCTTGCAGCTGACCTTAATCAAATCAAAGAAGAGCTGAAGGTCAAAGAAATAGAAAATGAAAATTTGAAACACATGGTTGCAATGAATGTTCAAACACAAAGAGAAAGTGACAAGGCTATTGCACACTTCAAAAAGGATTTAGAAAAGACTGAAAGTGAGCTGAGGTTAAGAATCTCTAAATTAATTGAAGATGCAACTCAGGCAAATAAAGCAAAGGAGATGGCACAGAAGAAGAGTAAAATGCTGGAAACGGACATTAAACATCTGAAGTCAAAGCTTCAGGAGAAAAAGAAGGAAGCATCAGCCACTGAAGCAAAACAAAGGTGGAGCAGTGACGGAAGCTCAACAACATCAAGATCATCAAAAAGTCTGTCAGAAGTATCCATCGTGAGTCCTTTCAAGCAATCAAGAGACGGCATTGATGATTATGAATTTCTTTTTAAGAGGAATATTTGGAATATGAACTGATGAAGTACCTTATTGAATTTACTTGTTTGTATTATTTTTAGAATGAGATTAAGAAGTCAAAAACAAATCGGGGTTGTATTAAACTATAAACAAAGTCTTTGTTTACTCCTGGCTCATGTTATTATTTTTTCTTCCTTTTTTTTTTTCCTATTCTTTCTTTTTATGTACAGTAGGGATTTCAGGATAGTTGTTTGTAAAAAAAATTTCTATCCCACACTCCAAATTGCAATCATTAAATATGATAGTGATGTGATTTTGTTTTCCTAATCCTATCTTCATACCAGGATTCCCAAGAAGAAATTGAGAGGCTGCGGAAGGAGATCAGATGGTATCGTATGGAGCTCAGCAACAGAGAAGGCAATTTCAACCGTATGTTTGCAGATTCTAATCCAATTCGATTAGGAGGAATGACAGTAGCAGGACCAAATCTTGGTATGGCCAGACCTAGACCTGATCAGTCAGTCATGGTAAGCACCTTAAATACTTTTCCTGATTTATTTTTACTAGTGGTTTTTTTTTCTTTCTTCTCATCATTTCTGTGTGTAACCTTTTTATCTCACATTGCTCATTTTATGTGTTTCACACTTTATTATTATTAATTTATTATATCATTCCACCGATTCCTTTCTATTGATCCCCCCCCCTTTTTTTCCCCTGCTCTGTTCTTAATGCATTTTTGTACATTTCACTGTAATTCTTGTTGATGATACAGGGTGTAGACTATACAGGTGTTTTTGTGTGTGTTTTTTGTTGTTGTTGTTTTTTTTTTTTACTTTTATTACAGTTATATTTCTTTTGTTTTGCATATTCTGGGTGTAGATAAACCTCATTTCCTTCTTAAGTTGTTAATTTGGTCACAATATCCCTTTGTGAAGTAATGAATTATAAACAACATACAGTGTACTAGGGTAATGTATCTGTGAAAAAGAGTGTTCAGAATAGAACTGTAAAACCAGTGCTCTGAAAATAAATTAGTCAGAAATAAGTTATGTTTTTTGTCTTATTAGAAATGACAACTAATCTATCTTATGAATGATCATCAGACTCACATTTGATAAAAAAATTAGCTGAAAATAATTCAGTATTTAGAAACATTGTTTTTAGCATATATAGAATGAAAATCACATCTACATGTATATTCTTGCATTTTGATTGAGCACATATCGTTATGACTGGAGAACTTTTGTGTCCCGAACTACTTGCTCCACTAAGCACTAATTGTGCATTTATTACACACTTGAGTACAAGTTTCTATTACCTGTAAATAGCTTTTCTCACACCTTACATTTATGTCTGGTTTTATACTATACGATATTGCAGATTATGGAAATGCAAAGGAAAGTGAAGAATTCTCCCTATCGCATATAGCTCTCCGAATCCGAACGCATGCGGCGCTCTAATTTTTGGGCATGTGATTGCTGGCAACTGAGCTTCCGGGTCCGGCCGGAGCGTCATTGACAATGTGTTAGAAGACATGGTCAGCCTAGCAAAAACTCCCTTTTTTGTTCCTAATCTAGCAAATAATCGTGTTTTTATACAGTTGATATTTAAATGGGATTCTTCTGTGAAGCCACCTATAAATGTGGGATGTTGAGCCGACGATGCAAAACGTGTTTTCAGCAGAACAATCACGCACGAAAAAAGCAAGGAAATATCAGTGTATGCTCGCTATAGCTATATATTGGAACCGGAACTTTATGTGCCAACATCGTTGTCCCCGATATCAGTATCGGGAGCCGATATTGGCTGATATCGGCTATATGCGATAGGGAGAATTATATGCAAACTTTGTCCAGGTTTCTTGGTGACATGTTACATACATAGAATCTGAAGATAGAGTTTACAATCAATCATTCACCAACAGAGATGTATATGAAAGGCCATACATGTAGTAAGGCATTTGTCTCTTAAATGACTACTCTTTTGTGCAGTCGAGTTCTGGATCAATCTCTTCCCGTTCTGATGATGGGTCACACAAGTCTAGATCACTACCCAACCGGTTACCCACCCTAGGTATGGATGGAAGGCAGAGGGATCCAGGACGCAACAAACCAGGACACAACTCAAAGGGAGGAGGGGTCAAAGGGTCATCGTCCTCAGTCAAGGAGAAGAATGCAGTCAGGAGTATAAGTGGATATAGCTGATTCGAATGCAAAGTAAAACTATCTTCTTGTTTTTTCCTTTTTGTTATTGGTCTATGTTTTTTTCTATCAGCAGTCATGATGTTTTATGAAGGTAACATTTTGTGAAATACTCTTTCAAAGCCCTCAGTTTTGTTGGAACATCTCCCAACACAATGAAAATAACCTACATATGATAGTTTTAGCATATTCTACTGTTTCTACAGATGTAACTAAGTACCATAAGTATGATAGTAAGGTAGTGTAGTGACTCTATAGATGAATAATTGTCTAGCTTTTATAATAATTTCCCAGAAAACAGGACAAGATGTTTCATGTATATGGAAGATTATTTTGTCAGCTGAGAGCAAGAAGGGTTTATCTCATTACGGTTACATACAGTTAGCAGCTTTCTGGCCCTTAACAGTTGGGAGACTTCCTTTCTTCTTTTACTTGATTTTACAAAGTCAAGAAATGGTATCACTAATACTATCACTATCATTAGTCCATGATCATATCAAGAGACTTTTCAATTTGGGATGGAATAAGTGGATAGAAAACTTCAGTTGTACTGTAGAGTACACATTTTACAGAATCCTCCTACTTTGTATAAGTAATTTGATGAAGACCAAATGTTAAGGCCCAAATTCACAAAGGAGGTTTAATTAACTAATGGTCTAAATCATGGTTTACGCCTCGACCATGGACTAAAAATAAGCGTTAATAAGCATATAAGGGCATTATTGCCCGCCCATTGGACATGAGGACACATGGGTATATATGATTATGAAGGCTTAAACTTTGGGTTAAGATACACCTCTTTTTCGAATTCAGGCCCAAGAGATTCACCATTTAGGGTGACCTTCTTCTGTTCTTCATTCTTTTGACTACACTTCACTCTTTCAGATCTTACATTGTATTTCTTCACATTGTCAGTGGATGCATACCGGTACATTTTAATTTCTGTTCAAAAGGATTCTCTTCATTCTGATTATTGAGTAAAGAATGGAGTTAATGAAAATATACTTCATTTGCCTATTCAAGAGATGAGCTACCTGAATAGATGGGAATATTATATGTCAAAACTTTACAAGTCATATTGATTTTGATTATAATGAAATGCA
The DNA here is from genome assembly GCA_025618425.1 of Heliocidaris tuberculata. Taxonomy (NCBI): domain Eukaryota; kingdom Metazoa; phylum Echinodermata; class Echinoidea; order Camarodonta; family Echinometridae; genus Heliocidaris; species Heliocidaris tuberculata. The sequence goes on from CM046839.1 coordinate 22,966,787, forward strand.
ATGGGATATGTGCAGTATTTTTTTATAGTGTTAATAAAGGTATATATTTTTGTGGAGTATTATGTACATAATGTTTATTTTTCAGAAATCTGAAAGTTCTCTATTAACTTATGAAAAGCCTTACAAAATTTGTGGCTTTATGATTATTTCCTATGTGTGTGATTTGAGTGTTAACATGGAAAATGGTGCCAGGAAACTAATCAAATGTGATTACATTTTTTGTGTCGATTTTATATGATTATTGTTCTGTCTAATGATTTAATAATGTTCTTCTTTGGATTGATGGTAAGTGAAAGTAGCACCCTAAGTTCTTTTTTCTTAGTCACCATCAGCAAGTGTGTTGTCTTCATCATTCATGTAGGGTAGGCCACATCTTGGGTTGAAGAGTTTGTAAATTTAATAATGCCCACCATTTTTTTTTTATCTAGCTATGGTCTTCCCCATTTTATCAGTATTCAAAAGCAACTTGCATTATCCTTAGAGGGAAATAGTTAAAAGTATTTCTTTTTTATATACATATATCTGAATTTACAGACATTCCAGAGAACTGATATACATGTATTTGCAATATTTTACTAGCAAATATACATTCTTGCTCTTCCATTCACTATCACTTCTCTAGTAAACAATGATGAGAGGTTTAGATTTTGCTTCATAGTTAAGCATCAGATAAACAGCCTAGATGACTGCTATGTAATTAAGAATTTTAATTAAGATTGTAAACTTTTGTACATCCTTTAACAATTAAAAAAATCTACAGTGTAATAATAAAGTATGTATACAGTTTAGTACCATTGTGTACACAGCTTTTTATACAAGCAGCTGGATTTCGGAAGGTACGTACTGTAATTGGTGCCCAATTGCAAATGCCATTTCATGTTGTTTCTGCACATCAGTGGAATTTGGAATAATACAGTGTAATCAAACTTCATTTCTCTGAAGAATGAAATACATATAATAGCATACTTATTTCATCATGTTAACCTGCATATTTTCTTTTTAACAATTTTTTATTGTGTAGTGAGAGCTAGAAGGAAATATATCTATGCAAAGTGGTCATATGCTTGTTAATGCCCTGCTTGCTCTCAGTAGGATATGAATGATGGAGAAAACCCATGTGACATTCTGCACTTTCTCTGACCATTTCTAATTATTTTATACACCATCTAGACCTAGCGTATTAGGAATCCTTCTAATTTTGCCAGCATGAAAGCTTTAATGAAGTTATCCCTTAATTTTCAGTCATTAAAAGGCCAAACGACGTAAGAATTCTGTGTCTTCTGATTCTTTTACATAGGAATATGTCAACATAAAGACATAGTTAAGTTTTCATGAATTCTTTTAAATTGTCAACCGTATTTTCCAAATAGCAATATGCATTAACACATCATTTTTATTTCAATTTAGCAGCTTGCCAACAAGTGTAATCATTACTCAGTGGGTAATACCAAAAATCAAGGAAGAAATTGCACTTTGAGTGAAAAAATCATTCCCAAGAATGTGTGTGATTATATTTTGTAGAGAGATGATTTTTTTAATGAATATCATTAAAAACTAAAAAATGCATATTTGGAATGTCATTAGTCATTTGTCTGTAAACATGTGTTTAATGTGTATGAGTGTTTGTTTTGAATTTCATAGTTTCTTTACTTACTTCTGCAACAAAAGAATACATATTGCATTATTTCAGTAAAATATTTCAATAAAATCATCGAAACAATGCATGAATCACAATAGTTATCTGATCCAGAGCAGTTTAAAAGGAAACTTTTAACAAATTTGCCGTAAGAAATTATCATTAAGATAAATTATGTTTGCATTGCTACATGTACTTACAAAGGAACATGCACATAACAAAACTCAAAATAAAAAGTTTAAAATATTTGTTCATAATATAACAAAAAGGAATGTTGTATTTGTTATAGTTTTTTTAACAACTTGTTCAAATGTACATGTATGCAATTATCTTCTTTTTTGTTTTAATTGATTGAGATGAGAATGAGGTGCAAATATGATTCCATCAAAGACCAATTTACCTCTCATATGAATCTTAATTATGTAAATTTTCTCAAACAATCAGAGGATTGTTTGATAAAGTTTTCTGTCATGACATTTGGGGTTTAGATCATTATTTTTTTTTAAAGCAAATTATTGGTTCCTGTCTTCAGGGGCGGCGCCAGGGTATTTTGATAGGAGGGGCAAGACGACCTAAAGATGATGTCATATTTTTTCTCCATTAAATAACGGGTAATATAGAGTTATATGTTTAAGACCTCTCTTTTTAATACTCCTCTTTCTTCTTTCTTCCCTTTTCTTCCCTTTTCTTCCTCCTTTTCTTCTTTTTTCTTCTTTTTTTTTCTTCTGTCACTACTTGAAAAAATCATAGGGGGGGCGGTCGCCCCCTCTGCCCCCCCTGTAGCGCCGCCCCTGCCTGTCTTTAAGGAGAACTCATAGCGATACTATACATCTAATTATCAATAAAGGAAAATACCAAATTTCATCAGAACTTAATTTTAGGACAGTAGCACGAAAAATAACAGAAATTGAAAAAAAAACAATCAATCCACCTGTCTGTCCACAGAGTACCTACCTAAAGATACTCTGTCCACAGTCAGAGCCCTTCATGTAGGGCTCTGTCCACAGTGAGCGAAGAGCGCCATCCGCGGTATACAGAACGATATGCAACAAAAGCAATGTCCCAAAAGTTTGTTCAGATAAACATCGAAATCTTCTGTTTGGATCTTAATTTATACAAACCATAAATCAAATCGATTTGATCATTTGTTATGAGGGCATGACTTGAGCATTTACGAATTTGGAAATGCACCAACAAAAATCAGTATATCACGGGGGAGGGAGGGGCAACATTTTAACTCCATGATTTTTGCTTCACTTTGAACTTTTCGTTTTCTTCATTTTATTTTCCATAGTATCATTGTCGTTTCATGTATATGCATTGACGTTTATCACGGAAAATATAAAATTTAAGAGGGAAATGAGACGGGAGAGAAAGGGTGCACGCAAATTTATGTGTATGCATGTGTTTGAGGGAGAAGAAGAGAAATAAAGAGAAGAAACGAGGAGAGGAGGAGGCCGGAGGAGAAGAAACAAACACATGCACCAGAACATCAAATGAGAGGAGTGATTATCATTACTGTCCTTTGTCGCGTGATAATAGCCATGATATAAGGCTAGTTGTCGGAAAGTATACAGTCATCTTTTCTCTCTCTCTCTCTCTCTCTCTCTCTCTCTCTCTCTCTCTCTCTCTCTCTCTCTCTCTCTCTCTCTCTCTCTCTTTCATCATATTGACAGTTTAATTTGGCAATGTCTGTCTACTTCTTTTACGGGAAAGTGAATTTACCTTCACTAAATTATTTCTACGTTCTGTTCTGATAGACATGCAGTGAGTGTCAGAAAAAATGTTACACTTTTTAAAATGCTTATATTACAAATATGATAGAAATACCATCACTCTCGCACCTCAGTTAGATATAATAACTCTTTAAGTTTTATTTGATACCACATTTGTGGAGAATCACTAATGAATTTACTGGATTTGCCCCCAACATCAACAATGCCTTGCCTGATTTGGATTCCACTGCACAATGAGCAAGAAAGCCTTTTGTAATGATAATTGAGTTATTCCAAATCAGGCAAGGGGTTGTTGAAGCTGTGGAATGGCCCCCAAGATCTCCAGACTTAACACCCATGAACTTCTTCTTTTGGGGGTTCCTGAAGTCCAAGGTGTACACAGACCTGGATGACTTGCAGCAACGAATCGTCAGAGAAGTAACCAATCTGCGAGAAGACAGGCACTTCTAGGGCCGGCAGCGATGCTCCATCGAGCTCAGAAATGCATCAAGAGAAACGGACGCCATGTGGAAGATTGAAAGCTATGTCCACGTGCCCAAATGACTATAAAAAGGACCTTTCAGGACTTTTCAGTGAAGATCACTGAATGTTATGATTTCTGGCTTCATTTATTTATTGGTTCTCATGTTTATTTGTCTTTATTAAACATATGCATAAACTTTATGCTCATTGTTTGTGTGAATGTTGTTCTCTGTTTCAGCAGGTAATCATAATCGACTCGGCGCAAATGAGTTTTGACTATAGTATCTTTAAAACAATGGCTGTTGTGCACTCAACCGTAACAAACAACAAATTTTGTTTGTTTGTTTGTTTTTATTTCCATAACAAAATTAAAAGTTAAAATATACATGGTAATCAGAATATGTATGGCGGATAGCCCATTTCAGTGGCACTTACATAGTGCCACTGTTCTTCCATGGAATATAACCGTACCAAACAACAAAGGAATATATACTTCTATCCATACATGCTAAAAATACTCTGTTAATTCCACATTTTTAAAACAATACTCGATTCAAAAAGTGTAACATTTTTTCTGACTCACACTGTAGTGGGGGTACACATGAAAACAGCTAGGTAGTCTGTTATTCCTGTTCAATTTATTCTCACATGAGTTGCCCCCTAAAAAGTTTTTTTCCGCCCCTCATATGTGCTCATCCCTATCCCTTTCAAAGAGATTGACACCGATACCGGGATGAACCAAGCATGACGTTGTTTTTATCGTCGGTTGACAAGAACGGGAGAACCAGTACCTGCATGCATGGGGAGAACAATGATAAGAGCATCATAATGAGTATAATGCATATATGCCAATTCTAGCTAGTTTAGATCTAATTAACTGTAAATTAGAACTGTGTAGGCTTAAAACTGCTCATATTGGTGGTACTATTTTAATATATATTTGGCAGACTTATGAGAGCAAGGTCAACTCAACTGATTTGGGTTTTACATAACGTTGTAAGAAGTATAGGCCTATGCGTCATCAAAGTAGAACGTTGTTGTGATTCCATCGAAAAGACAAAAGTAGTTTTTGTCTTCATCGTTGGATTATTTTCAACAGCCCATTCGTCAATAATTCTGCAAAGGGCCTGGTCTGAAATATATGAAAGTAATAATAATAAATGGGTCAAGTTTCTTAAATAGGTGGCATATCCAGAAATGGATAAACCTTGAAGGCGCGGGCGGATCATTCATCGGACAAGGGGGTCTTTGCACACACAAAGTGAGTGGAGCTAGGGAGTGGGAGATTGTCCCAAAACAGGCTCCATCATAGAGTAATTGTATTATTTCGATTATCATGGAAGCGAACAAAGCATATGCTATATAGTATAAGTGATTTTAGAAAACTACATTGAGAAAGAAAAGGATGTGAAAGAGAAAAGGACATAAGAAAATATTTACTTATAAAAGGGGGATGGAGAAATGGGACATGAAATGAAAAAAAAAAAAGAAGAAGAAAAAGAAGAAGAAAACAAAGAATTGTCAAACGAATAGGGAAAAGAAGGGGGGAAAGAAAAGGGCGGAAAATAAGAAAGTGAAAAGAGGGACAAGAAATGGCCAAAAAAAAGAGGGAAAATATAAAAGAGAAGAAGAAAAAATAAAGAGATGAAGAAGAAGTAGAAGAACTGGGAAGAAGGAAAAAAAAAAGAAGATGAAGAAGAAGAAAAGGAATGAGAAAGGGGAAAAAGTGGCTTACCTAACTCCTATAATGATATTGCATGGCTATCGTCAAGATCGCTGTCCTGGCAATTGTCCCTGTAAAAATGTAATAACCTTTCACTCATTAATTTTAATCCTATATAGGAGGGGCCAATTATTTTCTCAACCATACAAAGAGTAAAACTATATTTGAATACCATAAAGGCTGCGATGAAACCAAAATGTTTTGAGAAAAGGACAGTGCAGAGTCGTAGACATTTTTTTTTATACATAGGAGGCGCCCATAAAATGGGGGGGGGGGCGCACACAAGGCCTCAAACACTGGACTTATATAGTATGTAAAAAAAGATTGAGCCCCTCCTGCTCCCCTCCTAGATCAGGGTCTTCAGGGATCGACAGAGGAGGGGACGGGCAAAATATGTATATATGCCACACAAAATATCATAGAACGGAAGTAGAACAAAATTATATAAAACAGAGAAGAATGACAGTAAGCCGTTATAAAACAACAGACACCACATGACACTATTTGTAAGTATTCTGGAGGGAAGAGAAAAGGGAATAAAATGAATGACCTGTAGACCCATGAACGAAATTTGGCAATATTCTTTAAGAAGGTCATCCTTGAGATAAGGGTGGATTGTGGGATAATCTTTATTGGTCTTGTCAGTGTTAATATCATAAAAAGACTAACCCAGAAATGAAACTCTTTCAAGGAGAGAAGCTAAATTGAACAGATCCATACCACAATGTACATTACAATTGCACTATTGGCTTAAGTTGTAGTTGCACAATTTCGATATAAACAAGTAATCTAATTGATATTGTAGTCTTCTTCCAATTGTTTTATTTCATTCTCCTGCTCACAGTGCATTTACAATAGAACAGAAAAGAAGAATTTGATTCTGTATGAAAATCATGCGTTTTATAAGTTTTGGATTGGCCTCTACATAATAATAATAATAATAATAATAATAATAATAATAACTCTCCATCAAAACAATTTTTTAGGGGGTGGCCAGGTCGAGCAGGTCATTAGACGATTGAAGACCCCTTTTCTCGTGTTTTTAATGAAATATACACTCCCATATGATATTCTTGATTAGTTAATTAATATATTCACTCGATAATGATAAGAAAATCCAAGGGTGGATCCAGCATTTTCATTCTCTTTATCACAGTTCTGTTATCAAACACGTTATGAACACTAGCATACCGCACTACATTATTAACCGAATGATGAATATTATATAGCCATACCAATTGCCCCTTAAAAATCAATTTTATATTCATTATACTAGTAGGCCCATGTAGTCTTACAAGGACATTGGCAAAGTTGAAAAAAAAAAAAAAAAAAAAAGAGGAGGAAGAAGAAGAAGAGATATTAGGCCAAGAGCCTGTCCCGAAATAGTCACCCCATTTTACCCATTAGATTTGACCCCGTAAAGTTACTTAGACCATCTAAGTCATTGACAAAAAGGTTGTCAGCCTGACCGTATAGCCGTCGGGTTTACCCCCCCCCCCCCTCCCCCGAAAAAAAAAGAGACCCCAAAGTCGGGTCGATTTCACCCCACCCCTCATGCAAAAAACTTTGTCAATAGGAAGTAGTATGACTGGACATTACAAAACACCAAAAAATGACAAAAATTTTCGTCGGGATGGGGTGTTAGACGGCCCAAAATTTTTCCCCTTGAAGCCCAGGGACCAAAGTTTGTCAGAAGAAAGAGCTATGGATTTACATTCCAAAAATATAAAATCTGACAAAATTGTCCATCGGGAAGGGGGTGTCAGACCCCCTGAAATGAAAACCCCCAAATGCCCTTTGACAACGTTTCCCCCCCCCCCCAAAAAAAAAATGCTCTGTACGTAAAGAAAAAACATTTTCTTACCTTCTGACTATGAAAACTCAAAAGTGTTTTATTCAATTCACTTTAAATTTTCATAACATAATTTTGAGTATAATAATCTTCTTGAGGTGCAATTTGGTGTTAATTGGTCTTTTGATTAATAAGTTATTAAATTGTGAAAAATGTATTGCTTTCTCAAAAGTAGCCCCAAAAATATTGTCAGTATTATGTAAACACACCCATTGACCATATGGCAATGCATAATATAGGATCTTGCTTGGTATCTGAACAATTAACACATGAATAATACATTTCAGCCTGGCAGTCACATACCACAGATATCTGAAAAGCTCTTCTACTATGCCTTGTCAAACACGTGAAGATGGACAATGGGTGTGTTTACATAATCCTGACAATATTTTTGGGCTACTTTTGAGAAAGTAATGCATTTTTCACAATTTAATAACTTATTAATCAAAAGACCAACTAACATTATGTTATGAAAAATTGAATTGAATTGATTAAAACACTTTTGAGTTTTCATAGTCAGAAGGTAAGAAAATGGTTTTCATTAACATACAGAGCATGGGGGGGGGGGGGCAAAGTGATGTCAAACTGGGCCTTTGGTCTGACACCCCCGGCTGACACCCGCTTCCCAATGGACATTTTTGTCAGTTTTTATATTTTTGGAATGTACATCCATAGCTCTTTCTTCTGACAAAATTTGGTCCCTGGTCTTCAAGGGGAAAAATTTACCCCAACATTTAGGGGCCGTCTGACACCCCATTCCGACGAAAATTTTTGTCAGCTTTTTGATGTTTTGTAGTGTCCAGTCATACTACTTCCGACTGACAAAGTTTAATGCATGGGGGAAATGGGATGAAATCGACCCGACTTTGGGATCTCTTTTGGGGGCTCTGGGGGCTAAAACCGACGGCTACCGTCAGGCTGACAACCTTTTTGTCAATAACTTAGATGGTCTAAATAACCTTACAGGGTCAAATCTTGTATACGGGTAAAATGGGGTGACTATTTCGGGACAGGCTCTCAGACTATATAGGCCCTATGTGTCTGCAACTGTGATAAAATATTTAAACACATGGTACCGTCGTATCCGAACAACTACGCCCTGGACAAATACCCCCGGACAACTCCCCGCTGGACAACTACCCCCTAGGACAATTACCCCCAGGACAATACCCCCAGGACAGCTACCCGCAGGACAATACAATTACCCCCCAGGACAACTACCTCCTGGACAATTACCCCCTGGACAACTACCCCCTGGATTCTGGGGTTGTTGTCTTGGGGGAATCGTTCAGGGGGAGTTGTCCTGGGGTGGCTAAAATTTTGTTCTGGGCCGGGGGGGGGGGGGGTATCGGAGTAGTCGTCATTTTAAGGGGGGTATTGTCCGGAGGGGGGGGGGGGGGGTAATTGTCCGGGTGTAATTGTCCTGTGGGGTAGTTGTCCTGGGGGAAGTTGTCCAGGGGGTAGTTATCGGTGGGGGGGGGGGGGGTATAGTTGTCTGGGGTAGTTTTCCAGGGGGTAGTTGTCCTAGAATCGGTACCGTTTGGTATTAGTATATGAGCAAGTCGCGTGAAGCATTTAAAGGGAAAGTTCACCCTGAAGATTACTTGAGTTTAAAAAATGCAGAAAAAATAAAGAAAAATATTGGCGAAGGTTTGATGAAAATCGGTCAAATAATAAAAGAGTTATGAGTATTTAAAGTTTTGGATTCGTGACGTCACATGCGAGCAGCTGCCCATTGGTCATGTAATAAATATTCCATATATTCGCATTTTTTTTTACGTTCCACGATAAATTAATATTGTTTCTTTTCAGAATCTAGTATTGAATAACATTTCTGACAATATATCAAATGCACAGACGAAAATATTCTAAATTTTCTGAGAAAACTGTATTTTATGGAATATTTATCACATTACATAATGGAGGAGCTGCTCGCATGTGACGTCACAATATCAAAAATTCAAAAGTCCATAACTCCGTTATTCTTTAACGGATTTTGTCCAAACTTTCGCCAATATTTTTCTTTATTTTTTCTGCATTTTTTAAACTCAAGTAATCTTCGGGGTGAACTTCCCCTTTAAGAATTAAGTTATAATATAAATCAGTGTTTCCCATATATGTCTTCCTGCCTAAATACTAATTCCCAGATGTGGTGGGGCTATGTATTTTCGCACCCCGTGTCCATTTTCCTGAGAGTTATGTTGAAGTAACGGAAGCAATTGATGCATGCCCACTGTCGTCTGCTACGTATAGAAGGTGCCTCTTTGGAAAATACAGAGATGTAATCGAGTATGGTGGGACACAAGCTTCGTGTAGACTCGTGCGTTCGATACGTATACACACAGCCAGATTATGTATGGTATAGGTACGCTATACGCCGTGGTATGATTCAACGTAAACTTCACTATTGATACTCCCACGCAATGCCCGTTGAGTAGGACGCCGAAGAAGCCAACAACTAGACAGTCCATCTATTCTTCTTCATTCAGAAAATTAAAACGTGTAATCGCAATGGAATTTCATTTACAAGTTATCGGCTGATAGTTGTGAGTATAAAATATATGTTAATGGGCCAATGATACAATAAATTTTGATTATTTTATAATTTGTGTTAAATATTGGCCGTTCTTGTCTTTCTGATGCTTTTGGGAGTGATTGTGAATACATTGACCATTTTGACTTTTGCAGGTGGCAGGTGCGTGTATACTATATTGGTAATTGTAGCATGCATTTGTATGCATTTAAAACAGGTCTTGCAGGCTAGAAGTAGAAGACTTGAGGTGCACTGAAAATAAAGAGAAATAAAATTTACGGACACTAAATTTACTGTGATGTTAGAAAATTGTAGACACTATGATGTGACCACAGTGTACTGTGAATCAACAATTTTTATTGACAAAATAGAATAGATGTGTGACTGTGTACATGTAGATGTAGTTGAACTGGTATGGTATTATGAGAATTATTTTATCTTGATGTTTTAAGTGAAACATTTTATTTGTCAACAAATTTTAAATTGCAACATTTCATTGGTGTTTGTGCAGATTACTTCTGCGTATGCAGCCACTTTCGCGCAGTCATTAACCAATGATGCACCATAAGTGTACATTTTGTTATGACTATAATTTCACTAAAATCAAAAGAAAGACGATATATGGTCTACATTAAATCTTCAGTAGTGAAAAAAGATTAAGAAAATTTAATGTTAAAAAAGAGCAGATTCATAATGTGGTATTCCCTGACCATAAGATTTATATCACATATTAAATTATTAAGCCATTGGTTATTATAATCTGATAATGATTTATCATAATAATGGTTATTAATACATTTATTGATAGTGAAAACTGAATTCTTTCCAAGAATTCTTTTTGTAGTACTCAATTTTGTAAAAGAATAAAATGGTATGACAAAAGTCATGCAGAATATGAAATACATACATAATGCATACATGTTATACCACAGTATATTTGTTTTGTAATGTCTGGTGTAAGTTTAATTAATCTTACACTTTACAGAAATAGAAATTTGGAAAATTATATATGTACTGTCATCATCAGCAAATACACAAAATCGCCAATCATACTGATTGAATTGATATGTACATATAATGCATTACTCTTGCAGGCCATGGTAGTTTGACTGTATACAAAATAATGTTAAGAAGAGGAACATAATTTCTCTCAAGGGACTTTTGAATTTTATCTGAAGGTATCTTTTACCATGCTGAACCTAAAATCGTTGATACTTGTGATGTGCATAATTGAGATCATAGCCCATATGTATCAAGAATATTGTTACAGTTATTAACATTGTCATTGTAAAGCAAATCAAAAGCTGATATATGATGTCTCTAACTCTCTCTATATAGAATAAAATATTCCATTAATTGATAACGGTGATGGTAAGGTGTTATTTTAACAAGTCACATCCATTCTATACATTTTTACAAAAAATTGAAATACATTAAATACTACCCCATATTTTATTTTAATTGGGTGCATGCTAAATTTTGATTCCATCATGCATTTCAATTTCTAAACTGTTTTTATTACTAAATTCTTTTAAAATGTACTTATGATAATGATGTACATGTACTAATATAGTAATTAAGATGAGAATAACTGAAATAAATGATGATAATCACAGTGGTACCTCAACACATGTTCAAAACTGTAGAAGTTACAGTAGTTTGTTTTTCATTGTTTTGTATTAGTCTAATTAAATTATTTGCAATTGCCTGCATCCCGTGTGTTCAATAAAGAAATCATGTGTGTAGTAGGCCTATTTTTGTCTACCACAAGTATGCATATGATTCATTAAATCATGTAAGATTGATTTCCTGTACGAGAGAGGCTAGGAAATATTTGCTCTGTTTGAAATATTGCGTAGTTTTTTGAAGTGGTACTAAGTATTTTAGGTTGCCCAGTTGTTATGATTGGCATTATTGACTTAACTTTTTCAGAAATAGTTCTCAGTCCAGACAGAACTAGATATGATTGGGATAATGGTATTTTGAGCTCAGTCAGCTCACACTCCTGTGAAGCATAATTACTTCTGAATAAGTCAATCGACTCACCAAATTGCGAAGATGCACATAGATGCAGTGATCTCATTTTTCAAATATCCACTTTCTTATTCCTTGTCCAATTTCTTTCAAACTTTCACCATCCTGCTTTTTTTATTTTTCTGCCTTCACACAATGGCTACTTGTAGTTCAATGAAAATTTTAGGGGATATATAATTAGTGAAATACCCTTTTCTACATTTTACACATACTCTTATTTCATTGATTAACTTGAAGCTGGAAAAGAAGATTAATATTCACACTTTATATATTTGTAGAAGGCCCAAGTCCAAGGTTTATTCTGTAATTTAAACTTTGAAATAATTTCTTGATGTAAACATGGCTCTCTTAATGCTTTTCATAGTACACAGAACTATGTATGAAAACACCTGTGATTGAGCATGAACTTCTTCATGACTGTATATAGTACGACCCCATTGCTTTAGCAGGATCAATGTAGGTTTCTCCCCTTTACAGTGTAGTCAAGCATCCTTGCCTGTATGTAGAGACAGGATGTAGGTTAATTTTAGCCGCTTAGTGGAAATTACTACAGATTAACCTGGAAAAGAAACTATCTAGGCAGTCATCGTAGAGTAATTTATTAAACCTCCAATGCTATTGGTATGTTGTGGAAAGTTAATGTTTAAAGATCTGGTCATGAGATTACATTGTGAAAGAAACTGTCCCAAAGCAGTTTGGAAAGAAATTGATCATGTCCACATAAGAATTGCTGTATATATACTGTGAGGTCTTGGAATCAACAAAAGATAAGCAGTTGACTCTATCTCAAAAGCTCATGCACTGCATACTGGGGGCATACATGTACTGTATGGGTCACACACATGTGGCATGAATGTTCGGCCCGAACATTTCAGCTATTTATGGTCATATTGGGAATATGAGGGCAATTGAGGAGCAATCGTTTTCAGGGGACATTTCTACTATGATGCTCTACCCAGGGATGGCGGAGCATTTTTCAAAGTGGAGGGGGGGAGGCACCAACAATTTGGGGGCACTTTTGGGTGAAAATGGGGCACCTTCAAAGGGTGAACCTTAAGCGAAATAAACACCACTTTGAGACATTGGAATACCCCTCATTCTGATTAATGCATTATCAAGCGTCAACTTGTACAATGTATTATTTCTGTCTTTATATGTTTTCTGGATACTATTTCCATATCATACATTACTGTTGTGTGTAATGGTCTGATGATTCATTTGCGAGAGAGCGAGCAAAAATTTTAAAGACTTTTCCTAATACTGAAGGCTACTAGTTGATGCGAGTGAGGAGGAGAAAATGGTATGGCAGAAAGGAAAAAGACGGCACCTATCAGAAGAATAAAATGGGCACTCATTAGATTTACAAAGGGGCACTTTATTAAAAGAGGAAAAGGACACTTATTAGAGAGGAAAAGGGGCACTTTTCAGAAGTAAAAAAGGCACTTATTAGAATAAAAATGGGGCATATTTAGAGTAAAAGGGGGCACATAGAGAGAAAAAGGGGCACATATTGGTGACTTGGAAAAGTGGGGGGGGGGGGCACTGTGCCCCCCTGCCCCCAGGTGCACCTCCCCCGGTTCTTCCAAACTGACATAAAAGGAGTGAGAAAGCTCACAAATTATTTTTCCCCTTTCCCAGAACTCATACCTTCTGTTAAGTGGCTGACAATCTACAAGTATTCAATGTGTCGAATGGCAAACATATAAAAGGTGCATTTAAAGTATGGGAGTTTGGGTTCACAAAAGTTACATTAACATAAACAAGAAAATACCTGCGTTGTATTTAACACAAAAGATTTTGAGAAATGATAATTGCAGGCTCCCTTACACACATGTTTCAACTACATTGTACCCTTACTGAATGCAAATGGTGTAGGATTATTTTGAACAGGGTTTGTGAAAAACGAAAATATCCTTTTAGATGACGTGTATACATGTATTTGGTTTTAAGCTTATACATGTAGACAACTTTAAGCACTTTAAGGCAATATACAGTCTTTTATGTAAAATTTTGGGATCACTTCATATGCAAAATCGCAAATCAGTGATGATTCGTTGTGTATTTAACAAATTATATATATGTTATTGTGTTTTTTAGCAACTCATTTCTTTTTACACAAAACAAAACAATTCATCGCTTTTCTCCAATGTCAATTGTGATGTATGGAACAACTTTGTTTTATGAGAGGACTTTTAAGTTCAGCTCAAAATTCATAGCTCAGTCACATCGCCAAACCGACCATTTCTTGGCCATGCGGGGTAATGTAATGTTTCGTAGTTTTGTAGGTCTGGGTCCAGGGGCCCGTTGCACAAAACTTGCGTTTAAACGCAACTCAATCAAACGCAACTTAATTTCCAGCCAATCAGAAGTGCGCATTCAGGACTTGCGTTTGATTTTAAGAGTTGCGTTTAAACGCAGCTCTTTGTGCAACGGGCCCCAGTTTCATAAAACATGTTATCAGTAACAACTGTCACATTTCTATGACAAATTTGCTCTCAGCCAATCAGATGCAAACATTTCAGTAGCTTATAACAATTATTGTAATGTAATGTTTTGTTATTGATAACAAGTTTTATGAAACAGGGCCCTGGTGTCGGTCTCGTTGGTGTGACTGAGGTATTACAGAGGAGACAACTTTTTTATATTTTAAGTAGGCTATACTGTATACTTACAGAACCAAGGAGCTTCAAACTCCTTGACAGAACATACTGTAATGGATGGAGATTTGTCCATGATTACATTGCAGTTATTTAATATTATCTACAATTTGATTTCAACTTAACTTTCATATAATTCTACTTAATTTTTGTTCAGTTTATTTCTTCATACAATCTGTTTATTTACTGTCTGATTCACTTTGAAAAATGATGATTATGTAAGAAAAAAACCTATAATATAACAGGGCTCAACACTATGTGGGCCCCATTTCATAAAAATTTTCATCAATAACAATTGCAACAGATGTATGACAAATTTGCCCTCAAATCAAATGCTATGATTTCAGTAGCTTATAAGAGTCGATCATTGTGACTTGTTATTGATAACAAGTTTTATGAAACAGGGCTCTGATTAGACCAAATTAGACTGATTTTGAATTTTTAAAACACAAAACAATAAAATACAAAGATCTTTTTTAATGTTTCACAATTTGTATTTGTGCATGTAAAAATATATTGATTCTCTCACTGACACCTTCTGGAATACTTATTCTTCCTCCTTTTCTCCTGCTCTCCCGCCAAGCATGTAAATCTCCCGCTTTCCGGGAAAACCTGCCAAATGTGTAAAAGAGGTTTCTTTTTTTTGCTTGTCAGGTGGGAAAAAAAGAAATTGTTGCCCCCCCCCCCCCACCCCACCCCACTGAGCGACTTTTGGAGGGCTGGCAAAATTTTTTATGTCACCCCTCCCCCTCCTGAGTGACTTTTGGAGGGCTGGCGAAAATTCTTTTTTTTCGTCAACATGCACCTCCACCCTCCCCCCCCTCCCCCACTGTGCATCTTTTGGAGGGCTGGAGAGAACAAAAAAATATGAATCCCCTCCAAGCAGTACCCCAAAGTTGACAGCCCTGGTAATTCAATATACTATGATTGAATTACTTATTTCCTTTTTAGTATAAATTTGTAAACAAATGTGATGTGTCTTAAACTCTGAGATCTTGTTATTAAGTAGAAATGCTGATACATTCTATATGACATAATGTAAACATTCTCTGACATGAATCATCACAATTAACTAGTTTACCAGTGACAAGGCTTGAGACTGGCATGATCTTGATACTAATTGAAAACAACATTTATCCTTATGTAAATGTTTTCTTCCCCTTTATTCCTCTATGTCTTTGGTTTCTAAATATTCCCTCTGCACTACAGCCAGGAAATCAGCATGCCTATCACGGATGATTCAGCCTCCCGCGCCTTGGAACTTGTGGAGGAATTCCAGCAGGCCGCACAACGTAATTCCCAACTCCAGAGTGAGGTGCTAGAAACCATCCATGTCCTCAATGCCCACCTGAATCGACTCCTTGAGAAGCAGGGCGCGACCCGTTGGAAGTTCAAAGGCAGGGGCGTTCTCCCTGGAAAAATCGGAGGAGGAGGGGGATCCACAGACGCAGATCTGCAGCAAGATGGGAGCAACGATAAAGATCGGGATGAGATTAAAATACTAAGCCTCGTGTCACCGCCTAAGACATTTGCCGAGCTTGGGATTGTGCTGCAGGTTGGTGGGGCTACACTCAAGCAAGGGCAGGCCGAACTCCTGGCTCTGGATCCAGTCAAGCCCCCGTCCAACAGTGGAAAAATATTGGGAAATATCAGACTGGCAGCTGTCCTGCCAAACTTGTACATTCATAATGACAATCAACTCCGAGTCGGTGATGAACTCTTGACTGTGAACAGTCAACTCATTCAAAAGTGCTCCGTGGACCAAGCAAGGTGGGTACTACATGTACATGTATTCCTTTGCTCTTATACTAACATCTAGCTAATTACAAAGATTATTTGAATACACTCTACAAACTAAAGTGTTCAGCAATTAAAATGGCTGAGGAGTGAATTAAAAAAAAAAAAGTTGTATCTGATAATTACTGAATACAACAAGTTATAAATATATTGCATCCAGCAGTTAGAAAGTGATCTACCATTTTGAAAATGCCGTCACTTTTCAGCCCTTTCAAACATTCTACAACATTTTTCAGACAAATTTTTGATTTTTGCCCAAGTTACATGTACATGTACATGAACAGTTTCCATATTAACAGATTCACATGATTAACAGATTAGCTTCTTACACATGATGCATTTGAGTTTTGATTATTGAAAAGTCATTGATATGTTCTTTTGGCATGAACATCTTATGTACACACCTTGAATGATTTACACTGAGTCATCATGTATTTCAGACATCTGGAGCAATATTTGCACAATTAGGGGTTTGTTAAAGAGTTTATATTTGTATTGAAAATTTTCTACCAAAGAAGAAAGGTTGTGACATGGTTGTGGCATCTACATGTAATTCTAACATCTTTGTTACAGGACCTAGTATGTCATCTAGATATTTTGAATGCTGAAATGCTAATATTTTTCTCTCATACATAAAATTAACAACTAATAAGTGTATATGTTTTTATCCCAATTTTGTGCAGAGGAGAGAGAGAGAGAGAGGGGGGGGGGGGGGAAATATAGCAATATATCCATATACAGTACATAATATCAGCTTTGTTTGATGGAGACCCTTCTCAATATGTAGATGATTCATATTTTACTCTTATGTGATTTTTTTTTCTTCTCCAAACTTTGGTGTCTCAATTCTCAAGGTAACACACATACTGAGACTACATTTTAGAAGCCAAGTAGTACATGTATAGACATTTTCCCCTTAATATTCTTGGCATGTTTTCATAGGAAGTTGTGGATTAAAAATCTGACCTGATACTTAAATATTTGTGCAAAAAATACTTGTAGGAAAATTTGACTGCCCTACCATAGCCTCATGAATATATTTAGCTTTTGTTTTTGAAATCACTGTTTGATTTCTTAGGATAGCTATGTGTATATTTGATGTTTACAGAACAGTTGATGTTGCTAGGAAACACTTGACAATCTTCTTTAATTGCTACATGTATGATCACATTACTGAAAGTTCATAATACATACTGCACTTTTATGAATAGAGGTATTAAACTCTGATGTAACTCTGGAAACCTCAGTCATGTACATGTACACTGTAATAAATAAAAAAAACTTTGAAAATCATATTCTTTGCTCTTTATATAAAAGCATAGTCTTTGCTCTTTGTAGAAAAAGCTCTGGTAGAAACATATTGAAAATGTGTAAATTATTGCCCCAAAGAAATGTGACCCTTTCTATGAGAATTATAGTCTGAGAGATTTCTATTTCAGTGACAAAAAAAAATCATGTTTTAAAAACATCAAACAGATATACATGTAGACATCAGGAGGGCAGTACATTTGTTTGATTTGGTAACACAAGCGCAACTACATGTAGCTATTAAGAGATATGAGAGGGAGAGAGAGAGAGAGAGAGAGAGAGAGAGAGAGAGAGAGAAATAGAGGCCTGGAAGAAGACAAGAATGAGTCAAATGGTTTCCTGTAAATTGAAACACAAAGATCACATTTCATTGTTCCTTCTCTTGCCACTTTGGCTCTGTGAGTTTTGATAGCTAAATTGGAGACCTGAGGCTTTAATTGCCATGGAATTGTTGAACAGTTGGTTGATTCAATAAAAGAAATTTGTTGTTAATTTCCTTGGGTATATTCAAGTACATGTGTAGTACAATGGAATGCATTGTTAGTGGAGGGAAATGTTTTTATGGACTCTAATGAACATGAAAGTGTTTTGTGCCAAAGATATGTCGCCCTATTAGGTTACAATAATTATATGGAAGGCACTTTATCTTGATCCAAAAGCAGGGATGGGCTAGATCGAAGTATAAGTAGCCATTTACAGGATATAACTTTTGAAATCAATTCACAGATTTGACCCTTTCAATTTTCATTATTATCCAATAGGTATTATCAGAATATGAAATGCAAATGGAACTTGTAATTCAGTTTTGCAATTGTAAGCTGACAGTGAAACAAATGCATTTTGTGATAGGTACATGTACATCATGACACATGCATTCAAGGAACTTCAGTAAGATTTTCCCTCTATGTTCCATTTTAGACTAGTTGTGTTTTCACTGAATATATATGACACTGTTGGCCCTCTGTAATGTCATATAAAATGTTCACATGATATCCAAATTAGGATTATATAAGCAGAATTGCTTTGGACTAAAACCCCATAGAATGGTGATCCACTGTATCTCTTAGCTTTCCTTTTCAACCAATGGCTGTGCATCTCTGGATTATGATGGCTGATAGGGGAGGGGCAGATAGTATGGGAATGCATGCCAGAACTCTACAGAGGGTCAGAAGTCAGGCAGAGAAGCACTCAAATATCACAATTTTTTGCTGCATCATGAGGAGTGCAACACAAGTACAGTCTATCAGTCATGTTATTGGGATTAATTGTGACTGACTTCAACCATAACATTTTTTTTTATTCATGATATTTTGGTACAGTGTGCATACAGTATATGTAACCCTTTGTAAACACCGTGGAGGCCTAGAGTTTTTAGCATAAAAATCTGTTTTGGCTATTAACAACAATATACCTTCTGTATATGAACATGTCAATATGTATTTCATCATCTTAAATTCCAAAAGATATCATTAAAGAAAAGAGGCCCTTTCAAAATTAGTTCCCATTGTGCTTGAATCTGTATTTATAAAGGAATTGTCCATGAATCCGATGTATGAAGAGACCTTGGTCTGACTGAACTAAACTACAATATTTTAGATTAGAGTTATTTTTCATAAAGTTATTTTCTCAAGGTATTAATTTGATTACTCCCTTGAATATTTGCTATGATCATTATGTTTTGTTTTCTGATTTTCTGCTTTCACTGAAGCCAGTTTTACATAAGAGGTCGATTCCCCTTTAAAATGGCTGTATTATCAGTTTTTGTGAAACTTATATTTTGGATATTCTAAAAACTTTATCTAATGTAAAAGCGATCTATGAATACAATTAGACGTTATTGCTCCATTAGTTAATTCAAATTTATAATTTTAATCTTCAAATAGAAGTCACACATTAGAAATATTCACATAGCCCTAGCTTGTTATTTAGAAATGTGTGATATGCTGATATATCATAACCCGATGAATACTGAATTCTCTAATTCCCATTGGCTTAATACAGGGATGACGCAGTTCCTGTGGTAAATGGGTTTAATGATGTAGTTACAAAAAGGAGAGAAGATATACATGTAATGTACCAAAAATGTGAAAAAAAATACATGGAAGTGGTGAGCGGTTAAGTTCTTGAAATGTATAAAAAAATGTTTTAAAAAAATGAAAGCATAGATCTAAAGAATACACAAAAATTATTTGATGAAATCTTATTTTTTTTCTTTAGCAAATCCTAAAAGAATTCCTGTGAACAAAAATGTAATGTCACACTCAGTGTACAGTATGACAATCTACATTAAAGTACCTGTAAATTTTACATAAACCTTTCACTTTGTATTAAAAATGGAGATTCTTAAAAGTTATCACACCTATATTTTATCTGCTTTAACGATATATCACTAGGAGGGAGCATTGCAGAGCTGACTTATTTCAGGTTAGATTTTGTCAAAATGTCACTGCAAATTTAATAACCAGCTAAAGCACCCTTGAATTTTATCATTGATCACTATCGGTTGAAATCTTGTTTTTTCTTTCATTTCTCACCCTGTATATTTGATGTGAGTGGTTATATTTATTGAAATCACGTCTGCAGTGACTGTGACAGTGTTTAGATGGTTGTCCCGCGATTGTTACTAGGAGCCCGAGCCTTGGCCTTATGGCAGCAGGGTCTCATTTTGAGCCAGCGATAGGCCTGCCTCCTCCTTGCAAGCTCAGTGTGGCTTGCCTATGAGTGATCTGTCGATGGCTGAGAATGAGTCACTCGCAACATATGAAGTTGGATTCTGTACCTTAACCCTTGTGCTCCCATGATTTCAATATTACATGTAGATGTGATTTTGTAAGAAAATGTTTTTTCCTTTCAATATTCAATATTGTGCTCCCATGATATCAATATTACATGTAGATGTAATTTTGTAAGAAATTGTTTTTTCCTTTCAATATACAATGCTATATCTTGGGAGGACCATGCTGGTTATGACTCTAACAGCTGGTTTTAAAAATAGGTATAAAAACAGTTAAACTACTCATTAATCATTTTTAATTTAACTATATCATGCTACATGTATCTTGGGAGGATTATGTTGATTATGATTCTAACAGCTGGTTTTAAAAATAGGTTTATAACAGTTAAAACTTTTCATTAATCTTTGTTCTTTATGGATTTTTTAAATTTGAAATTCAAAAGTACAAGGGGGTGAGGGGGGGGGGGGTTAAATGGACCATGGAAGGGGTGGGGGTTGGAGATGGTAGCGGCTTCTAAAACGGAAGTGGGCACGTTCTAGTCAGTGCTGCTCAATCACGTGTGGATTAAGTTTCAATGCTAGATAGTAATTAGAGAAGGATATATGATGACATGTAAAACCCTACATGCACTTTTGTTCTTCTGTACTACTGTGAAATGATTACAAAGCAGCAATTGTACAAGTTTGCATTTTCTGTCTATACATCAAGTCCCCTATTTCGGAGACACAAAGATGAAGTATAAGCCTTATAAATTGTGAGGCTGATGCTTTGACTTTTAGCACTAGTGCTGCATGGATGAATTCCTTCATTAAAAAAAAAAAAATTCTTAGAGAGAGAAAAGCTATGAAATGATTTTTTCATTTATCAAAAATAAAGACAAGTTCTCTTTTCCAAATATTTTAAGCAATTATCTTTACATGTAGTCCTATTAGTCTGCAAACACAGACCCTAATTTGACACTTTATCACTTTGAGAGAACTCAGAGAAGCCTAATTCAGTTTATACCTTCTGGCCGTGTCAATATAGCAGCTATAGTACATGGCCTATTGTAGTCTTACAGTGCAGACACTCTTTTACGACCGACCAGGGTTTGTGCCTGCAAACTACAGTCCTATATGTATTACAAAATCACTATGACACTGTATGCAGACTGTTAATAAACATTCCAGAAGACTTGTTGATCGTATATGTAGCAAACTAGCACATTATTGCACATATGGATTAAAGCATAGAGTATACTGGTTTTAGGTTGCTTTTGTTTTTTAGTGAAAATTCAAGAAGTTAAATCTATTTCAAACTGCTTGAAAAGGACATTCAAAGTATTAGGGTAAAACAATATTTAATTAGAATAAAAATTTGAATCTTTTGTAAATAAAATATTTCTGTATTTTCTAAATATGTTTTCATTGAAACAAAAGAGTTTGGGTCTGAAAATTTGAAAGGGAGGAGGGGCACAAGAACACAATTCGGAGGGGGGGGGGGGGAGGGGCACATATTTTGTGTAGTTACGGTACTGTATGCTGGAATGGGGTGGGGTGTGGTTCAATTACGCCATTTATGCCCCTCTAAATCCACTGCTGCTGTAGACAGAAATGTTAAATAGTAATTTAAAGAATAATTGAGTTTACCACTCTTGCCTCACATGTTGTGAAATGGGAACATGTGATGGGAAATTTGTCTTGGGTCAGCTTGAAAAATATATTGAAGTCTTTTGGACTCAAACAAACTGAACAATCTATTATAATTTGATAACAGTCGGTCATATGTTTTCAGTGATTAAAGTTTTTCCCAAAATTTCCCTTCTCTTTACTGTAGATTGACCCAAGTCTATGATTTTTTATGAAAGTTATGTAGAGTAGTACGTAACCTTTTCACTACCAGTACATGTTCATGGTTAGCATTTTTCAACTGGCCTTGTTCAGGTTTATGAGACAACTTCCTGAACTTCTACATTCATTTATAGCCTGTTTAAATGAAATATCTAGTAGTATAAAGAAACATCGCATAAGGAATCATCACGTAGCGAAAGGGGCGTATGCATTTGAAAACAGTATTGTATAAATAAATATTGTATAAAGAAACTACATGTAGTTTTTTGGGATGTCAGTTGTCACCATATTTTTAGTGTCAGCTTATTTCATGATATTGCTTGAGGATATAAGATGCCAGCTGGCTGGTGACTATCAGCATGCGTTCACAATAAGTCTTGATCAGTAATGTGGTTTTTGTACGATATAACGTTCACGCTACAAGTCGAGACTGATTATTCATAAAGTTTCTGTTCGAAACGATGCTCAAACATCTATTTTGCTCTACAGTATTTTGTAATGCAACGTTTCTTGTGTAATATGTTTCTTATACGACGTTCAGACTAGAAATGACTGCTTATCGTACAGCTATATGGTTTTCATACATACATGTACAATGAATTTTGGTAGTCTGAACAGGAGGGTAGTATGGCCTCTGCAGTGGTTAAGGGGATATTGATATTCAATGTCAGGGACAGAACTGCTACTTCCTGAGTCCTGAGTCCTAATTTTGGTACAGTATACGGTATGTGTTCAATTCAATTAAATACACGTGTGGTGGTGAATGTAGGGAAATTGACTTGACCACATTTTTATTTTAAAGGCAAAATGTAAACACGTGTTTGAAAATCACCTTATTATGGTGGTGGTGATGTAATGTAGGGAAACTGAATTAACCACATTTGTTTTTCCTAGGATAGATTATGTGTATATTATAACACTAAACAGTATGTCAAATTTTTGTGAATTCTCTTTTTGACTTGATGCAGTTCGCACTTGCAAAGTCTTTGCTAAAAGACTCGGTTTTGTGAGTTGTACTTAAAAATGAACTGTTGATATTGTATGAGGAAATATTCAGACAGAACATACATGTAAGTAAACATTGACATTTTATGCAGATGCATATGAAAAGAAATTGTTCAGTACTTTGCAAGTACATGTAAGCAAGCCAGCAAGCAAACCTTGAAGTGTGTACCCCATGTAGATTATTGAACTGTCACTAATTGGATTTTTATCCATCTTGAGCAATAACTGATTTAGAGCATAATGACCTCTCTCTGATTATCCCCTCCTATATTTATAGATGGCCAATCTGCTACTAGGAGCAGACAAATTGAGCGTGAGCAACCATCGAGGCTTTTCATTTTATTTTTAGCAGTCTCACAACCTTATGCTCGCTCAAGAGCCAGTTTTTTACCTTTGTTGTATGTTGAGTTTTTAGTGACAGTGCTTGTATTTAAGTGCCTTCGTTTTCATGTTAGTTTCATTTTTGGATAAATAATTATGGATACTCATAATCCGTAAGTACTGTTGCTGTGATCTTTGTGATAATGCACTTTTGAATAATGCAGTTGAATCATATTTTTCTAATATGAAAATACAGAAACACACATTCTTTGGGATTTAATTTATGGTAGATGAGGTGAGTGAAGTTCTTCCTCAGTTGTACTAGGAATGTCCTTAGGTAAGAAGTGTAAAAAGAAAAATTCTTGAAGTGTCATGGTGTTGTGGTTCATTCACTCAATTTTCAATGGAAAGGTTGAGGGTTTGGATTCCTGCATGGCACTTACATACTTTGGCAAGAAAAAAAACTACTTTTGCTCCTCTGACTTGGATGTAATGAGTATACTTGTGAACATCTGTTTCTAGTGAATGTTTCTAAGGATGTATGTATTTAGCTCATGTGCAGTTTGGGTAGCAAAAAGGAAGCAAACTTGTTAAATATAGTCTCATGTTGTTCTCCTTGTATAAAAAGATATTTGTATGAGATCTTTTCGTATTCCATTCATGATTTTTAGTGTAGATATATGTGAGGAATGCTAGATAATGGCTACACACTGCCCAACACTAAGACCTTTCCACCCTGACGGCTGCCTGCTCAACAAGCTCCGTGCTTCATACGAAGATTGCGTTTGAATAGCATACACATGTGTCTACATGTTTTAGTACAATTTGCCATTGCAGGAGTTTACGTCCCTGTCCCTGTATCTAAATTATTTTTTACCTATCTCTCACTTGTTTGAAAACTTTACAGCAGCTTAGTTATGCTTAGTATCTTTCTATGTCATCTAAACATATCGAATCCTTTGTGAAACTAAGTCCGCGTGTGCTTCCCGCGAGGGCGTACTCTATGGAAATATTACATTTTGTAAACAGTTTTGTCATTTGTGAAAAAAGTTCCCACTTTCATCCTTTAGTTCCACTGATATGATGCAGATGATATCATGTTATTTACATTTTATATTTGAAATTAATGCAAAGACGTCAATTGCATTCACGTTTTGGGGTCAAACAGAGCCCTTTTTGATCACAAAAAGAATGAAACTGTACGTAAATTCCCACTTTTTTGAACACACAGACGACTTCAACTTGATATAATTTCTCTCTCTGATATTGAACAGCTTAGTTCCATTGAGTCATTTCTAAGTTTCTTTTTAGCTTTCCCATGATATAAGAATGATGTTTATTGGTCAAATAGTGCATTCGTGTTTTAGCTTTAAATAAATATCTTTCAGACAACAAGCCAATAGCAAAACCTGGCTTATTTGTTCACTCTGCATGCGATATGTACAGTATAAGCATTTATGTTTTCCTGTGCGCCCATGCGTGTCCTGCACGCACTCGCGCACTAAATGGGGTCCTTATGCCGTGGTAGGATTTGATATGAATCAAAGAAATCCGACAAAAAGTTTTTGAGGGCTTACCAAAACTGCACATTACCTTTAAAGTTATACCCACCTCTCTTTCTTACTCCTCTTTTGTGAATTTCTTTTCTATTTTCCTCCATTTTCTTTTTTACATTTTGTTCTTTTTACATTCTTGCTCCACTTTTTTGTTAATGCCAATTATTTTTTTTGTATTATATATTTTAGAGCCAGAAGGGTGCTATTAAAGTAATAATATTTTACATATAATGCCCTTCTGGCTGCTGTAAGCCGATGCTTTCTTGACCTCACTGGATCATTGATATCTTGATAAATTAATCTGATATCTTGACTATCCTTTCCAAGTCTCATCACATTAAATGTTCCTAGGTACCTCTTTTGACGTAGACATGTTATGACAAGACACCATAATACAATTTATTTTTGGCATGCAGCATGTAAGGTGTCTATACAAAGAAAAAACACCTGAGGTTCACACATGCTTAAAATATTTCTAACTTTTTTATTAATCTATCATGAATTTATAGCATGGCGATAAAAGTGTGGTTAACATTGTAATGTTGGCATTGTTGGCTATGTTTCCCTGTTTAGGCCTGTCTGGATCATGGTTGCTATGACAACCATTGCAGGTCATTGCCAGCAAAGGGTATGTGCATGTATGTACGTTCCCTTTTTTATTTAGTTTAAAGGGATACATGTCACAGCTCATGTGTGTATCTAGTAGAATGTAGATGTATGTTACTTTTTTTTAACGAAATATTACATTACAGAGAAATATGAAGTTGTGAAAATTATTAATAATTTGTTGGTGAACAAAGTGGCCAGGAATATAGGCATATGTGATTGAAGTTTTTTAAAGGGATTTTTATTATATTTTTTTAGAAAGTACATGTATGTACATGTAGTGTATCAACTGATATCCAACTTATGATTTCAAGAATAAAAAAATATAATTGTAAAGGTCTAATGTGCTGCCTTGAATTGGGTAACATGGCAAAGACTTTACAGATTACATTGTATGCAAATTTTGTTGTTCAAATCACATTGGAAAGCTGACATGTACAACCCCCGATCTGATGTAGGGATTCAACCTCTAATGCACATGTGAAAGTCATCGTGCATAATTATAGTGACATTTTCTTGTGATGTCTTTGATTTTTGTTGGAAATTATCCTTTCAGCTAGAAATGCCTACATA
The DNA here is from genome assembly GCA_025618425.1 of Heliocidaris tuberculata. Taxonomy (NCBI): domain Eukaryota; kingdom Metazoa; phylum Echinodermata; class Echinoidea; order Camarodonta; family Echinometridae; genus Heliocidaris; species Heliocidaris tuberculata. The sequence goes on from CM046839.1 coordinate 22,993,150, forward strand.
TAGCATTCAAATAAACCCACCTTTCAATAGCTACTTGTGATTTGAAACTTAAAGTTTGTGAAACTTAAAGTTTGTGAAACTTTAAGTTAATGAAACAACGACTCACTATAACATTGACAAGGGTTGACACAGGCCCGAAACAATGACGCTGGTTGTTCTGTTATTACAAGTCAAGCAATTGTCGTTTAAACATGAACAAAGACTCAAAGAGGTCATCATTAACAATGAGTTTGCTAAACTTAAAGGAAACCAAAACCCAAGGAGAGAATCAGTGTTATTGGAAAGTGAAAATTCAGAGAAGCACTTTACAAAAAGTTTCATTAAAATTGGTTAAAAAATGAGAGAGTTATGGAATTTTGAAAAGTCTTGTTTTACTTTCTATGGGGATCCTCAAATTGGCAAAATTGCTTCAAAATGGCTGATTTTGTGAACAACTCTCCATTTGTTTTGTACACAGATTTTCAGATTTTCCCCATTATCTCTCAGGGTACTCCTTGTCTCCTCCTGAACTCGACATATGTGGTGTAAAATACATTTTCCCATTATATATGTTGAGCTCAGAAGGAGATTAACTGCACCTTGAAAGATAATGGGGAAAATCTGAAAATCTGTGTACAAAACAAATGGAGAGTTGTTCACAAAATCAGCCATTTTGAAGCAATTTTGCCAATTTGAGGATCCCCATAGAAAGTAAAACAAGACTTTTCAAAATTCCATAACTCTCTCATTTTTTAACCAATTTTAATGAAACTTTTTGTAAAGTGCTTCTCTGAATTTTCACTTTCCATTAACATTGATTTTCTCCTTGGGTTTTGGTTTCCTTTAAAGTTTATTCTGTCTGCACGGTCAGTAATTATGACGGAGGTCCCCCCCCCCCCCCCCCCACCAGTTTGGAAACTATGAGTCCCTTCATACGGTCTGAAACTACAAGATAACTTATGGTTTTGAAACTTAAAGTTTATCTCCCTTATGTGCCACAATGACAGTAAAAGTAAAATGTGGAAAAATATTTTATATTGTCTTTATTGTCATTTCATTCAAAGCCCAACCTTTTAAGAACCTTACAGACAGTTTTAAATACAGATATTAACAGAAATCAGTGGAATTATGGAATACTGACGGGAAGATCTTCCAAGCCAGCAATTGACCTCCACATGTATCTTTTATTTTCTCCCCTCTAGTTGCAAGGCAACATGTACTTGTACACACTTTTGGAATAGATGTTACATTAAGTCTAGAGAATGTTTGTGTCTGCATTTATTTCTTTAGAATGTTACATGTATGTGCTTTCAATTATATTATAAAAATCAAATTTAATTGAATAAATTTAAAAAAAAATTAAGCTTGTGCAGGGTGGTTAAGAAACAGATCAGCAATCTTCCTGCAGTGACTTTACTTGATGGCATATTGTGCATTGAGAATTTGCCTTCTTTTCCCCTTCTTTGTAATATATTTATATGTAAGTAAACTGCCTTGCTTTCATGGACATGGATAAGGCACTAATCCAATATCATTATGACACTATATCAGAAATTCAGCCACTGAAAAAAACATATAGGCTCTTTGCTAAATGGACAATATCAGAAAGTCCTGGTTTTTGTTTATTATAGCCTTATTGTATAAGTTTCACTCTTGAGATATCAGTGACCCTAGCTCCCAGTGGGCCAGACATTCATCCAGACCCAAGTCTTATTTTAAGCCCTGTTTTTTTCGCCTCGTCTTTCATTCCGTTGGCATCCATCTCCTTTTCGGACCATTTCTCTCTATATCCTGTTCCCTGCTCCCGGCGGCGATGAGAGAAGAAACTGTAGACAGGCTCAAGAAACTATACCCTGGACAGTGTAGATTAGTAGAGCTGTCTGTTGAGCATACCTGGCCACCGCCCAATACACTTTCAGGTAGGACGTTGACCAAGTGAAAGGTAGTCTTGTGCAATGGAAAAAATACCATACTGGTAGTCTTGTGTTCTAGTGCAGTAACAAAAAGAGCAACTCTCCCTGAATCAAGTCAAATTTACCCTGAACTTTCAAAATTACAAATGAATGATATACCAAACAAATTTGATTTAAAATAAGAAGAGAAATGTATGTATGAGGAAACAAATCTGGCAAATACAATCAATTGAATATATGCATTCTGATGTGTTGATGCTTTCAGTTAGTGTAATATGTGCTTTTCAGCAAGTTTTCTGTCAGTTTTCTGGTTGAAACAGCCCAGTAGGTTTTATCAAGGATTTGCTTTCCATTAGAAATTAATCAAAGTCCTTTCATTTTCACTTTAGTAATTCACAAAGTTTCATGAAATATCAAAGCAAAAGTAAGATGGACTTCAAGTGATTTTTAAGGAATCAAAGTCTAATTATCTTTCAAAGATATCTGTACTTTCAAGTTTAGTACCTGTGGTGCAGTGTGGGAATGTGGTAAAATCCCAGGCCCCCAAAACTGTAAAATAACCCATAGTTTCAATATGCATATGTTTACCAGAGAGATTTTCCTAATTTTATTGTTATTTCATTTGAAACTATAGTTTGTCAAAGACCCCGTTCTCATTATGAGATTGGAAAGTGGATCGCTCCATCGTGGGGCGCGCCAGGGAGGTCCACTGGCACGCTGCTGGCACGCCTTGGGTTCACACCTGCAGAGGGTAGAGCGATCTATCTTAGCACTCTCTGTACAGTAAACTGCGAATAGGCACTCTAGATGGCTCTATCTCTCATGGACCACCCCCCAGAGGTGGTCCGGTTTGGGATTGCTGTGGATCGCCCTGGAACGCGCCGGAACGACGTCGCTGCGTTCTCACCATAGAGGTGGTGCGATCTAGCACGCACTAGAGCGCTCTATCCCTTGTAATGAGAACTGGGTCAAAGTGCCCTCCAATCTACATACATGATCAGCCTGGGAATTTTTCTGCCAAGAAACAGATGTTAATTTTTGCATTCATGCAGAGTAAAATCAATTCATGTGCAGCATGTTTAAACTCTCCCTTGGGGAACCCAGACTGAATAGGATGGTATATTTTGCTGTTTGATGAATTAACCCAAAATTTCCTGTTTAGATATTTACAGTTCTATGTTCATAACATTTACGTAGAAAAACATATGCGCAACATTTTTTAAACAGCAGATCTTCATCGCTTGGTGAGTCAGACATCTGAGGAAGCCGCATAGACTGCGAGTGGCAGGGTTGAGAACACAATGCATCGTAAGATTACAATCGCTTTGATTCATGAATTTAGGATCGGAGGCAGACGGGGAATCACTTGACATTACAGATTTTTCACAATTAGGGTTTGGAAATCCCACGAGGGAAGGATAGTACATGATGTACCGGTGAGCTGTCACTCTCACTTCTTCTTAATCAGCTAAAAGAGAAATACCAGCGTCAACGAGTAAGAGTCATTCCTTGGGCATGCACATGAACTTAAAGTTCTCTCATAGTAATGTCATTTTCAAAATTTTCAACAAGATTACTATTTACTGAAGTTTTATTGAAATTCATGGAAACTCCAGAAAAATATCAAGGGTCACTTCTTACCTCATCTGATGTAATATGGGGTGTTACACAGACTAGCTATACATTTGACACTGTATGTATTTGAAATCTAACAGAATAATTTTTTTTTTTATTTAAGGGGAAAGAGTTTTTGTATTAATATATTACAAAATGCAAAATACACACATCTGTGTGCATGCATTCAAAATCTGTTTTAGATCTGGGCATGAAGATTAAAAGGTTTTTTAAAAAATGTATGGGAAGAAAATACTACCTTTGTATTATCATCAGGCTTGTAGTAACAGTTCTAAAACAAGAAAATTAGCACCTACATGTATTGAGGAAAGAACAACATACATGTAGACTAAAGTCAGGTTCACACGATGGGAGCTAAACTTTAAGTTCGCTTGTAGTTTCAAAACTTTAAGTTAACTTGTAGTTATCTTGTAGTTTCAGACTGTATGAACAGACTCGTAGTTTTTAAACTTTAAGTTTACTTGTAGTTCTAGAACCACGAGCAGTGGGTGGTCCTCAGTTTCGGACAATGTGGACAGAATAAATTTTAAGTTTCGCAAGCTCATAGTTAAGGATAACCTCGCTGTTCTTGTTACATTTCCGGGTTATACCCTTCGCGGGAATTATGAACACAGGATCTGCATGTGTACTGTACGCACAATCGGTAGTGTCTACTTCCAGTGTTAACGATCGCTCAGCTTGTAGTTTCAGAACAATGACCATCGTTGTTTCGGGCCTGTGTGAACCGTCGCCGTGGTTGTTTCGTTAACTTAAAGTTTCACTAACTTAAAGTTTCGAAACCACAAGTCCCATATGAACGTAGCTTAAAATATATTGTTAGTAAGAAAAGGTTCTCTAATGTGATGAACAAATTTACGAGATGATATTGGCTCAAATTTATGATGCTCACCTTCACATGATTTTGTCATTAAGATATTCACTGCTTGTACTTGTAATCACAAAATTATTTCATATTTGCACTTACTTGAGGCAGGTGCTTGGTTCATCATTGATATGAAGCACTGTCAAAATAGATGTCTAATAATATTTGCAGCATTGTAGCTCGATATGGATTATACAGGTGTACTTTAGCTGCAATAATGAGTTTAAATATCAAGAGGTGTAAAAATGTTTTGATACAGTTAACCACATCGGACTGAGGGAAGAATCTTATCATATTCTGGCTATTGTGGAAAAAAGGAATTACATTTAAATAACATACTTATTTTGTTTTCTACATGTATGTAATCTTTCACATTACTGTATTTTTTTGAAAGCAGTTGACCAGTTTCCTCAGTTGTAGATCAATGCTTGAAAAATATATTTTTAGGTTTAAAAAGCTGTCAGCCATGAAGTTTGGATGGAGTCATTACCAGGACTCAATATTCTGTAATCTGACATGTACTTTCTTTAAAAAGCAATTGACCATTTTCCTCAATTGTACACTATTGATGTTTAAAATGCAGTTCCCTTTCACATTTTGTCTTGAGTTTAAGGATAGAATCATTACCAGACCTCTGATCAGCCTGATTGGAGATGCCAGTCCCTGTGGCCAAGGCTGTCCAAGGCTTGCCATGATGCTGCAGAAATTCCCCCACCGCCCTCACTCACCCCGGATGACTGGGCAAGATCCCACCCGCTGGAGGATGACGAGGGGCGAGGGCCCGTCTTTTCTGTCTCTCACATATCCCCCATCATCTCCTTTTCATCTTTCTCTACATTATTGTTCTTGATTGGGGATGTGCAATTGCAAGTCACTCTTGTAAAAAGGGTGATGCCTTACATGTCTGCTTGGTACAGGTATCTGCTTTTCTGTAAGTGTTTGTTGGAAGGATAGACATATCTTGAGATAGGGGTTCACACCGTTCACTAGAGTTTGGACAGTGCTTAGGATTGAGTGGAATTATGGATTGAAATTCAGGTTTTGTCTAGTTTATATCTCCACAGGTACTTGGTAATTCCCTGGCAAAGGTTATCTCTTCAATTTCCAGGTACTCAGCACCAAAGGTCAAAGGATGCAAGCTAATGAACATTAACGATCTACCCTTGAACTGTTCACAATTACCTTTCTCTCTGTGGTATAGTTTTTGCTGTGAGGCGATTGATCAGAAATCTTGCTTATTATTGTCGACATTCAAAGCATACAAGTGGATGCTGGTCTCTCTACTCTCTATATGATAATATCTTGCTGTGAAACCACCTACTTTGCTGATGATGGCATCACCTGAAAGACCTAATTCGACACCCTTGATTAGCAGACCAGAAACCTGGGATGATAGTTGTCTGATGTGCTAAACAGATTACACGCAGAACGGTGTGGATTTTACCACCTTTACTGAAGCTTCTTCTGTCAGCACAGAATTACCTCAGAAGGTCACGCAGATGAAGGATTAGAAGTGCACGGTTAGACACGTGACCGGCCAACGTTACGGATTTAGCGTTTTTGCAGGTGACAAAGTAACGAAGCAAAATTCAGCACAATTTATGATTCCTTTACCTGTCTCTATGGTGAGCAGAAAGACAGGCATATGTCCGATGTAGGAGATATCACCATTTTCATTGGTCTGAAAGTGCACATGGCCTATATTGATGCCAAATAAGGCTTGTTGAAAAAGTTCTCCTTTTGGTGTAGATGGATAGAGTGTGTGTCAGTGCACAATGATTCTTTCTTTTCAGAAGATAAGAGTGAGGAATATGGAGATGTGGATCTACATGTAGGACCCTCAGACCTTGAGATTGCATTTTTATGGAAGTTCAAAAGTTTATTAGAAGTTCTTTCGAAAAGTGTGCATCTTTTTTCACTTAGCAGTTGATCATCCTTAAAATTTTGACTTCCAGAAAGTTTTTTGAGCAAAGCTGTAAATAGAGATACAACAAATGATTAGAGAAAGTAATGTGCTTCACATTTAGCGAATTCCTGGAGGAGTTGGGAAAAGGCTTATAATTATATGTTTTATCTGTCAGATTGGAGAGTAATTTGACAAAAGTTTGGCGCTGTGAGAGCCCGGTACAGTCACATGCAAATGACATTACAATTCTGAAGGTAATGACGCACAGTGATGATGGATGAGTGTTAGAGGAATATGGATTATTAGCTAGCACCCCTGATGAACTCTCATCACGTCAAAAAGAAAACAATAGTGGAGATCAGTTTTTTGTTCTATAGAGCAGAGACTGCGCTCCCTCTCCCTCTCCGGTGTTCAGACGGAAGAATAAGATCAAGGGAAGTACCTGTCTCAATTGCAAATGTATGCGGTGATGGTGAGGTATCAGAGTTGAGAGAGAGTTTAGAATCTTTCACCGCTACTCAATAAAAGATGCAGCTCTGTGAAGCTACGTGAGCTACATGTAACCATTCATCTTTTTTTTAAAGAGAATGGATTCCCATTGTGTCAAGAAGCTGGAGCTTCTTATTTCAAGAGGATTAATGTAGATGGCCAGTTCACATGCCTCTGCTATGGAATGATATTCTCCATTTCTATTTGGAATGAACCTGATGTGCAGAAGTACTTGCTTTTTCATATTACAATCATTATGTAGGCAAATGCGGAAGGGCAACATATACATGTATAGAATGCCAGCCAGTAATATAGTCAAATGGATGTTTGAGTTTGCTAATCTTTTTCATTGAAAGCTCTCTTTATTGAAAGGAATGACCATTATTATCCTGGTTGTAAAAGTCTTTTGTTTGTCACATTGTCTAATATAGACATCTGAAAGTCTGTGTTTCATTATACATGCATATTAATGGTCACTAGCTTCAAGTACTTCTGTAGGAAACAAGAAGACATTTCTTTTGGATGGAAGTGATTTAGGAACTCATTGTCTCTCATCACTGAATTATGGCAAAGCAAGGATCTAAGCACTCTATTGCAGATTATCGGTAAGTCACAACATTTTGCTTTTCTGTTGCGCATTTTCGTTTTGAAATAGTCTTTACAGACTTGGACAATTTATCCAATGGTAGATCACAAAATGTTTTCTGTAAAGTATGGATTAAAGGATTAGACCTTCTTATCCATCAAATGATTGAGCTAACTTTGTTTCATGTTGGTCTTTCTTTGCTGTTATCTGCCGCCCTTCTAATTCGTCCAGAAAAAGCTCAAAATTGCTAAAGACTCCAGTTGAGCTCACATTACAGCAGACGACACTGTACAACATCTTGTTGAAAACATGCCCGTCTGTTAACATGCTCTTCAAAGTGTTTTCCATCAACCCCCTTCCCCCGCTCATGACGCCATCTACCAGACATCTCAGCTCAGTGACAGTTCCATAGAGGGTGTTGTCTGCCTTCCGCAGTTTCAAAGCAAACACTTCGTTTACCCTTCCTCAAAACAGTTTCCATGGCAACAGACATACACCCATCTCTCGCCCAGAGCTGTCTAATGTCTCACTGTTTTTACAAGTCCACCCTAAAGGGAATGCCCCATAAAGACCAAACACAAATATCAAACTCAAGGGGACCCTGGGCAATTCAAAGTGACCTATTCAACTGCTTGGGATCCAGTGACAATTAATGCACATCATATATAGACTCTTGCGAACCAACATTTCATTAAATATTTTAGAACTTCGAAGTGAAGTACTGTGACAAGATTTTAATCAGGTAAATGAAGATGATTTCATTTAGCTCATACCCTTGATGTATGCAATTGTGGAAGCATAAATTGCACCAAAGAATCTTGTCAATGACAGGAATATGTCAAAACATGTAGACCTGCTTGGAAACTACTGAAAGTTAAGTAATTGTTATACTGCATTTGAATTGAAAAACCCTTAGGCTATCTTGTTTTTGAAAACCCTTTTCGCATGAAATTCAAGACAGATATTATGTGTCCATGCATGGCTGTAATACAAATCAATAATGTATATTGATACTTGGAAGCATCAAGTTCTCCACTTTGGTGATGACAAAGAGATGTGAATTGGCAGTATGTTTGCAGGAACCTTCACATTCTATTAGAGTTACATGAAGGATCAAATTCTACAAATATCCTTAGCTAGATATCTACATTGAGGATCAAACATGAGAAATATCCTTGACTTTGATAACTTTTATATTTGGGATCGATTGTTCTAAATCACCTTGACTGAATTTCTTGTTGGATGACATTCACGTAGAGGCCTTTGTAATCCAAAGAAGATGATGAATTTCCCTCTTCACATCTTGCATTGAAAGTAAACTTCAAAATCAATAGAGTTTTGAAAGCTGAATCTATGTACATGTACATACATTATAGGTGCTAAGAACCAGATCAGTGGGCAGTAACTCTGTATTTAGTAGAACATTGATTGTTAAAGAATATTTCCAGAGGCTCTAGCTTAAGCAGTATCTATAACAAAATGTTGTGAATATAAAGGCTAATATATACGTTGAAGGATTATAGTGGTTATTGAACTTATGATTTTAGAATTTAGAATTATCCCAGACACGATATTAAGTTCTTCTGTAATTCTTTATTCATATCTACCCCTGATAATTACCTTCTTTAAGGAGAAAATTGTACCTTTACATGACACAATGAGTTACCAGACAGTTATCTGGATTTCAATGTGCATGTGCAAGAAAGACAATCAGATGTCTTCAAGAGTTTCTAATCTTTTACATCCTTGCATCCAAATTTGGATTCTGTCATAGAAGTATTTATAGTTCTTCAAAGACAATACAACAATTGACGGTTTGTATGATGCAAATGAAAACAGTGGAGAGGAATATGAAGAAACGATCTTTCTCTTGGCACCATGCCGATCAAAGAAAACAAAGAATAGATTTATAGGAAAAGATCTGTACACTTTCGTCAACATAGAGGCATACATACATGTGTGAGTCATTCATTATTTAGCAAGATGACTTATGATGTATTTTAAGTGAAAGATTGTTCTCACCGATTGTTAATCCCAGATGTACTTCTTGGCTTGAATGTAGCTGTAGAGTTGACAACGTTATGGTATTTGTGAATAAAAAATAACAGATGATGATGATGATCTCAACATGAATAATATATCCAGGGTTCCATGTCTGACAATGTACACATTACTCCTCCAGATTTGAGACCTTGCTCCCTAGACACCATTGTTTCAGAATAATGAATTATATTTTAAAGCATGTATTTGTGATGACTACATGTACATATGTTCATATTTTGACAGGAATGATAGTCTTATTCCAAGTATTATTCATTTCAGGTGTTGTATTCAATCAAATATTGCTGAAATGGATTTTATTTACCATCAGTCTGTAAATATTCCAACACCAACAGATTCTTATGGAACTATGCTCCACTATGGGCCTATATGCCCATAGTGGACCAGAATACCAGATAGCTAATCTGGATAGAAATTTTGATGGCACTTGGCAAAGTTAGTATATGTTCTTCCAAGTTGCATATATTGTCACAGATACTTCGTGTTTTTCAACTTCCCCTCCCGCCTAAAGAAACAAAAGTTTGTAATTATTTTGGAGAGCGCCAAATGACCTTCTGCGAGCAACAAAAGCCTAGACAGGAAGTCCAGTTTTATTGGAAGCCTTGTCCAAACACAAGCGAGGCCAAATAAAGTTGCCAATTTGAAAAACTTTAAAGAGATTGAAACAAATTAGTAGGCCTGTGCCGATATGGTTTTTTTGACCATCGGCCGATGCCGATAAAATCTCAAGCATATCGGCCGATACCGATACCGATAACCGATATAAAGAAAATAAAAGAAAATAAAAGAAAACATGTAAAATCTGCATTTTCTTTCAATACGAGGAGGTATACATGTTTTCATATTATTTATCATCAAAATGTGTACTTTCCGACGGCCTATTTTCAGATCGGCATGCGCGATATGAAACAAAACATTCCTTGTGTCTTTTCACCGTAACGACGATGCTTATCATCCTGTGACACTCATAAAATAATTTATCAGGGCAATAGGGCATGCTTTTTTTTAACTTGATAATTCTTCTCTTTAATCATAAAAATAATGTTTGAAAATCACTGTTCATGAGGACGGAAAACACTGCGATGTGCCTTTGATAAAGTAGTCACACAACTCCTCACGATGACGCATAGCATTCTTCAACAACGCTGATAAAATATTTTTACCAGTTGCATGATTTATTTTCACTCGGTGATTCTGTTATATAATCAGGTCTCCCGCTAAAGATATTCATTGAAATAATGAATCAAAATTACTCTTCATGAAGACGGAAAACTTTCAACTATGTGCTTTATAAAGGAAAAATAGTCCCCTTTTTTTTTTATTATCATGATAGATATCATAATTTTCTTTTTGTAACGAGGCTAATAAAAAATATATCGGACAAAGTCAATTTGACTGGATAATTCTGCTCTTTCATGAGTTTCATCTAGTCATTCAATAAAGATATTCGTTGAAATCACATATCAGATTTTTGTAAAGACAAGTAGACGAAGCCATCACGCACTGCTTCAGAAGGGGTTAAACAAAATTCTGATTTCTAAATGACGACGTCTCGATCTTCTTATGTAATAATGATCCTCATTTGCTGTGGGTATTTTGGCTAACTGACTTTACAAAAGTTTTATTTCATAATTAGACTACAGCAGATTTTTTTTAAATTTCAGATAATGCCTATTTTTATTCCAAAAAATATTTCATTCATACGGGATTCCTTCTTACTCGACGTCGTACGATTTATGTCATTCTAGCCAAGAAGGAACAATGCTGCCTTTGCGTACACCAAGCAGCCAATCACATCACGAACACGAGACATCGCCCCCTCTAACCCCCTTTACACGGCACTTGACTTCATTGATATTCAGTTGCTATGCGAAGTTAGACCAAAATTGCTGATATTGGACCAATCACAGCACTGTAAATTTTCCCGCGATTGACAGGCACTGCACTATCGTAGTTTTCGCGCCAATAGTATACTCATTCAGTTGCGACGCTACGCTAGGCCGAACTTGCCGATATTGAACCAATAACATCGCTGTTGTTTAGGGGATTTCCCACACTTGAACCTTCAGCACATGCGCAGAACTTTCAATAATGGCTGTGCCTTGAGTTTGCTTGACCAACCCGAGCTATGTGTAAGCACTGAGGGCGATATGGGAACCGTTCCCAATGTAGCCTACCCTGGAATATTGTGGGCGCCTGGGCGATAACTGACCCAGCACACCGCGTTGTGCAATCACAACGGAAAGTTACTGGAACCGTATATCATTTCTTAGCTTTAGATTATCCCCCTCCTTCGATCAAAATGAGAGATTTATTACCTGTTCTCAGATAATGATGACCGAATAGGTCATTTTTGGTTGTCAAACTAGGGAAATAAAAGACACATTCGGATTGATAGTAAGTACGGCTCTGACAATGACTTCTGCCACGGACATTGACAATGTGTATATGGGAGATGCGATGGGTATGATGAAACATGAAGGTGACTGTGTGTGTGTAGTACGAGCTCGATTATGTTGTTCATTTTCAGTGATGAATGACATAAAATGTGAATAAAAAGGACCGGAAGAAATACGGTAGTGACGATTAGACACAAGAAATTCCATCTTTCAGAGTAGAATTTATTTCTTATTTTATTTTACGTTTCATATCGGTATCGGTTGTTATTAAAAGGGAATATCGGCCGATGTCGATAGAGCAAAATAAAGCCGATATCGGCGGTCTCCGATAGCCGATAGCTATATCGGCACAGGCCTACAAATTAGATATTTACCCGTAGGAAGAGAAATGAATGTACAAACTTTATGCATGGTGCTGTGCAATAGATTTGTAGAGATGTCACTCAAGCATCCTTTTACACTTTTCTTGATTACCTTGATTGGATATCCAGACAAATTTAGATTTTTTTTTATAGTAAAGGAGAAATATTATGTAATACTCCTCCAGAAGTTTAGATCTTCCTCATAGTTTCCTGAGTAAGTTTTCAAGAGGAAAGTGTGTCTTTCCCTTGTTATAGCCTATAATGCACATAACAGTAAGCGCTGTCTAGTGCAGGGCCAAAGTCAAGCTCCCTTCTTAAGCCATGTGGACGTCAAGAAAGCTATTACACATACAACCTGACAAGATATGAATATCAGCTTTAGAGTAGAAGGGTTAAGTCTGCATCTGTGGTATAGAATACTTTCACTTTATAACTGTTTGTTCAGATCCAGTGATGACATAGTTAGTTTTGAACATATCTAGGAATGACATGTAAGTATAAGAGTGTACTTGACTGTTTTCTTGTTTTCATGGGTATTATAACAATGGTGTTTTGGTCTTCACTTTTTATGGTTTAGCTTACACAGTGTGGAATTTAATTACCTTTTGACAAAGAATACAATAATTTGTTCTGCTGCAGATAAATTGTTACTAAAATTCTACTATTTTTTTTGGTTTCAATCTGCAGAGCTCTGCTGGATAGTGCTCTACGGACAGGATCTAACTTATGCATCAGCGTCTTGAGAAAAACAAAAAGGAGGGCACCCCCACCCCCTCGGAAACCCAAGAACGTTGCAGGCCCTTCTCCATCGGGGGCATCCCAATTCCCTCTTTCACCGTCCTTATCATCATCGTCATCCACATCGACAAGTACTTCAACGTTGATACCAGATACGGCTAATGGGCAGGCAGATACGATGAGGGGTCCAGCAGACTCAAACAAAAATAAGTCTTCCATGATGAACTCAGCAGCAGGGTCGACCGCGACCCTTCCCAACCTGGGCTCAAGAGGAGGGCCGGCGGTCAAGGAAGGGAGCAGGGAGATCAGGAGGTCTAAGAGTGGATCAGTGAAGCGAAGAGCTCCGCCACCACCCAGGAAAGAGCCAAGTGGACACCACACCGAGGAGGAGGTACCAGCCTCAAAGCATGTGAGAACCAGTGAGACACCTAACCCTGTTACTGTAGCCAGGAGTGATTCCATACTCTCCAAGATGCTGCCAGACCTCAAGAAAAGGGTATGTTTTCACTAAATATTTTCATTAAATATTTTGCTCTGAATGTTTTTGGTTTCATGCTGGTCTACTGTTCAAAATGTCAGCTTCAGATAGTACGTGTACATCAGTTAAAAAAATTGCTAGTTTAAATACTCTCTGAAAGAAAGTAAAAGTGTCTTGTGTGTAGACTAGATGATATTTAGTCAGGTTCCCTATTGTTTTTTGTTCAAAATTTTTGGAGTTTAACAAAGTTGTACATTTTATTTTGGGTAGAGCATGGATAATCCCAAAATTGATGTTGGTATTTTCCAATACTGCCATGGTGGCCATTCTAGACTTTCAAAATGGCTGCCATAAAATACATAATTTGACCTTATCTCAGCTTCTTTTAAAGGGCAATCCAACCTTGGTAATAAGATGATTTGTGAAAGCAGAAAAATAAGAAAAACAGGATGGTGAAAGTTTGAAAGAAATCGGACAAGGAATAAGAAAGTTATGGATGTTTGAAAAATGAGATCACTACATCTATGCAAATCTCAAATTCGCAATTTGGTGATTCGATTGTGACATTTTTGTGGACAACTCTCCCATTTGTCGTACACAAAAATATTAATTTGCGGTTTTCTTCGAGGCGCTTTTACCCTCTGGTCAGTACTCAAAATATATTGGAGATAGCATATTGTTTTAGGTCCTCATGAACGAAAAGATCCTCCTGAGTGATGCATTTTGAAAAACAGTGACATTTCAGGCATTTTGTGTGTTAGAGCGAATGGGGGAGTTGTCCACAGCTACATCACAGTGACATTACCTATTCAGCCAATTTGAAATTCCCACATGCATAGTGATTACAACTATCAAAAATTTATAACTTTCTTATTGCTTGTCCGATTTCGTTCAAACTTTCACCAATCTGCTTCTCTGAATTTTCCTCTTTCTTTAAGTAACTTGCTATTAAGGTATAAACGTTAACCGTTAACCTGTAGAATGCCAGGTCAGTTTGTTGTGGCACTTGAAATAAAGATATTTCATATACATGCAATCAGTGGTGCATCCAGGATTTTGTTAGAGAGGGGGCGCAATATTCTGACAATTTTCTGACAAGCACCAAAAAAGAAGGTCATCAGCTTTTTTGAGGTGTCTTTTTGGGGGTCAGGGGAGGGTGCCAAGGCCCCCAGGCCCCCCTGGATCCGCTCCTGCATGCAATACATGTATATGTTTTTATGTTTTTTATATTTCATCATTATTGCTAATTGCCATTGCTATCAAGATTGCAGTTGAATTAGATTCTGGTAGGTTAGGTATGACTTATTATAGATCATTAGTAATATTGAAACCAATATCTTACATGGGAAAATCAAAGTGAATACCTAGAGTCAATAATAGAGTTTCAACACCTGTTTCAAGACACTGTAGTGCTATTCAAAACTAAGAATCACCAATTGAAACTAGACAATGATTACAGTGAATCTGATATTTTGAGATGCATGTTTATACTAACATGTATACTACATGTATGTTTATATTGAAGACTTGCTTGCTCTACTTCTTCAACACTCTTAAGATTTTAGTAACAGAATATACTGAAAGGCAGCACACACTGCCTTTTGAAGGCAATATATATCTTTTGTTATAAGGAATTGGGATAGAAGAAAAGTATTTACATGAATAGCAGTAACACTGCGAACACTGCCAGTGAATTTTATTCATTTAATTTCTAAAAACACTGAACTTGAAAGGTGCATTTTCAGATAGGTATGGAAGGTGTTGCATAATAATTGGCAAGTGGATAATATGAACATCATGATGTGAAAGAGGTGTTTTGGGTCATCGCCTGGTACTATCAATCAAATACACACCTTACATCGTATGGCATTCATAAACATAATTTTTCAATCTCTTCCCATTCTTTACTTATATCTTGTCGTGCATAATCACTTGCAAACCATATTTTAGAAATGATTTGAACTTCCCTCTCTTTAAAACAGCTGCTGCACCAGTGTAAAAATTAAAATTTCTTTCACGAGGGCTACTTCACAGTCCACCTACTGTGTTCAGAGATTTTAATGCACTACGACCCATGGGCAGAAATATTATTTGACGGTGGCTCTTTTTTCATTTACGGTGGCTTTTTCAAGAGTTTCGGGGGCTAATCGCCCTTAGTCCCCGCTTCTTTTTATCACTGTGCTGCACTAAACTATACCTCATCAGGAAGACATACATGTAATATGCATTACTTCCCATTGCTGATCTATATCCTGTCCTTCCCAATATTTTTTTTACTATGCCATTTTTGAAGAAAATTTTAAAGTTATACTCTCCTCTTCAGATCACACTAACATAATTGCAATTATGTCTTTCTTTTGGAAAGATCACACCATGTACAAAAAAAAAATGAAAACTACATGAAGATGTTCATATATCTGATTGAAGTAAATGTATTCATGTACATTGATGGAAAACCAAGTTTGATGTGAGATTTTTTTTTGTTGAAAACTTTTTTCATCTTCTGTTTTTATTATCCTTCATAGCCTGATCAGCTATTACGTGTATATGAGCTCTACTCCATATAAGGAATAAAGTTATGATAAGTATCGCTTTAAAAGGAAAATGTAGCTATGGGGTATAAATGTATACATTTCAAAATGATGTATGATTGAGCTTTGAACCAGCTATTCTGATATCACATGTAATTGTATGCAGTCAATTCACTTTTGAATCCTGAAGTCAATCCCAAATATCGCTTGAAGAAGAAAGCGTTCAATGTCTGATGAAAAGTCCCCGAACCAAGAAAACAGGAAATGCAATAGAGACATTGCTTTAAAAAAATCAGATAAAAGCAAGGGGAGAAACAAATCTAAATGTATAGATTGAATCAGGTCTATATTTGATTGAGTAGTTTTTGAATAAACTGATGAGTATCTGTCTGTGAATTATCTGTGAGAGGCCTGCTGGTACCAGGTCCTCATAAATGGGACTGATCAGATTTGGAACAGATATGATTTTAATCTGGATCCCCCTATGATTCACGATGTAAAGACCTGCCGACCAAGCCATCCATGGGTGTCGGGGTGTACTGGTTATCGACAGGTGCCTATATGGGTCAATATGGTTATCATATTTCAGATCTACTTGCTTGTTCTAGGGGGCATCATGTCTGTAAAGGTAGAGGGAAATAGTTTTCCTTCCTCTCTAAGTGATCGTTATAATGATAGTATTAGCTTAATATCATTTGATATAGTTTTTTCATTAGTCAAGGAGGGTGTGATAAACTTTGCTGAGGAAATGCATGTTTGTGAGTACAAAACAAAAGTTGTTTATAGCTAAATTCATTTTGCAACACTGAAGATGAACTGGAGATTGACATCTTGTATTAACTACAAAACTGTGTGTAGAAATCAATAGCAAAATATAGTTACTAATAGAGTAGAATAGAGAAAATTACATTTCATGGTGCATTTGAACTTAATAATGTGGACTGTACATTAGACAAAATTTCTTTAATAGATCATTCTAAGCCAATGGGAAACAAACTTTAAGCAGTTGGTTACATATGCATCAATGCATGGATATTCATAACGTTCTATAAAATAGGTTTTGATATATACTTTCAAGCAAGTTGTAAACTTCTTTTAAGAGAAAGACATATATTGGCATCATTATTTCCCTTTTGAATTTGCAGGAAATTAGCATAGTGTTAAAGTTTTTTTTTTAAAATGCGTATGTGGGAGTCAGTAGAGATTTTTTAAAAGGCACAATCATGAAGTTCACATTTATAGTATTAGTCAAGGATGAGCAGTTGATGGCTTGATAGTTTGTTTTACCTTGACTGCTAAAGGTGTGTTTTCATGGGGCACGCGAACAAATCGCGAAGTATGCGAATGTCGAAAAAATGGCAGTCCAACATTCAGAGAAGTTTTTCTCCGAATGTTTCACGACAATGGAGCTGTAAACCATTCTTGCGCAGTTTATGCGTAGTTCTCACAATGTATGTGCAAATGTTGTGTGTAGCATTGTCGAACTATGGCCAGTCCACATACACGAAGAACACTAGAAATGATCGGATGAACTTCGCTGCTTTCCCGAGACATGCGGTGAGACATTCTCCAAACTGTCGGAATCTGTTTGAGATTTCACAAAGATTTGTGAAGATCACACACATTGTGAGTAGGTCGTGCGCATATTACGAAGCTTTTCAGACATTTTTTAGTAGAAATCATGAACAAATCATGACCCTGGATGCTGGAAACATTTGCAAGAAATTTCAAACTTTTTTGAAATTCCCACCGAACTAAAAACGACTCCCATGACGCTTATGAACTCCCTCGCATGTTTGGCGAACTTTTGGAGCCTACAATATGAATGTTGGACTTTGCCGTTTTTTCGACATTCACATCCTTCGCAAATCGTTCGTGTGCCCCATGAAAACCCACCTTAAGAAAGCATGTGTATGCTTGTAATAAAGCAGACAGCTAGGTGACCGACAGCTTTATAAGTCCTCTCCGATGGACTTGGTAATGAGAATAAATGCCTTACCAAAGGGCACTAGTGCATCAGTTTGGTTTCAAACCTGGCTTTCCCCAGTTACGAGACCACTGCTTTACCTCTGAGCCATCGCTCAGTGGTAGTTTTAGAGTTCACACATTTTAGAGTTAACACATTTTGAACGTTTGGAATTTAGATATCAAATGATTACAGGAATGCTAAGGAAATGAATACCAAGTACACATGTAAAAACTTTCAATAGCAGGTAGGCTATCCATTTTGAATTTTTGATATGTTGCCATATGATTGAAATTCAATACATTCTTTACTAAAGACATCTTCTGGAATGTTGAAAGAAATGCTCAGTAGTCTTACAGCATTGTCTTAAAGACACAGAGCAATAGGTTCATATCTTGATCAGATCTTGGTTCCACTCATAAACCTCTTTATCTGTATTTTTACCACTCTCTTTAACCCTACATGTATAATCTGCCCCCATGTACCAACCCCAGTATCACAGTGCTAATCCCTATTGTGCCAGCCACTAATCCCCCTGTGCCAGGTTTAGTTTTGGGGTGCTTAAGTGTGAACAAATAATGTGACTAAACATGTATGTAGCACCGCTACAGAGGCTACTATACAAGGTTGTGGCAAGTGAGCACTGGCTAGTCCACATGCACTTGGCACCGCTATGTTGATCAGTACACAAGGTTGTGGCATCGTATGGGTTAATCTTTCTAGGATCAGATACAATGCATGCATAGTCTGGAAGCCCACACTATACTTTGGACTTAAAACAATGCTTTGTTTTTTGAGTCCAGTTTCTTGAGTCTGTACCAGTTTCACAAAAGTTGTGTCAGATTGGCAGGAACAGCTCATTACAGGGCCTCCATGTATGTGAACTAGTCTACAACCCAGATCTAGGTTAGACTGTGTAGTGCTTTGTCACTGTAAAAGATTTATTCTTGCAAAACTGGTACAGGTCACATATATGATGTGATTTTGTTGCCTCAGTTCTGCCAGTATTTCTTTAGAAAATGAAACTTAAACAGTCTTTAGCAAAGTTGAGGATAGTGCAGTATGTGAGCACACTATTGCACTTACATTTATGTTATATATAGGGGCATGCTTGATGGTGTTTGTCCTATTCTTACTTACCGAATAATAATAATAATAATAGTGGGTTCTTGTATAGCGCACATGTCTGTCAGACTTGACACTCCTGGTTGCTCCACATAGAATGATTATTCTTAAAATCTGAAAATGTAGAGATCATCATGAATTCTAGAAGGTCATTTGCCTTTGGATCCCTATTATCAGCACGAAGCTCTGCCTCACAATGAAATATAATTGTATCCTGTTTACATCTAGAACATATAAGCCTACACTCTTCCCAGGAGTCAAGAAACATCACAGAATGTAGATCCTGACCTAAAAATGTCAAATATTTGTCAGAAGGGGAACTCTCACCCCTTCCATTCTACTTGGATCCTATTGAAGTGAGTAATACACCACAGACTTGATACAATACACTCTGGCCTGGGAGCTTGTTACAGATCCCTCATTCACACTAGCAAAATTAAATGTATAGCCTTAGGAAAATGTAGAGCTTTACGATAAATTAGTATTTTGTATTTAGAGCTATACGATAAATTAATATTTTGTATCGTCCGAATATCATATAATAAAACAGAGGTTTGATCAATGTTTCTACGATGATACAACTTTCTTATCTTGTGGGTATGCCCCTTTGCTCTATAATGATTCTTTACACATTGTTTGGTAATATGACTTTTGTATAAATTTCCTCTAGTGTGAATGCCCCAATGGATTCACACTTTGAAATGAAGAGAGAGTGAACACCTGTGAGAAAGCAGACAGGGTCCTAATCCATTGCCATCTGTGGTGAGGGGACAACCCAGTCACAGATCTCAAGGCCTTTGGTCATTGTTTGGTGTAGTCTTTCTTCAGCTCTGATGGATAGGAACTTGCAATATTATTTTGCAAACAAAGCTTTGTAGGATTGGTTTAATCTCATAAATGCATGATCGTTGAAATAATTTGACCTGCCTGGTACATTGGTCATGATGTCTAATGCAGGAGTGTGGCAAGTGTGATTGTCCATTAAAAGTTTATTGCTCTAGCAAAAGTAATGACTAAATGGTGTTAAACAGGTGTCCTTCCTTCGAAGATCTACATGTTCACTGTTTATATTGTATGCAAGGCTTGTACTTAAACAATACCAGCAGGGTCTTGAAAGAGATTAGATGGGTTCATTTGCCTGCTGTGGAATATGATCAGTCAAAAGGATTATTTCATTTGTACATGCTTATGGATTGCAATCCATATCCCCCTTCATTGGAATGATTTAAAACAGGAGCAGGATTGAATGTGGTAGTGTTACACTTTGCATTTGCTACGATGGATAAGTTACGTAGGTGTAAATGTTGCTCTGGAAAGTCTCTAAAGTTATGTGATTTACATGTAAGTGTGATTTATTTCTTGTTCAGTGTCATTTATTTATTTTACAATGTTTATTTTTATGTTTAGAGTTGTAAATCATTCAGTTATACATGTATGTGAGTATTTTCTGTCATTAGTTGAAATGGTTTGGATTGATATATGATACATGTCACTAATGAATTGTATTATCTATGAACAAAGTTGTATCTTGGAAAATGATTGATTTGATATTGTTATGTAAATGCCATGTTGTACATGTAGTAAACAAAATATTGCCTCTTTTGTTTTGATTATAACTAGTGCTCACAACTGCCATCATTATATTTTATTATGGTTTTGATCTTGAAGTATACCAATTGTGATAAGGTTTTCAGTAATGCACCGCAGTTGGACATATGTCATTTTGTTTTTATTGATTACCGGTAAAATTGACCCACTAAATACTAAGCTGTAGAAAGGCCTAGATACATTTAACTTGGACAGGGGTATATATGAAATGTGTGTTATACCACAGTCAAATCATATTTAAGAGGTTAAATGTCTGTTTCCTTTCAGAAGCGTGAAGTTGTCAAGATCCACCTTGTAAAAGACAAAGGCTCCCTGGGGATCCAGATAGCTGGAGGCAAAGGCTCCAGGAAAGGAGATATTGGTATCTTTGTAGCAGGAATTGATGATGGCAGCCCAGCAAACAGGTAACATTTGTTGACAAGTTACATGTATTCCTTGTTAAAACTTATAAAGTAAAGGATTGTTAACACATGATGCGATAAACCCCTGGCGAAATAAGAACTATTAACATGTACATGTAAATGAATGCCATTTGAGAGTTTAAAAAAAATCTCTGCGTAACAAAGGCCCCCAAGAGTACTCATTTATCAGTATGTTATGAGATGCATAAATGTGAGGCACACTAGGCTTATGTAATTTTTTTTTTTGCTGTGGTATTCACATTTTTTTAAAGGTGTTCATATGTTCACATGGGAACAAGGATTAGGGTAAGAATCTGTGGAGATATGAAATTGAAATCTACAGACCATATTCAGTAGATATTACAAGAAAAAAACCCTTGAAATTTGTGGATAACAAACAGTGGTTTAGATTACTTTTCATCTCTTGTTTGCTTAATATCTTTAGATGAAAATATTTGCAGCAGCCTATGGTATGTTTATCTAGATCAACTTTAATCAGTTAAATCAATTGATTTTGGGACTTTCTATAGCTTTGCATGGGTTCAACTCTTTAAAAATGGGTTATCTACTGAGGTGGAAAAGCGACTAATACATGTGTAGCCTGATACACTAATACAGTACAAATAAGAACCTTTTTTCAAATGATTTTTTTTCTTTGTTGCTCATACAGATAAAAACCTAGATTTATCATGAAACATAATCAATGGATTGAGCATAAAATGAGTTAATCTATAAATCAATATCAAGGCTCCTGCAAAGATTCAGTGTTGTATGTCTCTTAGGTACTTCTTTCCCCTCTAATATCAATTCAGATTTTATTCAGATGTTTGGGTGCAGAAGTTACCTTTGGCACCTTTGACAAAAAAATTATCTGATTCTATTCATTTTGAAGATAGTCTGATTAAAACAGGGATACAGTTTTAAAGGAATGAAAATGCAAAGAGAATTGAAAGATTTTTCCATCATATGTTATCCAAAAATATTATATTTTTGGATAATGAAATGGTATTTCATCCACAAGAAAGATGAACATTCATCGTGATTTTTCACATTAACTGTCATTGGTAACATTTTGATAGTAAAGAATAATAGAAATATCTTAGTTTGATTATTTAACAAATATAGCAATTGCTCTCTCATGATACAATAACATAGCATACCTATTTTGAATGTACTATGTAATCATTCACTTGCATCAGAGTAAGGAGGGGCCATCTGTTTCCTTCTAAAAAATGATATTATGAAGAAAAATGAGAAGAAACCCCAGGAGATCAACATGTGTAGCTAATCATGAAATAGCATGCATTTAGACTTGTGTATCATTATAAATCAACATATGATCTATGAGAATGAGTACTAGGAAGATGAGTTCATAACCTGTCGTCTGATAGACCTACGTCGCTAACATCTGACATACGTGATTCATATCCAGGCAAGACGCATTCCTTATTGTGACTTACTGCGTCATGTTTGAGGGGGCGGAGGTAGAATGACTTCCTTTGCCGTGATTCCTTTCTTAATAAAGGGTTTTCTCATTTTCAGTATTACTTCTTCACCTCACCACCCCATAGAAGAATTTCATTAATCCACGCAGAATTATAAAGAAAATTGGAATAATTATTAAAAAACATATTGCTCATCATGGACAAACCAACCTCAATTTGTGCTTATTATAATAAATATTGGGAGTATTTTTTCCTGCTCAGTATGTAATTATGGAAAAAAATATTTCAGAGGGGTGCAATTAAGTGGCACAAGAATAAGAAATGATACTAAACCATGAAGTACTGTAATAGTGAAGTTAAGAAAGTTTACAATCTCATTCTTTAAAAAAAATTACCTTTACCTTTTACTTGCATTTTTTTTTTCAGGATGGAGCCGTCATTTGCTCCTGCGACATTTACTCCACAGTCCATATCTCGAAAGGTCAAAGGTTAAGGTCAAGGTCATAATTTGTTTTTTTGTTCAGGACAATGTGAAGATTAGGATTAGGGTTAGGGTTAGGGTTAGGGTTAGGTTTAGGTTTAGGTTTAGGATTAGCATGGCAAAGTTAGACCGGAGCAATTGTCGCAGGAGCAAATGTAATACATCCGTCAAACTTTGTTGTGAGATACATGTAGCTCTGCTCAAATGATAACAAGGATCATGATAATTGCAGTAATGATTATGACAATGACAGTGACCATGGTACTGCATGATACTAGTCAGGTTCACATGAAGGGAGCTAAACTTTAAGTTTCGCTTGTAGTTTAAAAACTTTGAATTATCTTGTAGTTATCTTGTAGTTTCAGACCGTATGAACGGACTCATAGTTTCGAAACTTTAAGTTTACTTGTAGTTCCAGAACCACAAGCGAGCTTGTTAATGCCAAAATCACAAGCAGCGGGGGGTCCTCGTTGTAGTTACGGACCGTGTGGACAGAATAAACTTTAAGTTTAGCAAACTCGTTGTTAACGATGACCTCTCTGCTCCTGTTAAACGACGTTAACTTAAAGTTTCAGAACTACAAGTCCCATATGAACATAGCTTCTGATACTGATAATAAAAGGGATGATGATGTTGGATTAATTTAGCTCCTTACATGTATGTCATAAATTTTGCTTCATTTGTAGAATCTATTGCCATCATGATACAGTGCATCCATTAAATATTTGTGCTAGTAATTTTTTTGTGTTAAAAGTATCAAAAAATCTTTTATGTTATACAGTGAGAAATGCCTTCACAGTGAAGTTTACACCTACATGAATACATGCATATAAACCCTAGCCAGATTTTATTATTATACCTTTCATTAGTAATCATGCAAAAGGTGTTAAGCAAGAAAACCAGTTACATGTCATTTTTCCAAAGGTTCATAATTCCGAAGGTTTGTTTTTCTGATGTTTTGTATTTCCAAAAGTTTGTTACTCCAACGGTTCGTAATTCTGAAAATGAAATAGGGTTCATAATTACGAAAGTGAAAAAGGGTTCATATTTCTGAAGGTTCGTAATTCCGAAAAGTTATGTAGGGCTCTATTGCATTTTCGGAATTACGAACCTTCAGAATTATGAACCCTTTTACATTTTTGGAATTATGAACCCTATTTCATTTACGGAATTACAAAACTTCAGAATAACAAACCTTTGGAGTAATGCATCAAATGTTCAGAATTATGAACCCTATTTAATTTTCGGAATTATGAACCCCCTGCTATGGGAAATTTGTGTTTCGGAATTATGAACCTTCGGAATTACGAACCTTCGGAATTATGAACCTTCGGAAAAATGCACCTTTGGAAAAACGAGTGCCCCCGAGAAAACCACTACCTGCATTATACAGATTACTATCCAGAACTCCCTCTCACTTATCCTATCAGCCTGAGTCACATAAAGGTGCTAATCCACTCAGATTTAACATCAGCTAAAGTCACCTGACCACATAGCTTACTGTAATGGGTCATGTGACTGACCTTGTGCCCCACTTGGATCACATGTATAGAGCCAGTGAAATGAGTTTGAATCTCACATTAACATAAATACTGCATGCTCAAAAATACATGAAGCAACGGAAAAATGTGGAAAATTTTTCCAGAAGGATGTCATATTTTTTAAGAGGCCGCAGGCTGATGTCTGAATATAATTCAAAATTTTAGGACTTAACATTGTATAAGGGGCTGGTCACATTTGTCTGATAACGATAACGATGACGAGATTGTTAATTAAAGGTACACCCTACTGTTATGGTGAGTACGCTTGAGTATGTTCGTGTCTATTAATAGTAGGGCAGCTATCGTTATCGGACAAATGTGACCAGCCCTTAAAGCAAGAAACTTGTTTAAGACACATAACTGTACATTTTATCCCCTTCTGGCTCTTAGCAGATGATGCTTAAAGGGAGAATTTAAGATAAAAATAATAAGGTTTTCCCCAGGGTTTTGAACTTCATTTTCTTAATTACCTATGCAATTTTTTTAAAGATCAGATTGATTGATGTAGGCACTATAATATATTCATTAAAAAATTGCAGTTTCACATGTATCATTTATAACATGTATTCATGCATTCATATATATTGATGAAAAGCATAATAATTATTACATCTTACAGGATTGTTATCTGAGGTCGATCATTCCAAGTGTGATGGTATCATTGTATACACAAAACATAAGTATTAAAAAATATGTCATTACTCAGATTTTGTTTAAAAACAGGATTTACAAGAATCTTGCACTCTTCAAAAATTGCCTGATATCATGTACAAAATTGTCATGTGATTACACAAATCATAAATTAAATATTGCACAAGGATGTATAATATACTGTACATGGGCTTATGGAAAGATATAAACTTGAGGGGCCTGCTTCATTTCAATCTAAATATACTTCCCAAAAGTGCTATATTCTGCAACAACTCTATCTCCCTTGGAGTCATATTGAAGCATCCAGGGAGGTTGATGCCTGTTGGAAATCTAGATATAAACTGGGAATAGATTCAAGCAGGATGATCTATAGTATCATGTGTCAGACTAGGCCATTAATGGGCTTAATTGATGCTATATTGGTTTCAAGCACTATTGAAGAAATCTTAATCACTTGTGATTCTAGTGTAAGTAGATTCAGAGCGTTTGACTTGTCATGTAGCTAATATGCATGGAGGTCTAAATTTACCCTCTTTATCACTGCAGAGAAAAGATTGAAAGAATGGGTTTATAGTTACTTGTTTTATTTCTTTGATTGAAGCAAGTGTGTAAATGAAATTAAACAAAAATGTCTGATGCAGATGTATATAATTAAACATAAAATGAGCTGGTTGTTGGTTCTTAAAGCATGGAAATTATACTCTGCGAATAAGCCTGTACTTGTGAAATATATTTTAATGTACTTATAGAGTCCATGTGATGACGATTTAATTTCCACTATTGTGCCTGAAAAGGTCATGTGATATAATATTTCAAACCTTAGTTTTCTATATGAAATGTAAATGTTCTTTTCCTCTTTGCCATATGCTCTAGATAACTTTGTCGATTCAGAGCATACCCAGATTAAATATAGAATAAAATTAGATTAGAACAAAAACTGAAGAAATGACACAGCTAGCTAGACCCTCATTGGAAATCCTGTATGGAACAAGAGAAATAAACATTCACAATATACCATTTTGATTCTGTGGTTTGAACAAAAAAGATCAGGAAGTTTTGACAGGGAGTGACATAATAAAGATTGTTATGGTGTGAGAGTCAGACATTTACCAGTTAACCCTTTGTGTTTTAATGAGTTTTAAAATGGTGATTAATGTTTCCCTTTCTTGTGGCAAACCCTAAATTTAATTTGAATGGAAAAAAAATGGTTTTTCTTTTGAAGTACAACGTTGTCCTTGTGGTATCATTTCCCCTTATTGTATTGTATTTTAAAAATAGACAGGTTGGGAGATCATATACAAAGAAAGTTGAGAGGAAAAATCAGAAATCTAGTGGTAACAGGAAAAGTTCAAATCACATAATCATCCAAAATAAATAGTCATTTTTTGTTGCCAGGCAAATGTATAATACAAACATATAGTAACCATAATTTTCCATTTGGCACTTATACATTTTGTATGAAGTATATCCAAGTAACCATTCATTTGCTTATAATTCATGCAGTGTTCTTTCAACATCACATTTTATTTTGCCACAGAGTTTGATATGAATACTACATGCATGTTTATGAAAATTGAAAGAAAATGTTGAATCTTATGTCATGAAAATTTTGTTAGTTTGATTTACCAGAAATGTACTGAACAATTAGAAATCATGCAGCATATACTTTAAACATCACTTCTTTTTTTGCCATAGAGTTTGATCTTAACACTTCATGCATGTTTATGAAAATTAAGAGGAAATGTTGAATCTTATATCAGGAAAGTGGAAATAGTTTGATACACCTGAAGCATGTAAGGAAATAGAAGCAAGGAAAGTTGAAATACGAAGCACAGGTAAGGTTTCACCTAGGGCAGGAAAAGAAGTATTTGTGGATGCTGTATTGGTGGCTCCTGATTACTGCTAGTCTTGTATCTAGACTTACAGAACTATATCCTGTGATGACAGAGCTAGGTTATGCCTTGTCTCTCAGCTAGTCTAGCTTGTATCTCTAGTGGTGTCAACAAACCAATTTCCTACTT
The DNA here is from genome assembly GCA_025618425.1 of Heliocidaris tuberculata. Classification (NCBI taxonomy): domain Eukaryota; kingdom Metazoa; phylum Echinodermata; class Echinoidea; order Camarodonta; family Echinometridae; genus Heliocidaris; species Heliocidaris tuberculata. The sequence goes on from CM046839.1 coordinate 23,020,328, forward strand.
TCACTTCTGATGGGGCTCCTTTTTTTTTTTTTTTTTTTTAGAGTGACAGTATATGCGAAGGGGCAAGAACCTTAGAAATGCTTTTTAAAAGGACTATATGTTCATGCATGTTATTCCAATTTAATAAGAACAAAAGTAACTACTATATACATGTAGTAATATGATTATTGATTTATAATACATTATTACAAAATATGGGTCAACTGTATCTTAGGTGATTAAAGTTGGGTTGACAAATAAATGCAGAATTTTTGTTTCCAGTCTCATACAAAATTTATGATTTTGGTGATGGAACTATCAATGAGAAAGAAGGCAGCTTTTTAAATGGTATTGAGGTTAATTTATTATATTTTTAAAGTCTCTGTAGACTTTAAAAGAGTCATATAATGTCAAATTGATGTGAAATTCACGGCTTACTATACATCATCTGTTCATTGTAAGCTTATATTGCATCTCATTTTGCTGTGTTAGCAACATTATTGCTTCCTACATAACAAAAGACTTTAATTTCTAAGGCCTAATGGTACAGTTTCATTATTGAGCAGCTTTGTATCACCTATCACCTGTATTTTTAATATTCTGCAAAAGACAAGGCAACAGAAAATTAGTTTATCAATGTCATTTCTTTTATGTGGTTCCTCTCAAAATCACAAACAAAAAAAAACAAACAACAAAACAAACACAATTGTACACAAATACACTCTAAAAAAGGATTGGTCAAAAAAACGACCAATCCTGTTGGTCAACACCATATTGGTTATTTTCAACCAATGTGTTGGTCAAACTGTACCAATTTCATTGGTTAACCATTAACAATTTGAAATGGTCAAGAAATATTGGTTATTAACAACCAATGTATTGGTCAGACCACTTGGTAAAGTATAGGAGAGCTTTCAACATGAGTGAGAGTCACGTGACATTGGTTATAACCCAGGACCGGATGTGTGTGTGTGTCGGGGGGGGGGGGGGGGGGTCCATTTTGGTCCCATTTTTTTGTATTGATAGGAACCATCTTAGACCTATATCCATTTTTTAAACTTTTGTTTTCCGATGGTAATGATTTTGTTTTGATTAGTGTCACTAACTAGAAACAAAAAAAATAATCTGTTCTGACAGCCAGTAGGTCCTATGTATATAGAAACGCTGACTTAATTCAAGTTCCGGCTCTTAAGTTACACGAGTTTAGTATACATGTACCTTGCACCCCTCAACGGTACTCATCCATTCTTTCCTTCTCTTTCTTGTTTGCTTCAAATATTTTAGCATAGCCCTACAGGCCCCCCCCCCCCCACCCATCGGCCCCATCAGGCCCCTATGATATTAATTTGCTGGTCAAACAATACAAATCACATTGGGAAATAGATCAGTTAACACAGTTGGTATTAATCGGCTAATAGGGTTCAAATGCATTTGGACGGGGGCAGGGAGGGGCCGGGGGGGGGGGGCTGTTTAGGTGGAAAGTTTTTTGCCGTCTGTTGAATGTATTTGGAATTTGAAAAGTTGATCCAAAACTCTCAAACAATTACTCATCATTCAATGTTATGTTATGTCAAACAGCCCTACTAGTATGTTTTCATTGTTGCCCCCGGTCGCCCCCCCCCCCCTCCCTGTAACGTACGTCGTGTATGTTGGGTTTGGTCATTCGAGTCGGATTCATTTGCATATATGCGCGCACTATGGTGACATGCGCTCGAGCGCGGTGTTTGAATGGGTATAATTTTCCCGCCATTGAGCAGACGCGCAGAGTGCGCGGCGTCGCTTTCTTCAAATTTCTAGCGCGTATCTATCTGGCTAGCGCTTATAGCTATTTTTGCTCCAGATCAGATCGGGTCCGATTTGCAATGGACGACTTCGTCGAAGAAAAACTCTTGGAATGGCGACTTGAAAAGTATCTTGACACTTTTAAAGGTAAGATTGTACTATTTAATTGGATCTGGTGAACTGTGAATGATGACTAACTTTACAACAGTTACAGTAAACTAACAGCTAGGGTGAGAGTGTCTGAGTGTGACCTGACGAGTAACGTCCAACTCATTTTCCGAATATGGCTACTGCAGGCACAGCAGCTAGCTAGCGCTGTCGCACACCTGACTAGACTGACGTTACTCCTGTCCTGAGTACGGAACAAGTATCCCGGAGTTAGACCTGGCTGGCCTATTGGCTTGACTGATAATATTACTGTGCTAGGATACATGCAAGTCTGAAGTAGCTACTAACGTTAGATCTAAGTTAGATTGAAATTCAGTTTGTGTTGGTTGTTAAACCGTACCGGGTACCGGTATTTCGAACGTGGCGATGGATGTGTGTGTGAAGCTGTGTGTTAATGTAGTTGCATTGCGCGTGTGCTTTTTCTACGTGCAATAATTATAGTAGCTGATTTAACGCTATATGCGTTCATGTTGAGTGTGTGTGTGTGTGGGTGTGCGGGTGTGTTGTGTGTGTGTATATGTCTATGGTGTGCGCATAAAAAAAGGATTGGTCAAAAAAATTTATCAAAATAATCATTGGTGAAGATTGACCAATATAATGGTCAATATTACCAAATTATTGGTTAAAATGTAGGTCTACCAAAATTTTGGTTGATTTTGACCAATTTTTCGGTCGGACACACATATTCACCAACACATTGGTTATTTTGACCAATCCTTTTTTAGAGTGTATAGCTCTAGACTTACTATCTGCGGTGCTTGCCCTCGGCTTCGGGGAGTGACAGCCAGCCGGATCACGCCAAGTTGATCCGTGACTATCGTCCGAGACTATCGTCCGAGACCGAGTTCAGCCTTTCATGCCCAACCCTCTTTTCAGCATTGGAGCTGAATTAAGTTCATGTATGAAGGAAAATTATATTCTACTTTTTTCTTTGTTGATTTTGTCGTTGGCATTGTATCTTGCGAGAGAATGATGAAGAGTGAATTTAAAATGCTTGTTGTGCGGTTGCCTTAATTGTGTCAGTTCTGCCTAGACCGATGGGATCTGTCTCTTCCTCGGGGAACTTCTCTTTTTCATTACTGACGTTTGTAGAACAAGATGGTATAATTTATGTTCAATATGCACATTTTTTTTTGTTTATAGCCCCAAAACGGCAGTTTGAAATTTCATGCAATCTTAGAAAATGTTGAGGAGAGCATCAGAGCTCTCTTCTCCCCCCCCCCCCCCCCCCCCCCCCCATTCGTTAAGGGTTATGATCTAGCCAATGTGGATAATACATTCTGGAAGAATTCATTTGTTGCATGTTTGTTTTTACAGGTAAGGTTGCTGACCTCTGTGCATACTTGTTACTAGACCTCTTCCCATCACGGCTTGTGAACGGAAAAGTCAAGTGGAGGCCGAGTCAGGTTGAGAAACGCAAGTCTTTCATTGACGTACAAGAGGTACAAGCTGCTTTACTAGTTAATCCATTCATCTGCATGGGTCACTTTCACAGGAAACCAAATTTCAAAAGACTAAAAGTCATTGATCAGATTCAAAACATGGAATAAGCATGTTAGCAGAAGTATGGTTACTTACTTTTGTTCACATCTATGTCTTCTCAAGTTACATATATTCGATGGGTCATAAAACAGTATTTGTTTAGGTTTGGGGATTGATCTTTTAGTTCACAGCAGTAATAAAGAATATTATCTGCTTTTATTCATTTCATCAGCTTTCCTACACCAGACGAAGATCTTGACAAGTTTCACCTTCCCATCAGTTTTCACACCTTTGTCTTTTTGAATTTATCAAAAGAAAACTTTTGTCTACACGATGGACATACAGGTGTATACATGTATGTTATGTCTGTAGTACAATCTCCATTTTGTCTTTAGCTCAGATACGTCAGCTGTTATACCTGATCTTTTCATTCCCCCTATTTTATTACCATGTTTTTTCTTATTCATCAGAGTCGTTAGAATTCTTTGCTTCAATTCAGTGTCAAAAGTTGGTTAAAATTTCACAAATATCAATGTAGGCTTCCCTTTTATTTTGAAATGATCAACAGCCTGGAACAAACCTTGCAACGTACATTGCAGCCAGGAATCATGAGTGCCAGCAGCGAGGCATCACGAGGCAGCCGCAAGTGTTGGTGATTGGCCCAAGCATTCTAGCAGCTACAGAATTCTACTGCTTGTATAATGACACAATCTATCAGCTGGGAGACCTGACAAAAGCAGTAGACACTTGCTTCAAAACTTTTTTTGTTTTGAATGTGGAATATCCGTCGGAAACCAGAGATGCATGGACCCTGCTACAGAAAGGCATGTATGAAATAACAACACCATTTGACATCACTACAAGCCGCATCAAGGAACTTATGCACTTTTTTAAAGGAACTTCATATCATATAGTGTGATGTTGCAGTTATTGTAAGTTGGGCCCAAGCTTATCAGTTTGACAGTCCTATTACCCAACAGAGTAACCTAGAAAAATTCTTTCCTTTGATTTTTTTTTTTTTTTTTTTGATTCATAATCTTTTGATCTTCTTCACTGTGTTAATTGTCATAACAAATTTTAAAGCTTATTTTTACTTATGATTGGTTTGAAATGCGCAAATGACCAGCATTCAAGACAAAAGTGCGCGATGTGAGCCAATGTGGTACTCTATTTCTGATTGCTTTGGCAATTAAAATAAGATAAAGATAAAACAATTTTCAGAATATTGACCCAGGTTTGTTTCAGGGGAAACTTACTTTTTTTCTTGTGTCTAGTTTTATGGTGGTCTAAATAAATCAGCTTCTCCTCCTAAGATTGGCTACACTTATTCTAATTTTCTATTCCTACAGAGTTTGAAAAAAAAATGTATATAATATGAACTGATGTTAAAGAAAGTTGCAAAATCTAACTCAAATATTGCTTATTTGCTCATGAAAATAGTGATTATGTATTTTACGCTGTGTTGTGAATTTATAGAGCTGTTACAATCAAATTGCTCTTATTTGTAAACTGTACAATGCACTGCATCAGGAATAGGCTAAACATTTTATGTGATTTTTAGTTCTTCCTGTTATGTATAATAATGTGTAATTCCGGAGCATTCTGGATCAGAATATGCATTGTACTTTGAAAGTGTCACTAAAAACAGACACTGCACTGCTGTGGGTTAAATGTTGCTGAAGTTCAGTAAAGTCACAAATATGAAATTATTTTTTCCTGTTCTGGTTAGTTCCGTGACTGCAAATATCTAATCCAGTGAGGTAAGAATGGCACTCGTTGAAGGATGCCATCTGTGATAGTGAATTTGGAGTCATACTGGGTGGGTTATAACTGTTAGTAGGTTAGCCTACTCATTACCATGGACATGTGGATATGTTGTAAGTATATTGAATTTCTCATTGTGTTGGTATTGAAAGTGTTAAGATTGAAATGTCATAATTCGGTGACCTTAAGAATTCTGATCTTGATACAAGTGTATATACATGTATGATGCAAATGCCTGGTACTGGCCTTGTATGTATTAATACTGCATTCATACTAAGAATGGCACCCGTTGAAGGATGCCATCTGTGATAGTGAAGATGGAGTCATTCTGGGTGGGTTATAACAGTTAGTAGGTTAGCCTACTCATTACCATGGACATGTGGATATGTTGTAAGTATATTGAATTTCTCATTGTGTTGGTATTGAAAGTGTTAAGATTGAAATGTCATAATTCGGTGACCTTAAGAATGCTGATCTTGATACAAGTGTATAGTATGATGCAAATGCCTGGTACTAGCCTTGTATGTATTAATACTGCATTCATACTAAGAATGGCACCCGTTGAAGGATGCCATCTGTGATAGTGAAGCTGGAGGCATTCTGGGTGGGTTATAACTGTTAGTAGGTTAGCCTTCTCATTACCATGAACATGTGGATATGTTTTAAGTACAGTATATTGAATTTCTCATTGTGTTGGTATTGAAATGTCATAATTTGGTGACCTGAAGAATTCTGATCTTGATATAAGTATATATACACATGTATGATACAAATGCCTGGTATTGGCCTTCTATGTACTGCATTCATACTGTTATGTATGGATACTGGATTCATAATGTTAGGTGAACAGTTTTCAACTACATGTATGTGAGTTTATTGATAGCATTTTGGAAAAGGCATGAATTTTCTTCTTGGGCCCCCAAAGGTGTGTGCCAGAGGCATTGTGTTTTCTGGTTGTTTGTCTGTGAGTCTATGTACATGTACAACACATTAAACATTGTCAGTCTAGGCAGTGTTTGTTTAGTGGCAATTTTTGTCAAATTACAGTTTATGCAATGCATAACAATCTTATGAATTAATGTAATAATTATTACATTACATTACATTTAACCCCCCTTTTTTTTCTTTTACACCATTTACATACCAGTAACACCCTACAAAACCTAGCTGAGTATTCTGACCGGTTCATATTTTCTATCTATAATAACTTTAAAATCAAATGTTACATGTCAAACATGTATGTAGGGAGAATGTTGAAGGAGAGAATATAAGTTACCTGTGATTATGACTTTAATGCAGTGTATTTAATGATTGTCAAAATTTTAAGTGTTGAAATTGTACAAAGAGAAATTTGATTTGCATTCCATTTCACTTTGATTCTGGTGGAAAAGATTCTTGATCTGTGCAAAGTTTAAACCTGCCTGTCAGTGCTTTTTCTGAGTTAATAAATGCCATTTTGAAGTGAACATGTATGTGTATCGTGCAGTCAATATATACTAAGAATGCTCTCTTGTTTAACATGTGTAAGAAATACTAACTGAACCAAATGATATACTAGTAGTTTGATATATAACCAATTTTGTGACATGGTATAAAAATGGTTGGTGAACATGCTATAATGACCAATGAATTTTGGTTACTGAAACAAATTATTGACCAAAGATGATTGGTTAACATGCTATCATAACCATTGCACTTTGGTTACTTTATTGGTGCTAAACCAGATTAATGACCAAACATGATTGGTTATATATTGACCAAGAAAAATTGGTTAGGAAATGAAACCAACCGTTGTATTGGTTGGAATAACCACCGGGAGAATGGTTAGAATTATAACCAATCTTATTGGTTGGAAAGAAAAAATAACCAAATTAATGACCAAACATAATTGGTTATATATTGACCAAGAAAAATTGGTTAAGAAATGAACACAACCAATGTATTGGTTGGAATAACCACCTGGAGAATGGTTATAATTATAACCAATCTTATTGGTTGGAAAGAAAAAATAACCAAATTAATGACCAAACATTATTGGTTATATAATGACCAAGAAAAATTGGTTAAGAAATGAGCACAACCATTGTATTGGTTGGAATAACCACTGGGAGATTGGTTGGAATTATAACCAATATTATTGGTTGAAAAAGACGACCAAACTTGGATTGGTTATTCTAACCAATATGTCGGTCGGACACATATTCACCAATAGCTTTGGTTGGAATTGACCCATATTTTGGTCATTCTGACCAATCCTTTTTTAGAGTGTAATTGCCTTAATTTATAATTGAAAGTTATTTAAACATTTTTTTTAGTTTAAGATTTATAAGGTGAGTTGACTTAGTTATTGTACCAGTCATGTGATGATAATACTAGTGATAACATAAACAATGAGGACAACAAAAAGAACAAGAAAAATAACAAAACCACAAAAAAGTAAAAAAATTTGTTTGAAATTTCATATCTGTATTTTCATATTCATCAATCATCATCTTGTGTACTTTCAATAAATTTTCTCATATTGTGGTCAGTCTACTATGAAACCTACATGGATAAGACCTCTTGTTAATTCTATGGAATATACTTGTATGTCAGCAGAAACTATTGCAAATTACATTCTGACCTGTTTGTTTGGAAATGTAGGGAAATCCCCAGAATGACACCTATGATGTCATTGTCTTAGGAGCACAACCTATCTGGTATTTTAAAGTTGACAAACACAATCTTTAAGTGATATTATCACAGGATATTCTTGTCAATCAGAAAGGATATTCAATTTGGTACTATGGTCTGACACAGTGAATAGCTATTGTTAATGGCCCGTATTCTGAACTCCGGTTTAACTTAAACCACGGTCTAAGTGTGGTTTAAATCCAGTCTAAAACTGCCCTCTGAACCAGAGTTTTAGAAGATCACGTTCTGAAATCCGGTTTAACTTTAACTCCAGTCTAGTATAGCTTAACTTTATACAGAAATTTAATTGCTTTAAGTCAGTTTTAATTAAAGCTCAGGTTTAACTTAGACTGGAGTTTAGGTTAAACCGGAGTTCAGAATACGGGCTAATGAGTTTAGAAAGCAGTGGTGGAAATGAATATCACTCAAGGAAACTACTGTACAGTGCTTGGAAACGAGACAATTGAGAGCAGAAAAAGGATGTTATATATTTCTTTTCCTGTGGAAAGAAGTATATTCTTACTTCAGGTAACTCAAGGCCAAGGGAAACGAGGCAGTTTTTATAGGCAGGAGGAGATTTTAGGTACAACTTGACAACAACAGGGGTCTGGTGCCCATGGACATTGATCCCCAAATTTGAGCTCCAGACCCCCATTATTTTTAAGTTTAATGGGCTCCATACATGTAGACTATAGATATTTCAGCCCAGACCTCCTGTAAAAATTTAGAGTGGAGCCCTGCTTTATGTTCCCTTTTATGGAAGTTTCAATCTTGTGTTCATGGTACACATTGTCAATAATATCTACCCCCCAGAAATTAGATATTAACATACTATAGAATATGATGACATGTCCTAATATGATAAAGATACTTCCTGTAGACAAAACTGTACAAATCTGTACAAATGTAGTATTTTGGGATTTATGTCAAAGGCAAAGATGGAGTAGAACAAAAGACAAACAGTTGTCTTTACATGCTTGTAGGGCTGTAATGTGATTATCTGAGAACCAGAAGGGTGTCCACTGAGGGATATTGGTTAAAGCCCTTCTGGTACTTACCAAACAATCTTATGTGTTGATGTGTGAAGCTGGTAATGTTTGGGTACGTACACTAACTGACCAAAGAAATCGTGCAAATTAAGAAGAAGGGGAAGTTAAAGTGATTTGGTAACTTTGTAGAGGCTTGATAAAATCTGAACTGCCTGGCATTACATATGCTATCAGTGTATGTAATATGGTGTAAAAATGAAGCCCAGGGGAAAAAAGTACTTCAAAATCATCATGTGCTTCACAAAAGTAAATATATGCAAGTGACCGGAAATGCCAGACTCATTTTTCCCCATAGACTCAGTGTTAGACTAAAGCGTATGGCCATACGCTTTCGTAAATGGGGGTATTCAGTCATAGATATCTTAATAATAGCATATATTTGAAAACTTTTCTATGCCTGGCTATTTATTTATCCTTCTGAACATCATTATACAAGACCGATATCAGAATTCAACAATTTATTAAATCAAGCCTCCACAAAGTTACCGAATCCCTTTAATGCAGGACTTAAAATTTTATGTTCCAACTTTGGCAACTTGATGTAGCATTATATAACACACACAGTAAACACATTTTACTATCATTGTGTTCTAAAACAAATTAAAATCACTTTCAGCCTCTGTGGCAGTACCATTTTGGACATAATTCTTCAGTATTTTACAATACAGCTCACTTTCTTTGCCATTAATTTTTTAAAAAGAGCTAATCACTGTTAGCATATAACATTTCAAAGTCAATCACATGGGATAGAGAAAGCACCCTTGAATAATCATATCTTAAATGAACAATACCCTTTTCATATTAGGGGTAGAAGTGGTTTTAGTCCGGACTCAGCCGTGATACCAAAGCTAATATGAAAGCTATCAGCTTCAGTAAACCACTTTTCGAGCAGAGTCCTGAATAAACCCTGACCGGAGGTGGGTTGACTTGTAAATACCATAATGTGAACGTTATCTGCACTAGTTGATGCAGACTGGAAGTGTCATTCCCACATTATCTTGCTGTTTTTGTTAATTCATAAATGGTATTTCAGTGATAAAGCCTCTAAAGATGACGATAACGGCTTGCTGATGCAGCTCTACTGATTTTCAATAAATGGAGAGATGAGCGATATTTGCGATACTTGTATGTATGCTAAAAATGGCTTGCTGATGCAGCTCTACGGATTTTCAATAAATGGAGAGATTAGCAATATTTGCGGTACTTGTATACGCTAAAAATGGCAAGTCAGTTGAGTGTAATTAATGATTATTTTTACTATCCCTCAATTTAGAACATATAGATCTATATTTGTCATAGAAATAAATATGTGTATCAGCATTGATTGTGAAGTATCCATAAAAAAATTAAAAATCGATAGCCGTATCGATATCTGTATAATTATTTTGCAATCGACATTACTGCGAATCTATGAAAACTTTGTACTCAATCAAATTTGGCGCTTCTCGGCGTGATATAAAGAGTGTGGGAGTAGGGGAGGGAAGAGATTGCAGAAACTATGGAAACAGATGTGCATAGCAGATGCGATGTGGTCTTGTTGCTGTAATATGAAAGCTATCAGGTCTTATAGGCCCTGTTGAGGCGCTTTTTGGAAGGAAACCGTGGCGTACTGTGCCGACCCATGCCGCGCCAAAGCGTACCGTGCCAGGGTGGTTAGAAAGCGAGCGTTCAGGCGCTTTATTGGGAAGCGTATCTTGGAGGTACGTATTCGGTATGCTTCGCGCTCTAATCTGGGGGGATGATACTTTACATAGCAACCGGGGTGAAAGGTGAGGAATTTGGCGCGCTATTCAACACAACTATCGTGCCCTGAGCTCATTTGAGCTCTCGATCACTGCACTACACTGTATTGCTAATAAACTCATGCAGTACGTGAATAAATGAAATGCAATTTAGCGCGCTTGTTGAATTACCACTTCCGGTACAGTACGGTTTGCGTTCAGGTGCTCGTCGAGGCACGGTACGGTTCGCTTTGGCACGCCGTGGCACGCTTCTGGAACGGCACTGTATGGGTATGATTCGCTTTAGAGCGTTCAGGCGCCTCCTCTGGCATGGTACAGTATGGTTTGGCATGGGTACGGTACGCTTTAAAAGAGCGCGTGAACAGGGCCATAGAAGCAGATCTATTGTCCTCGATTAAGCCCCAACTAAGCCTGCTTTGGCAGTGAATATGAAAATGGTACAAGATAGGCAAGACCAAGGACATAGGAAGCATAGTAGTTCCTCTGCAAACAATACAGAGAGGATATGAGTGGGTTGAATATTTATCATTAGAAGATAATTGGTAAAATTCCCAGGTAAGTGCTGACAGTACACCCCTGGGAGAGTGCAATGTAAATTTTGGAGGACAAGTGCAAAAAAAAAATGAAATTTTGAGTTTTTCTTGTTTAAAACTTGTACGGATGACCAAGCACCAGAAATCAATCCATAATGAGAGGAAAAATGAATTAGTGTAAGTTCTCAATTACAGGACCTTGTTAGAAAGTTTGAGAAGTACATGTAGTTCTTCTTTCATTCATGTGTGCCTACATTGCTTGTGTCCAGAGAAAATAAGAATAAACTTATTCTTGACACTTATAATACCTTTACCTTCACTCAGATCAGATTTGATTTTTTTTTCTTCTGTTAGTTAATATTGGTTGAAAGTTATGCTGCAATGGATCTTTTCTTTACATTCTAATCATATCTGGGCCATATTTATTACGAGCTTAAAAATGCCGGATGTAATTTTTTTTTCTTGTGTTGAACTCACTGATAAATAATTACTGATCTGTGTTTGATGTAATCAAAGTTTTCACTAAAGCAATGAAATTTAGATGAATAGAAGTCATCCTGACCTTTAGATTACCCCTCTTCTTCTTCATACCTCTATACATGAAGTTTATACTTGGTAGGACAGTGTTATGGTATCTTGGTTTGCAGGGGTCATCAGATAGAGAGGACTTTAGCATGACTTATTGTGTGTTTACACCAGACACCAGAAAGTATTCTCATTGTTGGGATAATGCCTTATGTAAGCACAGAAAAGAAAAGCGAAAATACTTATACGGCTTTGAAGAGAGGGAGCCAATTGGACCTTTGTTCTCTAAGCCAAGAAGCTCATTTTGATGCCTCCCTGTTGACTGGCACCCTATTTTAAATTCTTCCCCTGTACATATAGATTGGCCTCGTTTTACACATTACAGCACAATACAGGATAAATACATGTGTACATTTTTGTACATTCTGGAGATTCACCTCTCAAATCAGGACTCATCCAGTGGAATTATTTGTTAATGGAACATACAAGAAAGTAATCTGTTTTATGGATGAGTAGATCTGTGAAGAATGTTTAATTTTTTGGTGTAAATATAGTAAGTCATTTTATCACTATTTTAAAGAGTTATTATACTGTACATACAGTACAAGATGTAGCCTACATTGCAATTATGTTAGATTTTTGTAAGATTGGTAGCAGATTTTTATGAGATTGTCATATTTTTTTGTCTTCATATCTGTGTCTATGACAAGACAAGAAAATTAAAATTCTTAGTCGTAATCACATCATGAAAGTGGCATATGTTGCTATCTGCTTAGAGCCAGATCTGATCTGGTTGTTAACGGGCTTTTGTCTCCGAGCACATGTTATGATCTAAATTGTTTACTTCTTAAAGAATGGATCTTTCAGTGGAATTTAAATAATAGGAAAAAAGGAAATGATGAGTCAATCTGGTTTTGTTTCCGATTAGGAGCAAGGTTAGTCAAATTCAGGTCATAAAATATCCACCTGTAGTAACTTTTAAAGTCATGTGAATTTTTTAAACATCTGGATTTACATCGTTTGTGTCAATGACCCTCAAATAGATATGAAATTCATTGTTTTATGATTTCTGTTCTGGAGTAATTTATATTTACTAAAAGTCAACCACATATTTATGAAGTTAAGCCATCAAGTTACTGTTGGACTGAGTAGTGAGTAACAAAGATTTTATTTGTATTATACAACATTATTTAAACAGGGCTGACCTTTTAGTATTTTATATTGATACAATTTCTCATTAATCTTTATAATATTTAAAGTAGAGCTGAATAGTAGATATACTTCATTAAAAAGAGAAGAACAAATTTATACTCCATAAAGCACCAAATGTTGTAAATTGATATCTTGACCTTGATTGTGGTATATATTTAGAAAAGGATTTAGTATTTAAATCTGAGATGATTAGGGGAATAAATTGTTTTTGATGATAAAAAAGCCTGGACATATTCATCAGGATATGTTTTTTGGAGTATAGGGAATTCCCTATATGTAAGCATACAGTGACCTAGAAGCGTTAATTGATGATAACAGATTGACGCAATCTGCTGAAGGGAGAGTTAGCTTACATTATATGGGATTAATGGGAGTGAGATGATAGCTAAATGTGGAGTGACGTGGGAGCAAGGGCATCAGCCCATTTTGGAAAAGTATTTTGCTTATTTATTTGTACGTTTGAGATTATAACCAGATTGTCTCGGTATGACTCACACACAAGCATTTATCATTAAAATGAAATGTACCCCCTTGTATTTTTTATCATAAATAATTTCCATGGGATTTAAATTGATTGATGTGAATTGATAAATTGATTTTCCATTTGGGGAACCATCCATTTTGGAGAATCCCTTTGGTTATGATGAAAGCAAATATATATGTAATAGTTTTAAAGGATGTAGATATTCTGAATTGGGATATGGCAAAATATTACATGTTTATGATATAGATCAGTAGCCTTTATAGGCCTATAAATGACATATTTATTGCATAACTGCTGGGATTAATGAATAAAACAATTTACCAATCATAATTTAATTAGTTTGATGAGCTTTCTAAATGCAAAAAACACTTTTTTCCCCCTTGCATTCCTTAATTCCTCATCAAGCTTTTATGATAACTTATCATTTATAGGTGATATATTTCAAATAGATTTGAATTGATCCTCATACCCCACAAATGTTGTATTTAATGTTTTATACATTAAATTGTATTTAAAATGTTTATGACACATCTCCTAATAAAAGTTCTTTACACTGACTTTTAAAATTGTTGTTTGTTTTCTGCTTGCAGGGATGGAAGATTACAGAAAGGAGATGAGATTCTACTAATCAATGGAAATGGTCTTCTGAATGTCACTCACAAGGACGTTGTGGATATACTTCAGGCTAGCGGTAGTATAGTACAGCTTGTCATTGCAAGAAAGGTGGGTCATTTCAAGTCTACACTTCAAATCTTTACTTCATTTGAGTCGGATTTGAAAGAAAAAAAGAAATAATTTGTCTTTGATATAGCTGTTGGTGTGTTATTGGCAAAATTTTCTTTTAAGGATAATAAACAACAATAAATGCATTACAAACAAATATAAACAAAATTACTTCCAGTGAATCCAATGCAAATGAAAATGCATCAAAACAAATAAATTGAATGCAAATTTACATCAAATTTGTAGTACCGGTATTACATTTTATTTTTATATTGAACAACATAAACTTGTTGTGAATGTAAAATGAGAAACAATGTAAACTAAATGATGTATAGTTCATGAAGTCAGTGAAATAGCTTGAGATTAGAAACAAACTAAAAAGTCATGTAATTTCTTGTGTATCCTGCCTTACCTGTCAGTTTCATCTGTTTTCTATTTTATCTGACATTCCTCAGGCCAAATCTGAAGCTAAGCAATTATTGGGTGTATATTTTTACCTTGGATAGTTTCGGTAGTGCAATTTTCAATTATCTAATGACCTCTTGCACATTCAGGCAGCATCTAAAACCAACAGTAGCTTATGAGAAAGTTTCCGAGCTCATGTTGTAGTAGCCGTCTGGAAAGGAAGTAGACCCTTCCAAGCTAAACATGACTTATCAAAAATATGTACACATGTCCCTTCTAAAAACGCCTCATAGACAACGTGGGAGTGCATGAGGTATAATATGAAAAGGTATTATTCAATATTCAAGCAGCAATTATGCAAAACAATTCCATAGTGTTCTAGGCAGCTAGATCACCACCAAAAATAAATATCTGTATTTCTTTCTGGAATTATATGTGTAGAAAATTGTGGAGCCTTTCGGGCATTGTTTTGAAATATCTGTTTGGTATGTAGGCATGTGAAAATTAATTAGTAATTGAAAATAGACTAATTATTTTTTTTTGCCAGGTAATTTGATGAGAAATGATTATGTATGAATCATTAAATGAAGTACATAAGAATAAAACACAATATAATTGAACATCTTACCAAAGATATATTCACTCTACTTGTTTGTTTGCAATGATCTAAACAAGGCAAAAACGGGTTTGTTTTCTGTCATGATGTCTTGGGATATTGCACAGTGAAATTTCTTCTCATTTGAGTGTAGGGTCAAATTCTGATGAGTAAAATTAGATTACCTCCTTGAACAGTAACCATGAAAGCCTTTCAAAAAAAGCTCACATGTTTTGAAAAGACAACTATTTTTTATTATATCCCTCATTTAATGTATAATGCTGATGCCGATGAAGAAAAATGTGCTATATACCGTGACGTCATTCATGGTATAGTGCACTATACCATGAATGTCGTCACAGATATGCGATCGATCAGTGGTTTTTCATCGATAACGTGTGAAAAGTGCTATCAGTATTGGCCTCATAGACCACTGTGTAAACCGCGGTACATTTTTATCATTATTTTTTCAAGATTCGTTGGAGGGATATAAAACAAATATATCATGCACTGTTTCGAGCCACTAGTGAATTTATGGATTCCTCGGTGACAGAAATAGCACTATTTTCCTGCCACCTCGGAATCCATAATTTTATCTAGAGCCTCTCAGTGCATGGTATATTTGTTTAATATAAAGACATTATACATTTATGTACATGTATAGGCAAAAATGTGTGTTCCTGTTTGAATAGCTGCATCTTTCAGTTAAATACGAAGGTTTAGCCAGTAGGTCTATAGCATATAGTCCTTATTCCCAGTGTTGTAATGAGATTTAAGTTGGCCCAGTTCATATGCAGGGTTGCAGGAGCAATACCTAATCATAAGTAGGAATGTATGTTAATAGCTTGATAGGAAAATGGAAGAAAATATGAAAAAATACCCCTTTCAAGATCAAGGTCACAGATAAATGTTTAATTCCAAGAAGTATGTAATTTGTTTGTGACCAACCTCCCGGCCAATCCATCTTAATCATGGGTTTAATCATGATTCCTTCCAATGCTACTCTCTGAAAATATTCTTCTATTCTAATGAATGGAGGAGAGGAGAGAGGCCAGGCTCCATGGCGGAAGGAAAGATTCTCAAACAATTTGAGTCAATTCCTCTGGGGAAAATGGGTGCTATCTTTAGCTGCTTTAGGTCCACGTTTTTTAAACAATATTTGCTGTTTTTGCTCATTCCATTGACAAGTGAGGGTCATAATGTATATTCAGAGTATCATATCACTCTCTAATTACTGTGGGGGTTTAAACCATGATGGATTCTCTTGGTTGTGTGTAAAATGTCTGGTATCAGGGAAAGAAGGGTGGTACCATTAAGGTTGAACTGCACTTTCTTGAATGGACATAATTATACTGGTGAATTTGACATCATTTTAACTACAACCATCTAGGGGCTTGTACCAGTACGCCCAAAGACTACTGCCTCTTTACAACCATCCCCTGGACAAAAAAAAAAATATATATATATATAAACCCCTCAAAAAAAGTTCTGCAATTCAATTTTGAGCCTTGATATCTTTTTGGCGGCTTTTTAATCATTCTTGATTTTTAGATCATTGGAAAGTTCATTTATCCCCCTTCACATCCATGCCCCATTTGTAATGGTTATGTCATCCTTGAATGCACAGCACCCCTGAATAGAGGGCAAAGTCAAAAGTGAAAAGTTGCAAATTGAATGGCTATCTTGGCTATTGTCTATTGCTTTTGTTGTAATGTCGGGTGTGTGTGAATGATGTTGAATGGGTCATGAATGATTCAACAAGTTTATTTCCTGTTTGGTAGATGAAATGTGCCTTGCACAAGCTTTATGCTTGGCAGTGCTTACTTTTAAAGAGTAGCTGTTCGCGTATGTTAACATGCCACGTCTATCAAATGTTGAGAAGGCTCGAGCAATCGGCCAAATCGAAGCCGGTATTCCCCAAAGAGAAGTTGCTGCTCAATTTGGAGTGAGTCCCAGTACCATCTCCAGATTATTGGCAAAGTTCCGGGAAACTGGGGATGTCAAGGACAGACCAAGGAGTGGTCGTCCAAAGAAGACAACCCAACAAGAAGACCGCTTCCTGACCCTTTCTGCCCTGCGGAATCGAAGGTTATCTTCCAGGAACCTGCAAGGACGATTTGCTCGAAGATTTGCCAAGCGACTCTCCGACCAGACCATCAGGAACAGACTTCACGCAGCCAATTTAAGAGCTCACAAGGCAGCAAGAAGATCTGCACTTTCGGCCTTGCATCGTCATTCCCATCAACGCTGGTGTTTGCAACATCTTCGATGGAACCGGGAAATGTGGCAGAATGTCCTTTTTACAGATGAATCCAGATTCTGCTTGAGGAAACTGGACGGAAGGGTGAAAGTGTGGCGTCGCCGTGGGGAACGCTTCGCTGACTGCTGCATCGACCGGGTAACAGCGTTTGGAGGAGGCAGTGTTATGGTGTGGGGTGGCATATCTGCTGAGGGAAAGACACAGCTTATCATCGTTGATGGAAACCTGACAGCAGAGAGATACCGAGACAACATTCTTCGGCCAGAGGTCATCCCATACATGCGCAATCTTGGACCAAACGCCATCTTCCAAGATGACAACGCCCGCCCACACAGAGCAAGGATCATCACCGAATACCTGCAGGAGGAGGCAGTGACGAGGATGGATTGGCCTGCGAACAGCCCTGACTTGAACCCAATCGAGCACCTGTGGGACCAGCTTGGCCGTGCTGTACGTGCCAGAGTGACAGATCACACTACACTGGCTGAGTTGCGACAGATCCTTATCGAAGAGTGGAACCTCATCCCACAGCAACGCATCACCAGGCTGGTGACAAGCATGAGGAGGAGATGCCAGGCTGTCGTAGCTGTATTCGGATCTTCTACTCGCTACTGAACTTCTGATCCTTTGCTATTCCACATTTGATGTGCATGTTACTCAATAAAAAGTGCCAAACATTTTGTCATTTGCAAATTTGTGTATTTGTGTTTGTTTTTGTTTCATTAGAGAGGGGAGAGAGAGTTAAAGAACATGACTTCACATCAAGAAAGGGGAATGTGTTTGTTGAAGTGAAAAGCAATCCAAGAGAAGAGGAGAGTTTGTGTTGCTTATGTTTCTGTGATAGGGTTACATGGCTGAAAATGAGATAATTTGCTGAGGGGAGACTTTTTTCCCCACCGCAGTTGTGTACTGCTAAGGTGGAAACTTGCAATATTCTGCATGAAACCAAAACACAATATTAATGTTATCACAGTCAGTTGCTGATTAAAACACATTCCATCTTAAAACAAAAGAATAATTCCACTTCAAAATCACTGAAAACAATATTTGTCCACCAAACAAGGGATTACAGCAGAAACATGCACACCTAATACAAAATTAAACAAACCAAAAGGAACAAAAACAAAGAAACAAAACCTTAAATTCCAGTTAAGAACTCAGTGTGAACAATAACAATGCATTCTGCAACTTTTCACTTTTGACTTTGCCCTATATTTAGGTGCACTGCACATTCCGTGATTACATAATCAATACAAATGTGGTATCATTGTGAAGGTGAATAAACAAGTTTTACAATGATATCAAACTTGATGATCATCATGTAGTTACTAGAGAGATATAAATGCTTAAACTTGAATTGCAGAACTTTTTTTGAGGGGTTTATATATATATATAGCTCTATTGTTTAGATCTTGATAACTAACTGGTGTTATATTGCCTCTGCTATCACTTTAACTTCACATTTTCTTGAGATATTTTTACACAAAACTGGGGAGGGAATATATTAGTTTCAACACATTCCTTATATTTTGTTTGAAATAAAAATAATTTTGAAGGCATGAAATTGATCAATAGTGCATTTGTTTATGTCCTATTTAAGAGTTTTTCAACTGCTGTATGTCTCCTCTGTCAATAATTTGAATTCATGTAATTACCTCATATTTTCTACTTCATCCCTCAAAGGAATCTTTGTAAAAGTCATTATTGTTAAATTAATACTACAAATTTGAATAAAGACTGTAGTTTTAACCCAATTTAAGCAATGGAAAATAATCTAGTGATTCCTCAAAATGGATGTATGAATTCATGTATTCACATCTTATTTGCCTAAAACGCACAAATTATTCCATTACCTGAAAAATGCAGAAAATTCAGCGAAAGTATGCAAGATTAGTTCATGGCTAATTGAGTGACAGTATATTTCATTTAGAGGAAGTTTGCAGCTTGAAGTCTTTTCCTGCCTCTTTATAAGGCATTTTGCCTTGCTCTTTACCTCCCACTGCTTCCATCAGTTAACTCCCTCCCACCAACCCCCCCAAAAAGTAAAGGCCCTGAAAATTTTGCCATATCACCAATAATGGCTGTATTTATTAATATGCTGCTTCAAACCTGTTGAGGTAGCCTTTATATCCTATGAATTGATGGTTGGGAAAGGGATACAAGATCTCATGAACTTGATTTCTTTAATTAAGAGGGAGGTTTTCCAAACTTCACAAGTCATGTTAGTTACTTTATACCACCATGTCTTTGGCCTATTGAAATTTTAAATAAAAGCAAATTTGCTTAAGATTTATGTCTAGATCATCTAGTTACCTACTAAAAGGTACATAATTATTCATACAAATTGTAGAGAACGCAAATTACATTTATGAAGTAGTATTGGGTGTGAAAAGAAATAAATGTTTGCAGCTCCAAAAAAATAAGCCCCATTTGAAATTTTAGTGAAGTACTTAACTTGATTTAGGCATGTTTATTTGGTATATACATGTTTAATAGTGAATTGCAATGAAAAAGGAATACATTACAATATAACACAAGGACATATTTATATATTTCAGTGATGACATAACTTGAATGGAAACATTGTTCTCATCTTGTATGTCAAAGTAGGCCATGGATTATTCACTGAAAATTTTTAATATGATTTATACCATGTTTACACGTTGATCCGGCTCACGGGTTCGACACAGGAGTCGTGTTGAACCCGCGTTTATACATGTATTGCATTGCTGAGTTCGACCCGGCTGGCGGATTACAAACGTGGATTGGAATTTGTTTATACATGAAACAAATTGTTGGGTCTGATACGACTCTCGCATCAAAACCTACTATTTTGGCGGAGCTAAAAAGGCGTGTTTGACACGAGTTTTGGATCACACTTATCACTTTTATAATCAAATGAAATAAAAATGCCACGTTCAAAACGACTCTTGTGTAGAAACCCGCGAGCCAGATCAATGTGTAAACGCAGTATTAGTTTAATATCGGATGAAGCTGCCATGTTGTTTGATTTAACCATGGGAGTGGTACTGCAAGTTGATAACGCCAGTATTAGACAACCAAGGGAAATTCTTGTAATTATGACTCCGAGTTAATGTTACATGTATCATATCTCTCAAGTATGTACAGGGAATTCTGCAAGGAACTTGTTGAAAAAAAAATTGAATCCATCTAGCTTGTCTTCATATCTGTTGAAATTTCAGAGAAGACAAAGATTTTATGCAGGCATTTGCTCAGTTTGACTTCTTTAAAAATGATGAAGATATTTCTTGCTTTGGGTAACCATGATTCACATCTCATCACCAAGAAGGTAGAGTCTAGACTTGACCCAGCTGAAGGGTGATATGGAGAGGGGGATTAGGAGGGGGGTCATTTGACCCCTGTGGTGACAAATTTGTGGATAGGTGATGTCATGATGGAGAGGGTAGGGGTGAATCACTTTAACCCTGGGAGGAAAAGGTGAGGTCTAGAGCAGATTGTACTCTTAATGTTTTTTTGAAAGATGATACATTTTTTGGAAAGATGATATATTTTTTGTAGATATTGGTCAGGTTCACACGGAGGGAGCTAAACTTTAAGTTTCGCACAAGTTTCGCTTGTAGTTTCCTCCCTCATACACTTTGAAACCACAAGCAGCGTATGAAGGTAGCTATTGATATTTGGAGTCCTTTCACATTGATTTGTTATCATCTTTGTAGGTTATAAGAAAATGAAACTTAGGCTTTGAAAGTAAAAAAAAAAAGATAGATTGAAAGTGTGATTGAAACATGTAGGCCTTGACATTGACCATATGGCATTTACTTATTGGTACTGTAAGTGACCAGTTCCAAAACCATGTTTAGGAACCGGATGGGGTGGGTGGGTGGGCTTTGAGATGTATGTAAGGCTTATGCTGATTTTGTTGCCATTTCTCCCTTCCCATCATTTCTATGCTTGTGGGGTTTTAGAGACATGGGGCAATATTGTTCTTTTTTAAATCAGGTATTCTGAATTCAGCCCAAATCAGCAAATTGAATTGTTGGTCTTGCCAGAAAACAGATAAAGATCAGGAAGGGCTTTTGACCCCCTATCGATAGGTAATTTGAGGAAAGGTGATTTTACCCTGAAGTGCATTATCATGAATCACTGGCCTCCTCCTCCTGCTTTTCTGTTATGGTATTTTCCTTGATAACTCTGAAGATTGAAAAGAGCAAATGTCTTATAATAATGACAACCAGCAGAATATGAGTGAAAGTAATCCAGGTTGTAATCGGATGGATTGGATGAGTTTGGATAGACAGAGATTGACTTCCCATTTGATTTGAGTGGCAAATGAGAAAAGAAACAAAACACTGGTTATTACCAGAGTCTTTGCTTTTACACTTGGATACAAGGATTTATACAGAAATTTCTCGCAAACTCAATTCAGTAGAAATTTGCTTCACAAAGTCATTGTTTTCACTGAATTTTAACAATAAAATATCAGAAAGTCACACGGGTTTCTTCATTATAATATGTGCCATATTTCCAGTATTTTGAAACTTAAATCATAAAGGGGCAGTGACTTTGATCAAATCTGTTTTGACAAATAAATGTTTCTTGAAAGGTTAGGATATACATGAGTCATTTGGTCTAGATCAGTGAATTTCCTGAAGTCAAGACTATGATTTGTGATGTAAACAGTCAAAGTTTCAAAACATGTAGTTGGTAGAAAATGGAAAGCTAGCTTTATAGCCAGGGGTGAAAACTTTAGCTGAGGGAAGTTTTTTAAAACCACAATATGTTTTTTTCCTTTGAGATTCAGTTACTCTGTCCTCAAAAGGTTATTTTCACCCCATGTCAGGTAATGCATATAACACTACATAAACTTGAAGTATGGAAGATTTCATTTATATTTAGGCAAAGTACATTTTTATCTGTCAAATGTTCAGATTCCCAGGTCTGTCTGTCGGTTGGCACTAGTACATGAGGCTCTCCATAAATTGATGTCATTGCCCTAGATCATTATCTTTTATCTCAGAGACTTTATCAGGTGGTTTTCATAAGCAATGATATGTTAGTCAGTCATCACAATTTTTCCTGTTTATGAATGCAATTTGATCCTTTTTGATATGACCTTCAGTGGAAAGGAGTCAGTGGTCAGTGGTCATGGTTCTGAATTGGTGCTAATTGTTTGAAGAACCATGTTTTCATACTTTTTTGAAGCAGAATGTGGGCCCCTTCATTACACCAAATTTTATATCAGTGATTTTGACATAAAATTATAGAAAATGAAATGTAACATCTCTTGAGAGCCAGAAGGGTGTTAACATGTATCATTTATAAATGATTACGCAGTTTACACCCTTCTGGAACTCTAGTTGTGAAGTGATGATATGTTACTTTTATACTTTTCTTTTTATTCATTTAATTAAAACAAGTTTGTAAAAGTGTGTGTGATTTCAAAACCAGTATTATCTTAAAATTTTCTTATTGACATTTATAAAAACTTCATTTTTTTTCTTACAGCGGAAACGGAGATACCAGTACCAACCAGGAGGAGGTGTCCTTCCCTCAGATGCATCAGATTCCAGCAGTCTCTCCAGTCAGCCGTCAACCCCTCACAGTTCCCCGAGGCTAGGGGCGCGTCGCTTCCACTCCAGGGAAAATCTCATGCCTGCGCGCTCCCCTCTACCCACTGCCGGACCCCCAACAGCAAGGATCAGCCCATTGGATGTTGGTTTCCATAGCAGCGAGAAGATGGGGAATGGGAGCCTAGGCTCTGGGCAAGCGCGCTTTTCAAAGTAAGTATAACATTAGCTTTAACTTGATGAAAACATCGTTTTCACAAAAACATTTAAAAAGCAATATTTCCACAAGGGTGTGTTCTCATACTCTATTTCCAAAGTGAACATTAAAGTCTCAATCAGATTTCATATTGACATTCTTTTTTCAAATTGTGTTGCACTTCATCCACCTACATGTATATGCACTGGCCCTCTTGAACATCCCTCTTTACTTTCTAGTGAGAAGAATGTTAAATAAATCCATCTGGAAAGCAAAATTCATGGATCCTTGCTCTATAAAGATACTAGGGATTTGATCACTGCTGGTGTGAATGAAACCTAATGATATACATACATATGCTTTTCTGATCTTTATTTACTACTTGTCTCACTCAAATATGATTGAACCAAGATACATATCAAGGTTCTGAGCAGTAAACTTGAAATATATTTTCTTACAAAAAAAAAATCTCATTTCTTTACTGAATATCTGTTCCAGGTTTTCTGCACGCACAGATTTGAAACTGAATGAATAGATTGAGAGTAGAGATAGTGTGATCTTATATGACACTTGCCTCCCTTGCAATCAGTATGATGTGTGAGCACTCTGTTAGCACTTATAAACTTAGTCTATAGTCTCCTAAAGACAAACTCTGTAGTAGTCCCAAACACTCCCAGTTCCCAATCTAAATTTTTCAATCATTAAAATTTCCTTATTAGCACCTGAAAATGTAGTATAGTCTCTGATAGATAGTTTAGACCTCTATCAATCCACATTTGGGCCTAAACAACATCTTTATTATCATGCGTGATCTTAGTCTGAATAGTCTTTAAAAGTCCTACCCGGGCTGGTATTCTGAAAATTGTTAAAAACTTTTGTTGTAACTTTTGTTGTATCTTCCGGAGAAAATACCTCTCTAATATTGTTGTAAGTTGGTATTCTGAAAATTGTTTTAAGGAGATATTATCTCTCTAAGGACTGCCTTTATATTATCTTTGACATGCCCATATTTTGGCACTTTACCAATCAAGATGAATTTTATATAGGTAGGTTAACCAACAGGAGAACCCCTTATGTCAAACATAAGGATGGGCTTTGCGCGTAATCAATTTTGGGTGTAGTTATTAAATTACGCGTTTTATAATACACCATGTGCTATTGGACTGCAATTAATTAACATAATGGCTCACCCTCTTCTGCTCGAACCAAGCCACATATTGATGTAAAATCATAGAATTCCACTTGTAATTTCTTCAAAATGTCTTCTCTATGAGGTCTTGAATCACACACAGTCTCCATCTTGCTATTCGAGCATGTACTGTCTGATTCTGAGCTAAAAAATTGCCGAGATCATGAGATACAACAGCTAGAAGCTGTTGTAAGTTTTGTTGTAGTTACCATAGAAGATAGGATACAACGAAAGATAAAATAATTTTCAGAATACCAATTATCTCATGATATTATCTTCAGCGCACATATGTAAATTAGGATCATGCGCAGAGTGAAGAAAGATACAAAAGTTACAATAATTTTCAGAATACCAATTTTATTTTAAGTGTGGAGATACAACAATATTATAGATAAAACAGTTTTCAGAATACCGCCCCTAGTGCGTATCTAGTACAATAAAATACAGAACACTGACAACAGTAATATTTTGATATATTATGTTATCATTATTTTGTCTTTTAGGGTAAACAGCATTAATACAAAATTTATCAACTCTTATACACTAGATTATTCATGTTTATATTCAAATGGTGTATTGAAAGTAGCTATATACCCATTATGTTTTTGTGACAGTATGCTTATTGACCTAGCACATACATACAGAGAAATATGCAGGTCCAACATGAATAAATTGGCATACAATAATCAAGGCAAGACAGAATGGAAGTAATTAGTAATTGAAGATTCTTGTATAGTTTGAATGCTTTCTATATGCTGTTCATGACTTAAATGAAATACATTTTAGCCACAGGTCTCTTGACCTTTCCCTTCGCCAAAACTTTGGCACTAATTGCATTTGTAATATCTTGAAATATTCCCGGGAGTTGCATGCACGTAAGCTGCATGATTCACACAAACCCACGCCTTTGAAAACGGTCGGGGTCGAGCTGGCAAGGATACGGCAAACGACAATCATAATTAAAGATCTGTAATTGCCTCCCCCATAAAAGAATACCTACAATTGCCATAACAGATGTAAATATAACCCCCCTATTATGCTTTCCGATACGTTATGATACCTGCTCTAGATTTTTTTGTTGACCTTCTACGATTATTATGTGCAATCATTACATGATTCATTGTGATGGATATATTTTCTCCCTCAACACTTCAGTTTGCTAGTCCTTGTATAGGTCTATTCAGTCAGAATAGTTTTGACTGTGAAGAAGAATTATTAAGAGGTACATGATTAGTTTGTGGAGAGTGGTATTGTTTTAACAGTTATAGTTAGGAGTATGGTCTGAACAGGCATGGACAGGAGGTGAATTTTGAAGTATAAGTAGAGGAACCTCTGTAATGTTCTGAAGAGTGTAAAATGATGGGATCACGTTCATTCAGGCAAGTATTCCATAAATTGTGAATTTATCTATTTTATCTACATACTCTATTCGTTTGTCATTTCAATAACGTAGGCCTAGTATTTGAAGGCTTGCATGTTCATTTTGGATTCATTGCCTGATATGCTTTAATAGAATATTTACAATTAGAGATAAAGAGAAAGTAGAGTGGGAATGAGAGTAAGAGAGGGGTGGGGAGGGGGCTGGAAAAAGTAGGAGAACAAAGAGAAAGGCAGAGAGAAGGGAAGAGGAAAGATAGATAAAAAGATCGATAAAGAAATCCGATACAGAGAAAGGGAGATTGAGACAGACGGATAGAGAGAGAGAGAGAGAGAGAGAGAGAGAGAGAGAGAGAGAGAGAGAGGGGGGAACAGAGAGGACAGAGACTGGTGAGAGAAAGAGAGAGAATGAAAAATAAAGAAACCAGAGAGAGAGAGAGAGAGAGATGAAGGTTCATGTACATATTTATAAATGTTCATAGGCAGAAGGAAGAGAGGAAACATACCAAATCCGACACATCTCTTTGAAAATCTGCTCAATGAGCTCTTATGGGGATGTTATTGATTGTTAATATCTGATTACATTGCTACCTACTGCATACTTCAAGTCGGCTCAACTGCTTTCAAGATGATTGTACCCATCTCTGTCTCGTGAGAACCAGAAAGACATTATCACTATGCTAAATGAAGTGAGTTAGCGCCCTTTTGGCTCTCAGCAGACAACATTTCCTTGCTATCTAATTCCCTCCATGATTGGGTAATTAACTCTAATTCCCCATATCGTCCTCTTTCTGCTTTTGTCATACCTAATAGTCATTAGTTCCCATGGGGACACAAATTGATATCGGAATTCAATATCGTATCATAATCATTTTTAATGAGTATACCCAGTATGAGCTTACCGTGAGATTAATGAGACATAAATCATATTATTCTGATATCATAGTTCAGGTCCTGAGGAGGCGCTGATAGCAGAGTCCGTGCCATTTTATTTCTCAATATGATTGTTGCAAGCAATTTGATGGCTTATGCATGATAATCATTTACTATGCTATCTATCAGTGCAATATGGTGCAATAATAATTCGTATGTTTTTTTCAATTATTTTTTTCTGTAAATGTTGCTAAATGGATTGAGTCTAATATACACCAGTTAGGATAATCTACCTGTGTACATGGGTTATAATATGGGATTATTGTGAATTCAAGTTTTCAAGGGTTCTGCAAACTACCAGTTCAAGATAACGGTGCCAAATAGAAATATGGGGATTTGTGAATTTTTATTATTTCTGAAATTGTTGTTATCATACATATTTCTGCTATTTCTGTTAATTCATGAACCCTGTCCACAGTCTGATCATGAAAAAAAAAACTTTAAGAAAACAGATGAATTAGATTTAAGAAATGAGAAAAAGAAGAAGTGAGAAATAGAGACATAGCAAGAGATAGGGAGATACAACAGAGAAATAGAGAGAAAGGGAGAGAGAGAGAAAGTGGGAGGTTAATAGATCTCTTAATCCATTAGATATAATTTGATTTTGCTATAAAACACATTTTCCATCCCGATTTATCTAAGGCTTAGTATTCAATGTGTTAAGAGAATTTAGGAGAGAAAGAGCAAGAGAGAGAGAGACTATTTGTCGAAGAATATGAGAAAGCCTTCTAATCTAATAAGTATGTGTATATATAGGTGTAGGATGTTGTTTATGTATATATAAGTTCCTTGGCTAGGATGTTAAATGTTTCCTCCCTTGAGAGATGGACTAGGTTCTGGGATGAAGGCGGACAAGTTCCAAAAAGGATGAACTCCAATTATCTTGTCAAACATGATCAATATGAAATGAAGCATCCTTATCAAGGAACTCAATATTTCCCAGGGACTGATATCATATTACCTGTACGGGGAAGGCCTGAATTGGTTTGTAGATTTATCTCCATTTTGTGGTCGCTAGGTCAGAGAAAATCTGACATGTTTGTCTTGAACTTGTGCTTCTTTAAATATTGAAATATAGAAAAATCTCCCCAAAGGAATATTTCAAAATAATTGAAGCAAAATTCCATACCTATGGTTAGCTGGGTTTCTTCTATTAGATGACAGCTGAAGATCTGGCATTATTTTATGCTCGAGTGAGCAAAGGCAACTTTTGTGAAAAGGTGCAAATTCCAGACTTAACAAGGCTGGTATCAGCAAAGTTGAGAGTCCTGTAAAGGCTTAGAAATAATACACAATGTATGAAAAAAAAAAAAGGTTTTGTTCTCTGTATGTACTGACATATCTCTTCAACATTTTTATGCTTCAGTGAGAAATTAACTACTTTATTAAGTGTTTTGAAAAATTAATTTTGGCAAGTTTTTAATTAAAGCTGTGGCTTTCTCAGTCAACCATAAAGTTTTGATGGGATATGTCAGGACATACAGAAAACAAAGCATATTCTTTCATAAATTACCTTTTGATTATCAGAATATGAAAATTTCTAAGCCCTTTCAAGACTCTCAACTTTGCTGATACCAGCCGGAACCAATACAAATCTTTGTAAACCATGGATTTTGCACCATTTCACAACAATGGCTTTTACTCACTCAAGCATAAAATATTGTTAGGTGTTTTGGGGTCATTTCATAGGAGAGACCCTAAGCTATCCATAGGTATGAAAATTTCATGAAAATTTCATGAACATATTTTGAAATGATCGTGTAGGGGGACTTTTCCCAACTTCTAAAATTAGTTAATACCAGAACAAATACCAATTCTTGTCAAGTCTTGATTTTGCATCCTTTCGCAAAAGTCGTTTTGCTCACTCGAGTTTAAAATATTGTTGGTTTTTTTATGTGTAATGTGATAGAAGAGACCCTAAGCTATCCACAAGTATAAAAAATTCCTACAAATATTTTGAAACATTTATTTGGGGAGATTTTTCTGACTTAACTTTTTTGGGGGACGCATTGTAGATAACTGATGCCACCTTACAACTGGCGATCATGGGCAGGGTGGGAGGGGGGACACACATCTGCCTGTGCCCCCCTTTTGAAACCCAAGTGGCAAGTGGTATACCTTTAATACACCCCTTATATACAGACTATTGAAAAATGTGATAGATATCTTTTCTTTTTCCCCCTATTTTTTATCTTCTTTTTTGTTTATCAGAATTTTTTTCGAATCCTCCCTTTTACAGAATCCTAGATCTGCCCCTGGATAATTGTACATGATTTTTATGCAGAGAAGCTCTTCTTTTGAGAGTGAAGGGGTTAATTCATCACTTTTGTATTGTATGTATGTTTTTTTGGTTACATCCTTTGAAATGATAAAGACTTTTTCCTGCCCTCACTTGTCAGTAGGAGGATGAGACTGATATATCCTGCATGATCATATCATATTTTGATTTTGACTTGCTGGCAATGGAATAGAGATGATATCTGAGTTGAACTATTGAAGCAACCCATCAGATCCAAATGTTGATTTCCATTTTAATTCCAATTTAATGAACCAGATTTAGTTGCAAACAATTCAGAATTACTTCCAGCCAGTTTCTCTTAAAATGAAATCCCATCACCAGAACTCTAGATTAGTGTGGATTCTTTTTCAGACATGCCTCTAGATCGCTTGGGCATGTGCGCTCCTTCATATCAGATTTTGAAAGCAGTGAAATTAAAGTAATACTATTTTGATTTATATTCTCAAAACAACATTGGACAAGAGAGAAAGGGAGGAAGAAAGAGATAGATAAAAAGATAATCAGAAAAAGTAATTTGTATGGAAAAGGGAATGCTTTTGACTCTTTCTTTTTGTCCCCGCCGAACGAAGTTCGCGAGGGGACTATGAAACGGGCTCCGTTCGTGTGTGTGCGTGTGTCCGTGCGTCCGTGCGTCCGTCTGTCCGTGTGTGCTCAAATGTTAGAAAATGCTACTTCTCCATCATTTCTTGGCCGATTTTGATTCTGATTGTTTTATCTGATAGGGCTGGGTGGGGGCTTCCAAACTTCTACACAGAATTTTGAAATTCATTAATTATGCAAATTTATGCAAATGTATTCAAAATTGACGAAAAATGCTACTTCTCCTCTATTTCACATCGGATTTTGATTCCGATTGTTTTATCTGATAGGGCTGGGTTGGGGCTTCCAAACTTCTACACAGAATTTTGAAATTCATTAATTATGCAAATTTATGCAAATTTATTCAAAATTGACGAAAAATGCTACTTCTCCTCTATTTCACATCGGATTTTGATTCCGATTGTTTTATCTGATAGGGCTGGGTGGGGGCTTCCAAACTTCTACACAGAATTTTGAAATTCATTAATTATGCAAATTTATGCAAATTTATTCAAAATTGAGGAAAAATGCTACTTCTCCTCTATTTCACATCGGATTTTGATTCCGATTGTTTTATCTGATAGGGCTGGGTGGGGGCTTCCAAACTTCTACACAGAATTTTGAAATTCATTATTCATGCAAATTTATGCAAATTTATTCAAAATGGCTGAAGGTTCATAATGTTTTCATGTTTTATAGTTCAGTTGTATACATGCATTGTTGGTATTCTCTTCTTTTGCATGCAGTAACATTATTATTTTATCACTAAAGTTTTTCACTGAAGTTTTAAGGTTCAGGCTAGTTAATTTCCACAGATCTGCACTTCCGGCGGGGACATTTATTACGCATTGCGTAATTTACTCATTCACTTGTTTTTCTTTCTCCAGACTGGGAATGTGAATGCAATTTATAGGGGATTAATGTTGTATAAAATCTATTTCCATATGCTATTTTGGAGCAGCCCTGTTCATTTTTTCGTACCAGGCCAGTGTCCTGTCAATCTTAACCCATAGAATAAATATACTCCTTCCTGATGGGGCCTAAATTTACCCCCCTCCCAATTCTAGAGTGAGTCGCTTGATGGAAGTCATCTTTCTCCGTGGCAGGGCGGCGTGAAGTCTGAGTGTTATGTAGATAGTTCATGATATAGGGAGAGGAAGCCATTGACAGAGATCGAGCCAATCATATAGAGAAAGAAAGAGGGAGAGAGGGGGAGAGAGGGATGTTTTGAAAGTGATTTGTAAAATTCTTATAGTCTTTAATAATAATAATAATAATAATTTTGTCTACCCTGAGAAGCCTTATCAGCATCATTACTATTCTTCCTGAGGGCCCTGCAATTATTATTATTACACTAGCATTTGCCAGGTACCCATTGACACTTTGGAAAAAGGTGGGTAAAACACCTTGTCCAAGGATGTAAGCACTCAGCCAGGATGGAACCCAGGACTTCTTGTATGAGACACAAGAGCCTTCACTAATACACCACAGTGCTCCCACTTATAAAGATCTATATGAAATTTTTGATTTATGCCTAATTATTAGGTGGTCTGTCATAGACAGATCACCTATTAATTTCGTCAGAATTTTCTTTATTATTATTTATTATTTTTATCCTCAAAATTTTGTGCGCACGATATCTCAAAATTGACAAGATCAATTTTCGTGATTTTCATACCAGTTACAGGGTTCTCCACTAGCGGTTTTACCCGAGGGTTCCGCCCGGGTAAAATTTGAAAAACCAGTTTAGCGCCCGGACAAAATTTCCCCGCCCGGACAAAAACTTGACGCGCCCGGATATGAAAATTGACATATTTTCACGCACAGACAAGACAGCATCAAGACCGCGCGGCATTGCGCAATCAAGTATTGACTTAAAATAAAAACTTTACTCGCATGATCATGTCGGAAACCCGCACGAACGCATTATCTCTTCGCATGAACCACGTCGAATTCTCATTGCGATCACGGCCACCTTCTCTGGATCGATTGCAACGAGTTCTGTCTGTGGATCCGCGGTGCACGTGCGTCGCAAATTTGACTTCGGAGGCCGACGAACACAAGAGCCCCCGGACAAAATACAGACCAGTGGAGAACCCTGCAGTTATAAAGCCCATAACGAAGATGTCACACGAAACTTTTCAAGGTCATCAGCTCATTGTGACGTCATCCAGGCGCCATTTTGTAAAATCACATTGCTGATCATATCTTCATTACAAGTGATCAAAAATGAACTATATTTGGTACACATGAACTTCAGGTCAAGGGTCAACATCACATCTCATCAAAAAGCGCGCGCGCGTCATGACGCGCACATACACGCGCGTCAAAATCACTTTTTGATCAAAGTAGAGTACGGTTCAGGTCATTTTAAGCATTTCAAAATTTTCTGTACGTACGCGTCCGCGCGCGCTTTTTGCGCGTGCGCAGCACGTACGGAAGGTAGAAATGCCGTTTTTTGCATGGGATCGATTCCTGATAAAATTCTTGACAATTTCCAATTA
Source organism: Heliocidaris tuberculata (assembly GCA_025618425.1). Taxonomy (NCBI): domain Eukaryota; kingdom Metazoa; phylum Echinodermata; class Echinoidea; order Camarodonta; family Echinometridae; genus Heliocidaris; species Heliocidaris tuberculata. Next base: position 23,052,330 of record CM046839.1, read on the forward strand.
GTTTCAGTCATTCTCGACAACTAATAATGCCACACGCTTGCGTCAAACTTGAAAATCCGCGCGTGCGTCAATGGGCAATATAATGTAAAAAGTGGTAAAAACATGCCTATCTAGGATCCGTAATTGGTTGTCAGAATGAACCGGTACCCCCAAATTTTATTACATATTCTGAAAGCCTATGAGTTGTAGATTTCGCTTCATGCAAAATTTTGGCCAAAAAAATGTTGTGACGTCATCATATTTGCCTATGAACTCAAAAATTCAATTTTGAAAAAATGATGTCATAATTTTTGTATTTATTTGACAATATTTCAGTAATAGATTGTTGATTTTCTTCCAAATTTTGATATGTTGTAGCTGAGACAATTCTCTACAAGATCAGTCACCACGATTTTTCATTTTGACAAAGGGATCATGGCGTATTTTTGCGATTAAAGGAGGCATGTCAATTTTTCACATTTTGCGTGTATATGGAACATGACTTTTTATCAAATCTAGATTCTACATTCCCGTCTTCTTTGAGCAGTATCTTTGTAATTTCTGCTCGATTTTCTTCCAAATTGTAATATGTTATAGCTGAGACTATAAGCTTTCACAATTGTGCCCTCCAATTTTTGATCAGATGTCGGAATCATGCCCATTTTTTAACTACAAAATGTCATTTGAGAATCCCGTTTTTCGTCTATGTGTTATCTCTATTGGAAATATTTTGGTCCATTGGTAAAGCACTTGCCTCCCATTCCGGCCACCCCGGATCGATTCCCGGTGGGACCATTTTTTTTTTTTTTTTTTTTTTTCACTTTTTTTTTTTTTTTCCTTTCATTTTACCATCTTCTTCGACTATTATAACATATACCATCACAAACAATGTAATAAACTGCCTAATTTTGCGTGTTATGTCTATTGGAAAGTAGTGTGTAGTAGTTTGTGTACAATCTCATTCCCTGTCGTGTATTAACGCTAAGGGGATAATCTCCCACATGTCCTGCAATATCATATCGTCCAGTTCATTATCACGATTTCTCCAAATCGGCTCAGTCAATTTTCTTCATATTTTCGTCAGTGATCAGTCCTAATAAGGTCAAGTTCCCACATCTTTTTGAAGGTCATCAGGTTATCGTGATGTCATCCAGGCGCCATTATGTGAAAATCAAGTTCTGGTCATATCTTCGTAACGAAATGTCATTTCTCTTTCATATTTGGCATGGTTAAGGTCACTGTCATTCCAGTCAAAGTCATTTCGTTAAACGCGTGAGTACGCCTACGTCCGCGCGTCCGTACGTGCGCAAAATTTAGAAATTATCCAAATCCTCCCAAATTCATTTTGCAGACGTTTCATGCCATTTTAAGCACTTTTCGAAAAATCGCCCATAAAGTTGAACCTGAAGGGGCGCTATGCCACTTAGGTTATCGTGGTTATTGTCATCATTATTGTCATTATGATCATCATTATCCATATATCATTATCGTCATTGTCATCACTTATATGACCATCTTATCATCATTGTCGTCAACATTATGATTATAATCTTGCAGAAATATTATCACACCTGACAAAGCAATTTGCCACAGTGACAGACAGACCACCTAATTCGTCTTCAGTGACGAATTAAATTTCTAGTTATTATTATTATTTCTGTTATCAAAGTCAGTTTGTTTTTCCTGTTTTGCAACAAGGAAATAAATCTCAAGAACTGAACTGGTACTGAAAATTCAGGAATCTGATTTTACTCACATGATTTGGTGACATCTTCTCACACACAGAAAGAGTTGTAATGTTTATACAGGGAAAATAATGGATCAAGATTTGCAAGAGTGTGTGGCATATTAAAATCAAGTCTAGCCGTAATAATCTTGTGGTCATGAATCACCATACAAGAACACCACAAGAATAAACAGGTGGGACCACATGACTTTTGTTACTTCAGATTCAGCTTAAGGTAAATGTCAAAGATGAAGCTCCGTCATGTTCAGACTAACCCATCTGACTGTTCAAACTCTGAATAAGATGCAAGTATGTTAGTATGAACAGGGAACAGAAAGGGCATCAGCAGGTGAGCATTGAGGAGAAAGATTAAAAAAGAAGAAGTAAGGAAGAAATGCACTGAGGGAGAGAGAGAGAGAGAGAGGGGCAGGAAGAGAGAAAGAGACAAAAAGAAAGAAAGAAAGAAATATAGAAAAGAGTGACGGAGAAGAGATAGGGAGGGAGAGAGAAAGAGACAAATAAATAAATAGATAAAGTAAAAAAAGAAAGAAATAGAATGTAGTTTTGATATAATATGCCACAAGTAAATATCAGATTCAAAATACATTATTGAAAATTTGAAATAGACAATGGGTGATTTCATGCTCATTGTTAGTGTTTGTTATTGGTGTTTAGATAAAAAAATTCTCCTGAAGTCGAGCTCCAACACTGCTGTTGAGATTAAGGAGCTGATAACGATATACTCTAACACCGCAGACCGATAACTTAACACTTGCAATGGCGTCAGTACCGTTCTCGACGAAGGAAAAATATTTTTTTGTTTTTAACTATTTAATTATTAGTCTAGAATAACGTAAAATTACATGAGTAGTCCGGTAATTCTAAAAGCAATTCTTATTTGATCTCTAGTGTGGTAAGAAACTTCACAGAAAGGGATAGCCTTGAAAGGAACAGGAAGTTAAGATTGGATTTCTCTCCAAGTTTCTCACTTCAGCAGAAAATGCTGCGGTAGCTGATGCAGGTCGGACGGCGCAGCGCATACCTGGCAAACGGCCAAATTTTGGACATATTGGCTCAGATTAGCTGTGAAGTTTCATGACTTTTGTATTGTGAATGTTGATTTAGAGCTCATCCTTGTTATTAAGGTTGATTCACTTGATCTTTTACTACAGATAATCTAATGTCATATTTATAAAATCTATCTGAAAAGAAAATTAGATACGATTTTTCATTCACTCCTTCAGCCCCATTAAAAAGCAAAAATACTTCCTTTCCTTGTGTTCTAGATCGAAAGTTGGACCAAATGTTGGCCTAGATTTAATTTTAGACTTATACGATCATACTACCTCCTAATGCCTGTGAAATAACACCTCAAATGACTATTACTGACTCTATTTCTCATGACTAGTCGCCAAAATTTCTCTTAGCTAGAACACCAACACCAACACCAAGCATGAAATAAAAATTTCTTAATCCCTAAGGGTATAGTGTTAGTGAATGGAAACTTGTGCATGAAATTAAACACCAAAATCTAAGCCCGGTTTAGCAGATGGCATTTGACAAAACTAAAACACCGGCTACCGGAACTAAAATCAGAGGTCAACACCTAACACTGACTGATTTTTGTCTCATTTCATAGTTGGTGTCAGATCATGATTTTGCGGCAAAATAAACGCTAACACCAAACATCAACACTGACCGTGAAATCCCCCAATGAATTTGTCCCAAAGACTTATTGAACAGGTCAGGATGTGAAGTTTTTTTTTTTTCATTCTTAAAGACAAGACAGCAATATTGTAAGATTGTAAAATAGCAAGAGGGGAGATTATACCGGAAATGCAAAATGTGTGGAATATGTGGAAAGTAAGGGAAATTGTATTACCAGAGCATGTTTAGCAGATTAGCCAGGCTTTCTTGCTACTCGATCAGTGTTATTCTTAATCAAAGATGTAATACAGATGGACTTTGAAATGTAATTCATGCTGTAATACTTGAAAGGTCATGTTTAACATTTAAAATGAAGTGACACTAAGTCAGCCCAAATGTGTGGAAAGATGGTAACAGATATGCAACTAATGAGTGACTTTCTTTCTTCAGTAACCCCATTTTTTTGTCAGGTTGTTTGAAGGAAAAATTGACCTGGAAGTTGGTAAAACACTTCATATGAAGATGTGAACTTACTATATTCATCAGTTAGTAAAAGATCTTAGTGTTAGAGGTAGTCTTTCAGAAACAGTGTTTAATATTTCCATTTCATACTTCTAATGCATTATAATAACAACATGGACAGATCAACATCCCCTGTACAACCCTTATTACCATGCCAGGTGTGTAATAAACTCACATTTCTGCCCTGCATTTAAACCGCTAGTATAATGTAATAAATTAAAAAAACAACATGTTAATAATGCATAACCATCTGTTATAATTTGTGAGTGATGTCTCCAAATTTAACTCATTGAATGTTAATCTTGCATACTTATGTAACTCAGCAATGTTTATTCAGAGAAAAACCATGTTGTATTGAGTGGGTTAATTAACAATTAGATTAGACTGCATGTAGAAAGCATTGACTCATTTGCCAATTTAATTCAATTCAACAGAATTATTGCATATTTCATTTGAAATATATAATCACTAATTTCTACAACATCAAGTCTTGGTGGCACATATGATCAGAACATGAAAATGCCCAACTTCACCAAAAATTATGACACATGGTATTATGCCAATGTCTCATTTTTTGACTCATTCATGAATCATCATAACCTGAGCTTGGACAAAGAAAACATAAATTCCTTACATAAATTTCATTAAAAAAGAGCTAACTCACAGGATGGCTGGGATATGTGCCAAAGATGGATTTATTTTGGATGTCATTCAGTATGAGAATTATCAGCTAGGCACTTGGCCAGTGGAATTATGTGCTAAATAGAATCACTACTGACATGTGGGTTGGAATAACTGAGAGTGAGCAATGCATGGAACATGTTATTGGAATTATTTTCCTCAGAAAATGGACCCATAGGGTTATTACAATATATAATAATTCCTTTAATGATGTCAGGAACAGTTGTATGTACATAATTTTATGATGGCTTTGATTTAGTTTATCTTTCCCCAAGTAGTAACATATGCAGCTTTTTAAATATTCAGATCAGCATACATTCCCAAGTAATAATACATGCAGCTTTTTAAATATTCAGATCAGCATACACAAAAATGAAGCATTGCCATCTTTAAATAATACTAAACATTATTCTAGCAGTATGTATTGTCTATTGAGAACCAAGAGGGCATTATTACAAAGAGTTAAAAGGAAAGTCCACCCTGATATTAAGTTGGTTTTAAAAGAAGCAGAAAAATTAAAATGATGATATCTAGGGTGCATATATCATAAAATATTTTTTAGAGAGAAAATGGAAATTCATGATTTTTTTCAGTACAGGGCAAAAGGGAGTTGAGCTCTCAAGATACGTCACGGAGTTGCCAATTTGCGTTTGGTTGATTACATCTTCAAAAATTCATAACTTTCTTATTTCTTATTGGATTTTACTCAAACTTTCACTGCTCTGTTTCTTTAAATTTTCTGCTTCTTTTAAAATCAAGTTGATATCAGGGTGGACTTTTCCTTTAATGTCCTTTTGGCACTCAGCATATTATATAAAACTAAAAATGTCAACCTCTGTGCAAATACAAATATTGTAGAGATAGCGAGAGAAAGAATGTGTGAGAGAAAACAGGAAGGAGATGAGTGAAGGAGGTACAGAGGTAGAGGTAGAGAGAGAGAGAGAGAGAGAGAGAGAGAGAGAGAGAAGGAGAGGGGTATGGAGAGAGAGATACTTGTAGAGAGAGAGAGAGAGAGAGAGAGAGAGAGAGCATGAACGCATGAGAGATTGAGAAAGAACAAGGAGAGGCACTATCTTGTAACTGAGAAAACACAGGAAGTCAAATTTGGACTTGGTAGCTTATGTGACACAAGGCTTCCTGTATTTGTGAATCTGATGATTGATTCATTGTTTGTACTTCCCAGTGTGTTAAAGAAGTGATTAAAGTATTACTGTCTTAAAGGAGAGGCTTCAAAAAACCTGATGTAATTGTTAAGTATTACAGCATATTCACTAGTCCTTCTGTATTTGAATACAATCATTGTCTGGGTTTGTAAATCTTGGAGCTTCCAAACAATTGCAACTCACAATGACTTTGGTTATAGTGATTATTTGAAAGATTCTGAATATTAACTGTTTTCCAGTTAAGGCAAATTAAAAAACATGCAAGTCATCACACAATCAGATGAATTTCAAAAACATTGTAAACCCAAAGGGTGATTTGTATATGTTCAAAATATTGGGATCATAGTCTTTTCTAAGTGTTTAAAAAAAAAATCTGTTTCTTTAAAGTGCATGTGTCATAGTAAATGTGGCAAGTCTAGTTGGAACAGTATGGTGTGCATTGTGTAGCACATACCAAGAAAAGCACTTTGCAGCCTAAATGATGAAACCACTCTTGATTATGATGTTTAAAATGGAATATTAACACTGTCAACATTGCAAGAATATGCTCTTTGTGAGAAATATTTTACTTGGAGATTGTTTCTCTCTTATTTCTATGTCTAATACCAATTTTGGTTCAATACCCTATTAATAGTTTACAGATGACAGACACTAATAGGTATTTTATTAATTCTATGCAGAATTTTAAAATTATTTTGAACAAAAGTGCAGACAAAACGTGCATTAAGCATCTCTTTCGAAATTTGGTCGTTACTCAGTACTGCCTTCAGTATCAAAATGTATGTAGTTTATGGACTGATTTTTAGCCTTGACCAGATTGAAATCAGGCAACTGTGATTAATGCTATTCAACATGGAGAGCATATGTTGTAATGATACATGACTACCTAACTAATGATGCATAGACATGGTCTCTAGAACATTCGGCACATATGTGGTGTCACCTGTTATAACATCAGTGAGATTCATGACGATATCCCATTTGAAGTCCATATGTTTAAGTTTGTTTTCAGGTTTGAATCAGTCAGTACCTCAAAAAAAAAAAAAAAAAAATGAATCAGTCAGTACCTCCTACACAAGACAATAATAATAATAATAATATTGAGTATTTATAAAACGCCATTTCCATGATGCAAACTTAATGCTCAAGGTGCTGTAAAAGTACAGGAAGATAACAGTAATATAAGAGTACAAGGAATTGATGACAAGAAAATGATAGTACAACAAAGTAGATAGTTTGGGCAATAAAAATTTTATTGTTATGCCTTTAAAACCTTAAAGGTCAAGTCTGGCCCAAGCATAACTTGCTTTTAATACAAGCAGAGAAATCAGATAAGATCAGTGAAATTGTGACAAATAATTAGATATTTCTAATTACATGAAAAACTATGGAAAACTAAGAAAATCACCAGACAAGTTCATAATTTGGTTATTAATTGGCTTATGATGTTATTGCCCCACTCATTGATTTCTCTTTTATCCCCCAGGTTATGTTGATGTATATGTTATTGCATGCATGCACCTTCACTAAATCTTTCATGAACTTTAAAAAATATTAAAGATATTATTTTCAAATTGTTGTATATCCATAATCATTCATATATTGCACACATTTTTTTTCCCTTAAAAATCCCATTTTCATGATTTCAACAAAGTGAGATTTACTTTGTATTAGTGCACACATGCAAAAATGTATTAATATCCACTGAACTTGGATAGAGGAATGAGGAAAACGGATTCTTAGAAAAAAGCAGTGGAAATATTATATCATAAACCCAGCCGCCAAAGGGGGCCGGCCTCAGACACCATTTTAGAGTCTTAGACTACCAGGTCTCTGGTAGATGGAAGTGCAGCCATACCCATCGGCCCATTGCTCCCTTGCATCCCTAATAATAGGAACCTGGCAGTGTAGTCATTCCATCTAGCATGATTTCTCAAAGCTATTTAAAGTATCCTTTTGAGCTTGTCCATGAAATAGGTATAATCTATGACAGCAGTAAATACAAATTGTGAGATCTAGTCACAGCAGTGGGCAGTCAAGTATTGACATGGAAAAAAAGTTCCAATCCTGAGGACATGCAAATTTCCTACTTTTTTCCTACTTTTATCCTACTTTTTCTCTCCAGAATCCTACTTTTCTCCCTACTTTTTCTGAAATTTTGAACCTACTTTCTCCTACTTTTTTCTTTGGGTGTGCTTGAAAGCCTGTAAATGTAAACAAACAAAAACTGGTGAATAGTGAAGGAATGAGACCATAAGCTTTGTGGTCTATTTATGCCTGTATCCTTCCTAAATTTAAGTAATTATTTTTGTTGTTATTACATTTGACCTCTTATTATTGGCAAACATGTACTAAGAATTTTGCTCTAAAAACAGTGACATTTCATCCAAAACCATCATCCACAATTTCCCCAGCACCCCAACTTTCTTGTACCCCAACTTTCATGTGTGATAATTATAACATCATCCGAGACATTGGTTGACAGCTCAATCCCACACACCCAATGCATTTCATCTCTAAATTCCAGATACGTGACAACCTATTAGAGAAGATGACTGTCTCTCTCTTACATGTGTACTCATTCAAGAGGATATACAAAATTAATCATAACATTCAGTAATTGCCTTCAATCTTTCAAACCAAATGTTGTGAATTTAGAGGATCTGATTATGTGTTTTACTAATTAGATGCGGTGACTATCCTTGCGACGTGAATACGCCCAGGCTGGGTTATCCCAAGTGCAGTGCATTTCAAACTTTGATACTCTATTCATTTAAAGGGGAACTATCAATTTGTTTGCTTTGTATGTTAAGTTTGGGGCTCCATAATTTTGAATTTATTCAAAATATCAGCTTTAGATATCAGTTATGAAAAGCAATATTGCAAGCTAGAAGTGACTTGTGACTTGAATAGTATAATTCTCTGCATACGGATGTTAACTCCAAATTTATGTTTGGCTTGTAATATACAAAAATGAAGTTTACCACTATACACTTCAAAAAAATGTTAATAAAAGGAATGTCTCATATTGTTTAAGGGGATGATTTTATGTCTTCTCACAGTATACAAACTTTTTTTTGTTTGATTAATCAACTTTGTGTGCGATACTTAACCCACTGCTTACAGGAACCGGGTGGCTCCTGTATTAAGCTTATGGGAATGAGAGAATTCAGTAGTCAATGGGGTATAGGAGAATGAAACCCTGGGGATATATCCATTTTAATGAAAAGAGAGGGTAGAGAGAAGCAATTAAAAATAAGTTCCATCAAAAGCAGTTACAAAATGAAAAAGTTATGAAAGTTTGAAAAGTCTCAATTTACTTTCTATGGCGATCCTCAAATTGGCAATGTTGCTTAAAAATGGCAGGTTTAGTAGTACAACTCTCAATATGTTTTGTACACAAAATTTCAAATTTTCTCCATTATCTCTAAAGATGCTGCTTGTCTTTTTGTGAACTCAACATATGTTGTGTCAAATACATTTTCCCATGATATATCTTGAGCTAAGAAGGAGACAAGCTGCACCTTGAGAGGTAATGGGGAAAATATGAAATTTTGTGTACAAAACATATGGAGAGTTGTACTACTAAACCTGTCACTTTGAAGCAACATTGCCAATTTGAGGATCGCCATAGAAAGTAAATTGAGACTTTTCAAACTTTCATAACTTTCTCATTTCGTAACTGATTTTGATGGGACTTTTTAAAAGTTGCTTCCCTCTATCCTCTCTTTTCATTAAAATTGATTTTTCCCCAGGGTTTCATTCTCCTTTAACTTTTTAAGTCACCTCAGTTCAAGTTTATGCACTTTTGTTGTTAATGAAATGAATGTCTCATAGGGGATGAGTTTATGTCTTCTCATGATTACACAAAATAATTTTGAGTGTGATCAACATTAAGTCACTTCAGTAAATATTAAGTTGAGTGAGCTTGTCAACCCCTTGCTAATCAAGAGAACTGGATTAGTAAAATCAACAGGAACATTTTCTGAGATGACATTCATAATCATGTGTGATGATATGGAACATAGCTGACTAATTTATTTCACCACACCTCCAGCTGCTCTCTAAATTGACAACATTCAGTGACATTCATTCTATCACTCTATGATTTCTGACATTTTTTGTTGCTTTATGGACACACACCCTCATAAAAGAAATTAAGTCATTACAAGTGAAAAAAAATATAGCTATGACCTTTTCCAGACCTTTTGAGACCTTCTGAAAGGTTGGTGTGAGCTTGACAAAACTAAAGGCTAAGCACCTTGCAATATATTATTATGTTGTCAAATTTAACAGACTATTGCAAAAAAATGATTTTATCAATGTAATATGAGTAAATTGGATTGTCTATACTTTATTATAATTTTAAAATGACATTTTTTAGAAATATTTATGTGATATTTTCTAAGCTATAATGAAACAACTTGTCTTCAAACAGCAGCATTTAGGTAAAAATATTGCATTTCCTTGCATTCTATTTTATTAAAGTATAATGTAGATAAAGCTGATCACAACCATTCTTCATCATACTAAACCTGTGTATTTGTTCTTTTCTTGTGTATCTGTAGGCAAGAGGAAGGTTCACCGACTTATGATGAGTCTATCTGGAAGAGGTTTTCATCTCCACAGAGCATGCCTACTTCACCAAGGGTATGTCAGTCTTTAATACTTTCAAATGCCATTCTGGCAAAAATAAACAAAAATGCACAGGAGCAGTGAGTGATTAAGCTCTTACAAGCTTTAAAAATAGCTTTGGTAATTTCAAAAAGAGCTTTGTTTAAACAAAGGATACATAGAATTGGCAAAAAATGAATCTCACTTTTTTTTTTACAAAACAAGTCTAGAAAGAGGTCCCACAAACAAAAAGTTTTTTTTTCATTGATTCTGATAAACCCTGTGTTTGTAATCTTGTCATTTTTCATTTTATTCCTTTTTCCTATACTCTCTCATACTCATTCTGTTTATCCCCTTTCTACTTTCCTTTCTTCTTCCCTCGCTCATGCTTCTCCTTCCTTCTTTACTTCTACGTTACTTATTCATTCTTCTCTTTCTGTTGTACAGAGAATATGATTAATGGTTCTTTAAAGGGTACCAATCACCAAAAAATATTTTGCTCTGTATGTTAGGGGATCCATTTCGTCATACCATATTCAAAATATGGGCTTCAAATATTAATTCTATAAAGAGATATTGCAATTTTATTTACACTCTCTATAAGCATAAAACCGACTCGCGATTAGACTACTCGACGCACCCGTACGCGCTCGCCAAGATAAGGGCTCCCGCGGAACTAAACTCGGAGTTCGGTTCTGCGCGAGCATTTTCATGTTATCCTTTTTTCCTTCATACTCCTTAACTGTTGACCGATAGAATGCCAGATAAAGTTCTTCGAGATTGATTTTATACTTTCTAGCTGTACACAAATTATTTTTTCAGGTGATTGGTACACTTTAATTTGTATGAATTTCAAATCCATTATATTTCCCCATTGTCTGTCTTACAAGCATGTTCTTTTTCATAATCATAATCTTTTTCCACCATTCATCCCATACCCACATCTTTATCTCCTCATCAGTCTGTTTGTTTTTTCTTTCTTACACTTTTTTCTGGCTTTTTGTCAGCCTCATGATGATTAATCGTGTTTTGTGACAGAAAACACACTTTTCTTTCAAAAACGAGAAAATATTACAGACTTTGAAAGTTTGTATTAAACATAATGGAAAAAAAAAATGAAAATTTGTGTTCTTAATTAGATTTCCCTCATCTCTCATTAATCCGTCCTTGGTTGTAATACTGCCCTCAAGAGGTATCTTAATAGAGTGAAAGGAATCTAAGAAACGAAATGAAAAAATGCTCTGACATTAACCAGCTATTCATGAAAGGATTGCATGGTCAGTAGACCCTCCAGTCAGTAACACTTCCGCCCATACAGCATCATCATGACAATTAGTAATCTATTTCTATCTATATGCTTCATCCCCATATGTCTCTTATTATTTCCCTCTGCTGTCCCTTATGGAAGAGCCAGTCATGAGGATGGTGTTTTAGTAGATTGATTGACAGTGCTTTTGTTAAGAATAATCGATTTTTGGACTATTAGGAAATATGATTTTTCAGTGAGTATTCCAAGCCAATTATCTGTCTCTTTCTTTTGTGTCATTTTGATAGTCATAGCAAATTTTGACCTAGAAAAGAGTGAAAAGAGAGTTTCATCCATCTGAGCATTCTTCTCTTTCAGTTGGTCCAGGGAGAGGGGAATAAACAGAAATTCAGAAATAGAGGAGGAAGGAGAAACAAAAGAAGAGTAGGAAGGAGATAAAGAGAATGGGAGAATGAGAGAGAGAGAGAGAGAGATGGGGTAATGGAAAACAGTGAGAGAGTGATTTATAAAGAAGTACTACTTCAGGTAGTGATCAAAGATATTAGCTGGATATGTTTGACATAAACTGTAATCTATTTCATTGCATTGAAATCTTTGTAGGTAGTTTAATTACTGGGGGGGGGGGTGTTTCATAAAGCTGTTTTGAATATGAAGTGTCAGATAGGATGCTAAAAGTTTTTTCTGATGTTTTAGCGAAGTGGGACTGTATTTCTAATAACCTCAATTAGATTATGGCAACAAAAAAAAATTTGCATCAAAAATGTTTGTTATAATAAGAATGTTAATCTACATCTGCACAGTTCAACTTTAGTTGCTGGAGTTAAAAATGATTGAGCATCCCATTTGGTTTGCCATATTTAAGTCATTCATAAAGTCATGCGTAACTTTACGAATAGCTTTATGAAACACCCCCTGTATCATCAAAAATAAAAGTTTATTGATATTAATGGACTCATTTGTCACTGGAACCACTTAATTGAGTTCAGGCACATTTTAGGTCATTTAAACCAAGTATCTACTTTGACATTTCATGGTATGCTTGCTCCTGTAGCAACAAGAAAAATAGTAACAGTGTAATATGTATATATATATATATATATATATATATATATATATATATATATCTCAGTTCCCTTTGTGACTTATGCCCTTTTGAAGTGAATTCATTCCCAGTGAGTGATGATTTTAGGAAGGGTTGATTTAGATTTGGTCTCTTGAATGTGTTTTGGGGTTGTTTTGACTTTAAAAATAAAAAAATTTTAGCTGTTGTCTGTTTACCTGGAAATTATAATTTGATCAAAAGAAACAACCCAGTATTTTGTTCAGAGTGGAAGAAAGGAACAAAATAATGACAATCTTGTCTTAACTCTTCTCTTTTCATTGTTCACATTTTTCTAGAAATTTTATTCTTCCTTTATTCTCTAATTGTTTGTTTACAAATCAATATTATACAAAAAAATTTTTTGTGTTGTTTTGTTAGAATTAATCAGTAATCACATTAAAAGGTACATGTTACTTCCAGCACTATGAAATGTGCTATTTTGAACTGGAGGCTAAATGTGATCTTACAAAAGGATTTCAGTTCAAGCAGATGAACTTGCCACTTATATAAGTCACCAAAAAAGGAAGCATTAATCAATTTTGACTCTATAGGGGAAATTAATCTTTTGTAAGTTTTGTTTATGGGGCAGTATGAAGGATGTAGAAGGTCTCCCCTAGGATGATAAAGAATGGCCACAAGATGTGCAAAGATTGCTATGACTCATGTCCAGACATAGGATTCCATCCATTATGAATATCAAGCCACTTCCTTCTGGTCCTCTTCCCCCATTCAGAGTTCTTTGGCCATATCAATCACTGACTGGTCAGATGATAGTCTATATACCTTCCCCAAATGAATATTTAGGTGGGCTGTACTTAGGTGGACAAGTACAGACCACCTCTTATTTTTGCTCGATTTTTCCTTCTTCACTTATTTATTTCATTAAAAAAAAAATTCTACCCCCTTTTTTGTGATGACAAAATCTCTAATATGGCTTGTTCAAATGTATTCAAATTTGGCCCAATGGTAGATATGGTTATGAAGTTGTGCCCCCTAATTTTTTACTTAGTCATTGTCCTGTGACATCATCTAGGCGCCATTTTGTAAAAATCCAACATATACTCAGCAAGGGAAAAATCATAACATAACCATATTTGTCATAATGCAAGTTAATTAAAAGAGAAATTAATAAATAAATGAATGAATGAATGAATGAAAAAAAGAAAAAGAAGAGCTATATGAGAGTGTATACTTCATTTTATAAGCTGATGCAATGTAGTAAGAAAAAGAGGTACATAAAATCTTATATTGCTCTATAGTCTTTGTTTTCAGCTTAAAATTTTGATGATAAGTATTTATTTGGTAATCATAATTTGGACCTTGGTTTCACTTGTAGGTTTGCCTGACCTACCCACCTAGTCAAGGTCTATTATAGCAGAATATATACTTTAGGTAGTCCAATGCTAGTCAAAGACTAGGAAGGAAGTTCTTATATGATTATGGCCTGTTCTGCAGAGGCCTAATACCATATTTCATCAGTGCTTAGAATAACGAAAGCACTGGGAATTCCCTCATCTGTATAATCTGATCTGATCCATATTGAAGGGAGACCATGTAGCAATGACCAGTGAGTAATGTCCAGATGGAGGGCTGTAGTCATAAGATATGTCCGTCCTTTGATTTCCGTACCCCTTTCGGTCCCCCCTGTTTTTGCCCTTTTGGACTGTGTACATTTTATAACTGTCTGGTAGAATGCTTGATTTATGAATGCTTGCTTCCAGAAAGTTTTAATTCTACTTTCAAATGGTTTGCATATCTGAGGTTACCAGCTTATTTCATGTTTTTACTAGTCTGAATTGCTCCTGCTGCATGTTACTCTCAAACTATTTTCTGTCAGAATCAGTCAGTGTTAGGTGTTGACCTCTGATTTTTTGACGTAGTTCAAAATATTTTTCCATCGTTGAGAATGGTGCTGATGCCCTTGCAAGTGTTAAGCTAGTGGTCCACAGTGTTAGGATATCAGTATCTGCTCCTTAATCTCAACAGCAGTGTTGGAGCTCGATTTTAGGAGAATTTTTGATCTGAACACCAACAGCAAACACCAACACCGGGCATGAAATCACACAATGTCTTTATTTGACATTTACTGATATCTTTATTAGATATGAAAATACACACCCTTATCCCCCTGCCCCCAACCTCAAAACATTTATTTTTCATTTAAATTCTCATGGTTTCATGTAATGAATAGATGATGTAAGACAGTGGAAATAGGACCCATGATTCATTTCTGTGGAAGCTTAGTTCATGTTCTGGACAGTTGCTGTTCAAAGCAACAGCAAACTTTGTTTTGACTGGGCATCACTTTCATGAAATCATCTAATGAGGGCAGCACAGTACTTTGTCATCCACAATTGTCATGAAGCTAGGCAAGAGTTATAGCATGTTCTCATATTAATCTGTAATCTTTGCTAGAATGACATAATAAGAAAATGTGAGGAATGCTACAAGAGATTTCTACTCTTTCTAGGATCTTTCCATGATCCAAGATTGTTAAATATCAAAAGAAATTATGAAGCTTTCCTTGCCATGCATAAGAAGAATAAAAAATGTCATGCTGATTTTATACATGTGCCTCATGCAAATATTCATATTGATGGCAAGCCAAAACTTTCAGATAATCACAAAGGCAAGGGCAACAAAGAAGAAAAAGAGGTAAAGAAAGATATCTTGTTCACTTTGCTCACTTAGGGCTACCTAATGCAGTCTTTTGTGGATGTTGTTTCCATGGTAACTCATCCTCTCCCTAAGCCTGCTTCACACCTGCTGCATCCTGGGTTTAAGGGGCAGGGATTTTCTTTGTGTTTATTTTCTCAAATAATTCAATACCCCACTTCCAAGTCAACTTGTCTTTCAGCTACGGGTTCTTGTATTGCTTTTGAGGATAAGAAACTTGAGATGTTTTACTCTAATTCCACTTATTTCCAGCTGTCAACCTAAATGTATGATGATGATAATCTTGTGAGTGGAAGGTGAGAGAGAAATAGTTTTGATGTTGATAGAATGAATTATGATAGTCTGTGTGTCCTTTATCTTGTAAGAATCAATGCCCCAATTAAATATATGTCAACAACAGGAAAAACAAAGAGTCTGGGTCATCCTTTTCATTCTTAGATTTTGTACACAGTTTTTCTACAAGCTTTTTGCAAGCTTAACTGCAATTATTTTTAGTATTACATTAGCTTGCATCAAGAAAGTCTTAAGGATTTTCTTTTTTATTGGTGTAAATTAATTTTTAATGTTCTCTTTTATTGTCATTATACATGTCTTACCCCAATACTGCCTGCCAACTAAACGTAACTATGTATTTACCACCGGTACTACTACTTTTTAAACCACTATCTCTACCACAAACTCTATCATCATTTTTGTCACTACAATCACTACCATCATCACCACTACCACGTCACCATTACTGCCACAAGTATCACTACCATCACCACCACATCCATTACCACTATTACCTTCTCTCCTACATTGTACAACCATCATCACCACCACCACCACCCCACAACCAGCACCACCCCCACCCCACCAACATCACCACCCCACCCCACCAACATCACCACCCCCACCCCACCAACATCACCACCCCCACCCCACCAACATCACCACCCCCACCCCACCAACAGCACCACCCATACTCCTGTCATCATCATTGTCATTCTGTGAATTTGTTGCAAAATTTTCTTCTTATAAAGCATGAAAAATGTGAATTTTTACATTGAAATAGCTTGAAACCCAAAGAAAATATCACAGTGATCTTATGCCAGAGCAAGTGACCTCAAATATTAATTCAGTTCTATGCTTGAAATCATGACACTCCTCAGGGTAGTAGCACACATGAACAAGATCTAAAGGAAGATATGATCTGGGTCTATAGAAACTCTACATTTCATATGAGGTCTGCTTCTTTCAGTATTACGGACTTCTCTCCAAACATGGATTATGTGATCTTAAGATATAGAGCTGCAACATATCAAGTGGCATTTAGACCAGGCTACTTGGATTTCAGGGGGTGAAGTTACAGGATTGGACAGGATTAGAATCTACAAGTAAAATCTGACGTCTCAGAGTGAAAGCTGCAGACATCCCAAAGGGCTAATGTAGCGTTACTGCCTTTAAACGTAGATTTGACTCTCCGCTGGCAGTATTACCATATATGGTCATTGATGAGTTCCATTTGCAAGGTGTGCAAAGGGGTATCAATGCTGTAGATTATATCATGTTTGATAATCTCTTTCATTCATTTAATATCAGATAAACCTTTCTTCTTGGTTCTGGAAAAGTAGAGCCAGGTATATACATTAATCAGAGGTTATCTTTTTTTGACCCCGATGAACGAAGTTCGCGAGGGGACTATGAAACGGGCTCCGTACGTGTGTGCGTGTGTGTGTGTGTGTGTGTGGGTGTGTGTGTGTGTGTGTGTGTGTGTGTGTGTGTGTCCGTCCGTCCGTCTGTCCGTGTGTGCTCAAATGTTAGAAAATGCTACTTCTCCTCTATTTCACATCGGATTTTGATTCCGATTGTTTTATCTGATAGGGCTGGGTGGGGGCTTCCAAACTTCTACACAGAAGTTTGAAATTCAATAATTATGCAAATTTATGCAAATTTATTCAAAATTGACGAAAAATGCTACTTCTCCTCTATTTCACATCGGATTTTGATTCCGATTGTTTTATCTGATAGGGCTGGGTGGGGGCTTCCAAACTTCTACACAGAATTTTGAAATTCATTGATTATGCAAATTTATGCAAATTTATTCAAAATTGACGAAAAATGCTACTTCTCCTCTATTTCACATCGGATTTTGATTCCGATTGTTTTATCTGATAGGGCTGGGTGGGGGCTTCCAAACTTCTACACAGAATTTTGAAATTCATTAATTATGCAAATTTATGCAAATTTATTCAAAATTGACGAAAAATGCTACTTCTCCTCTATTTCACATCGGATTTTTATTCCGATTGTTTTATCTGATAGGGCTGGGTGGGGGCTTCCAGACTTCTACACAGAATTTTGAAATTCATTATTCATGCAAATTTATGCAAATTTATTCAAAATGGCTGAAGGTTCATAATGTTTTCATGTTTTATATTTCAGTTGTATACATGCATTGTTGGTATTCTCTTCTTTTGCATGCAGTAACATTATTATTTTATTCACTAAATTTTTTCACTGAAGTTTTAAGGTTCAGGCTAGTTAATTTCCACAGATCTGCACTTCCGGCGGGGACATTTATTACGCATTGCGTAATTTACTCATTCACTTGTTCTAAGAGGAACAAGATTTAGCCATGAAACCATGAAAAGGGATTTATGAATAAAGAATAAATTTACCAAACATCTTACATTTTAAGGAGGGTTTTATGTGTTGCTTAGTTCATTTATCAATCCTTTCAGATGTAGTAAAGGAGCTGAAAAAATATTATCTCTCAATTTTAATTTAATGAAATTGATTTGATATGATCAATCGGTCCCTGCATATGAACATAGTCATTGACAACATTTTTGTAACATGAAAACATGATGTACCGCATCACAAATTATTCATATTTCTTCTTAAAATCCTGTCTGTCAGGATATTGCATTTATCTGCATGTTAGTAAACTTGTTCACAATAAAGGTTACATACAGTAGTTGTTGTAAAGTCTATCTGGCAAACATTAAGATTGTCAAAAGCAACCATTGTTGTAGAGACATGCATAAAATTTGAATTTGTGTAAACTGGCCCATTTAGTGCCCATTTAGTTTCCAAAAGGTCATACTGATGTGAAGTTCTACTTCATGCATTTGTCTCATTATATCAACAAAATTGAAATTACCAAATTTTAACAATATTTTTATTTTTTATTTTTATTTACAGCAATTAATCCAACAGAAAACAGCAACCTGTGAGCCAATACCAGGTCGAGGGTCACCCATTCCTTCTGTTGTCCAGCAGATCTCTCTCATCAAGGGAGGGTATGGGAAAGGACTGGGGTTTAGTATTGTAGGAGGAGAGGACTCACCGAAGGGACGTATGGGCATCTTTATCAAGACCATCTTTACATCTGGAGCTGCTGCAGCTGATGGAAGATTACGAGAAGGTACAGTATGATTAATCTATAGATGTAAGAGGATGGAAACGATAAAGACTTCAAAGGCATGACTCTACATGTATGTTCTTATTGCATCTTGAGAACCAAACAGAACCGTGGTTCATACAAACCTCAGTGATATATTGCCTTTGTGGTTTCAAGTATGTATCAAATCAAGAGTTTGAAATGAAATGATTCATCAAAACATCTTTTCTGAAGTTCACTTCCTCTATAGCTACTTCAGGGCCCCGTTGCATAAAACTTACCATTAATGGTAACTCTGCTATCAATGGTAACTACCATAGTAACGTCACTCAACAGCCAATCAAAATCAAGGTTTCCATAGGAGTTACCATTGATGGCAAAGTTACCGTTAATGGTAAGTTTTATGCAACGGGGCCTAGATTCAATTTGAAATACCAAAAACAAAGACAAAGGTGTACAAGAATTCATTCTTTCCTCAGAAAGTCAAGCATGGAACAATTTACAACCTCCATAAGTTTCTCAATGTGATGCATCCAAATGGCAGCTCTTCTAAGGTCCGCCTTCCCAAAAAGGAATATTGAGAGATGAGAAGTTTCATTCAAGTGTTAAGATAAGAGTAGAAGAAAAACATGTTAGAGATGCATGTACCCACAAGCACAAAACAAAGATAGAATGTAGCAGTTTTTTAAAAATTGTTTTTAATGCAAAAGTTATGTAAACATTCTTATCTTTATCATATAAAAGTGAAAATAAACAACAAAGCAGACTATAAGTAGCCTTATTGTTTTAACAAAACATGGTGCGATGGGCATAATTTGTTGTTCGTAATCTGCTGCTTTCGTGAGAATG
The DNA here is from genome assembly GCA_025618425.1 of Heliocidaris tuberculata. NCBI lineage: Eukaryota > Metazoa > Echinodermata > Echinoidea > Camarodonta > Echinometridae > Heliocidaris > Heliocidaris tuberculata. The sequence goes on from CM046839.1 coordinate 23,071,944, forward strand.
CCTAATCATGGCCACTTGCTAGGAGTCGTCAGCATCACTTGAGGGCTGTCTTTTATGATGATTAAATGGCAACCAGGCGTGAATTGTAAGCCAGCAGACAAAAGCCTGGAAGTTTCTCACCGGGAAACTAGTTCATCAAGTAGGCCACACAGCAGCATATGTGACCTGAATCCCTAGAAAAGACTGAAGGAATATGACCAAAAATAGATAGGGTATGACAGTCATGGAAGGTGTTGGTCAGTAGTGGGGGGCCGTTTGTTTTTGCTCAATTTCCCTTGAAAGTTTGATTTTCCATTTACAAGATATGATAAGTGGGGAAATAAAGCACACAAAATTTAATCTATGTGGATTATTCTCTTTTACATGTTTATTTACCATTTATCAAGAAATGCTTTGTGTAAAGCAATAAGAGTATAATTATGATGATACAACATACGCTCTTGTGATAAATGCTCCACATTTGATCTCTAACACTAGTCCAATTCCTGACCTCAAATGTGGACCTGACGCTGCCCCTAACCTTAGACTACCTAATCTAAAGCCCAATTTTTTTACCCAGACTTTTACAATTATTTTGAAAGATTCACAATTGTCAAAGTTGCATTATAGCCTGTATAAAAGCATTTTTCTATTGAGGCTTCTATTTCTTCTCTGTTCATGGTTTCAACCATTCTAAAGGAGGGGCTTTTGGAAGGCCTTCAAACTAGAATAATTAGTGTATAAATGGGCCAAAATATAAACTGAATTGACAATTGAGTAGGAAGAATGTATGCATGACTTGACATCAAGACCCCCCAGCCTCCGGATTCTTTTATGTAACATTATTTAATGATATAATTTGATACATTCATGTTGGGTTAGATGATTTTAAGTTGTGCTGGCATTAAACTGTCATATTGGTCTGAACACCTTGAATTAACAAAAAAATTGCACACCAGTTGATAAGGAGTTAAAAAGATAGATATATACAAACAGATCAATTTTTTTCAACTTCTCCCTCCCTCCCTCTCCCATTTGACATGATGAGGTAACTTATCCATTAGAATGGGAAATCCTAGTTTTCCTGGTTCTATAAACTATTAACTCAAGCTGCAGCCTGATCAGATATGGCCGTACAAATATTGCAATGTAATGTCAACTTCACTGCTGATAGGAGAAGCTTTATTTGAGCAGATCTGCACCCCGGCCTCTACCATGAGGGGACTAAATATAGTCTCCTTCGGATGGGACCAGATTAGACAGAGCCTTTTTTCCTTACCCCTTTAAAAGGGAAGCATCCCCTCTTCTCCTTAGTTGAAAATTCAACCAAATTGATGAGTTTCCTGCTTTATGCCCCTGCAATATCCACACCAAGAGGAGGTTGGTCGGGGTATCATGAGTTCGTACGAGTGACATTAAGCCCGGAGCATTAGCGTTGCCCAAGATTGCATTATCTTGTCACCCACTTCCTATGGAATTTGCGAGCATATGTTATGTAGGAACCATGGTTGTTAGGCAAAGCAGGGTCTAATTTTGGCAGATTCGTACCTAATCTAAATTTCCTATTGAGTGCAGGTGATAATCGGTCAATTGCACAACTTTGAAAATAGTACAGCCATAATCTATAACAGTTTGTAGTTTGTCTTCCTCTTTCTATATGTTTTACAGATCTTCTTACTGGTCCACAAATATCTGTCTCTTCATCTTTATAGAGAACTAATTATTAGAACCATGTAAGATTATAAACATCTGTGATCAAGTTGTTAATAGTTTCATTTTATTCATCCTCATGTATTCAAAGAGAGAGAAAGAAAGAGAGAAAGAGAGAGAGAGAGAGAGAGAGAGGGGGGGGGGGATGTAGGGGGATGGCTGAGGGAGAGAGAGAGAGAGAGAGTAGAAGTAAAATAGCACTGCTAATATATCCATTTTCTGTATAAATGTAGCAATAAAGATTAGAAAATCTGTGTTAACCAATCATGCATATTATTAAGAGTTGAACACACATCTTAAAAGACTTGTACCACTGACTTCAGTGTCCCCTGTCCCTTCAAAAAGCAGTGATGACAGATGACATTATCACCCTGGCTTTCAAACTTCTCAAGAGTAGCACAACCTGATGTTTCCTTCAGAAAAATAGACAAAAATAGATGAAAAAGAGGAAAATTGGAGTTATGCAAAAATAAGGGTTTCCTTCCGTTCCTGCACCAAGTCAACATCCGAGAAAAGAAGGATATTTGGGGTATTGGGATAAAAGTGACACAGCCTAGTATGGATATACCCATGAGTGATGTGTAACACAAACAATAGTTAGCAGGTGGGACTAAGGAAGTCTTTGACGTGAAGTTCGAGGTCATCGGATATAGCCTCTGTTTTTCATATGAAATTCTATCAGAGGAAATCTGCTATTGTTCATCTGCTGTTCAGTAAACAACAGCTATTGACACGGGCTTTAACCAGAAAATTTGTTATTTATAGGAATGGAAATGGATACTTTAATGTATAATTTGACAATTATGAAAGAATTTGTAGGCATGAATAATAAGATCTAATCCAGACCTACATATACCAAGTCTCATGCATCAGGCATGACAGTCACACCTTAGGGCTCTCTCTCTCTCACGCTCACATGCCCGGCAACCTTTTTCTCACGCCTCACAGCCTGACCGGAACCCCCTCCCCCAATCAACAATTTGCGAGTCTATAGCGTGGACGACTGCTTCCTAGCCGTAATATTACCATAATCCATAAATATCACAGTTTAGCGATGTAATCGGCGGTTCCACTACCCTAATCTGAAAATTTGCGTATCTTATCTGTGTCCGTAAGGAAAATGGGTTCCCAAAAACTGAGCTGTATTTCAAGAAATTTCCAGTTTTAAATCGTGATATTTCGTATGTCGCAAGCTCAAAAGTGTCCAAACGCACTTTAGTCTTGAGATTTAAGTTTCTGATACCGTGGAGGTAAAATTTAGCCGGATTGCACACAGCTTTGCGGGGTGGGATGCAGGCTTGGGCCGCTTGGACTTTTAATCAGTGGGCAAACGCATGAGGCACATGCGTGCTCCCCATTGACTTTGTACATGCGGCCAACCTGCTAGGCTGAAAACTGCCTCCGAGACAGCGAAAATGAAAATTGAAAAAACATTTCCAGGAATTTTTTTTTGGTTAAAATATTAACAATATTGGCATTCATGATTAGAGTAAGAAGCGAAAATAGATATGAAATAAAGAGTCCAAACAATAGGATTTTTTCTTAAGTGGCCAAATTCTCTCCCCCCCCCCCATACTCTAAGCTAAAGTAGTAACTTTGGTATGCAGCCTGAATCCAGCCAGAAAGCCAATTTGAGGTGCATCACACACTGTAATGATCTGAAATTAAAAGATGAAAAATAGGAATATGAAAAATCATAAACTCACCTGGAAAAAAGCACAAAGGGTAGGTTTTAAATTATTCATGTATAAACAATATCTATCATGTTATCGCATCCATGTGCAGCGATTTCTTGTCATGGCTGGGTGGGGAGCAGGGGTACGCTAGCCTTTACCATTAGTTGCTCTATTATCTTCGAAATTTCCGGACGCGTGTCCCCCGTCCCCCTCCCCTCCCCCTGTATTCATGACTAGGAGGAGATAAAGTGATCAGACTTGTGCGTTATAAGATGTAAGGTCAAATGTCAAAGAGGTCAACTAACATTTAATTTTAGGCTTTTTATTCTGGTTATCACGATATTTCAAGAACAGTTTTTTGAGCCATCAACTGAATTTAGGCACATAGGAGATGCAGTTGCATTCATCTTGTTCTTATCCTTCTGTCTCATTTTGCCCTATCTTCAGGTGACGAAATCCTGTCAGTGAATGGTGAAGGCTTGAATGGGATGACCCACAAACAGGCCATTAACAAATTCAAGGTAAGTTAACCCTTTCAAGACAGGAATTATTTAAGAGTTAAATTGATCACATTTTGTTCTTCAAATTGGCAACAATAATATTTTTCCTTTAGTGCTACATGGTTCTAATAAGGTGTAATGTCTTTGAAAACAATATACATGGTTACTAATTTTGTTGAAAAGTTGAAAAAATTGCCAATTTTGATAAAAAACAATAATTTTGAACCTCTCAATGTGTTGCCAATTTAGGGATTTTAAAGCTTATTCTCATTTTTAAAATTCCCCGCATCAAACGCAATATGGTCATGCAACAAAAATGGACATAGTGTGTGCAGATGTTTTTGCTCTTTCTACTCATGCATCTGGAATATTTTCTAGAGCTCTGATTCAAAAGTTATTGAGCCAAACCACAAAATGTGGTAAATTGTCTTGAATAGGTTAATCAATTGAAGAATACTTATGTTGCTAGGACTCTGTCATTTGTTCCTTTGGTCTGATGACACATGACAATATCTAACAAGTTAGAGTGGATGAAAACAGAAACATCAGAGAAGTAGAAGGGTGAAGGTTCACACTAAATCAGAAAAAAGAGGAAAATTATGAATTTTAGAATTATTAATGTCACTTTGATGTAGTAATGGGCAATTCTCCCATTTATTCCAACACATAGAATGACTAAATTAAACAAAAAAAGTATTACTGGATAAGATCTTTTTATTCTAGGTGGCCCTATAACAATATTTTCTGCATAATATATTTTGAGTATACTGCCTGGAGGGAAAGTATGATTTCAAGATATTGCCATGTGAGTTTAGAGCCTCTTAGGATTGAATTAACTGTGGTTTTATTTTCTGATCATTGTCATAATTAATCATACACCCAATAGTTAATCCAAGGTAAAGGTATCCTATAAAGGATCTTATTTTCTGGGTGGATCGGCTTTGTTCTTCCTTACTTAATACTGCTGTATATAATCCTAATGATAACCAGTAAGCCACCTACATGTACAAAGACAAGGGGAACTGACAATAAGACCACCATTTGAAGAATAATCTGAAGGAAAACAGATGACTACTTGAAACATGTTTCAACCTTCCTATTTTTTAAAATTCCCCCTTGAAATGGTAATGGTACGTGTATTTTCATAATGGTGTAATAATGCTATTCTGAAATCAGAATAACACAAATTATTCTGTGAGGTGCATGTGTAAAGTTGTAAAGTTCCAAACAATTGTGATTGAGTGAAGAAAATTTTATCATTGTATTGCAAGTATGAAACACGATATATACATATTTTTTTTACTCATAACCTTGTGGCATTAACTTAGCAATTGATATTAAGTCGATCTGACATTAGCCAATCAGGATCAGGCTTTGATATTGTAACTTTTCAGAAACTCAACCAATTAATAATCTCAGATACATGTAACATGAAATAGACTAAAACTAGCATGCTGGCTAAACTTATATAAAAGCAACAGACTTTAGGGCAGATTATAAGTGACAAATTATATTTTATATGATTCTCCAGTGAAATCTGGTGCATGTCGATGTAGATATATATTGTATATTGGACCTATCATAGATGATGTTCAAAACAGATGTTATGGCTAAGAAAACATGCTGTTTTGAAAACTGCAACTGTATCACTCACTTATTTTGAAGAGCGCCACCTTCTATTGAGAATCTCAAGATAGATTGCAACCCTGCAAGGAATATAAAGGCAATGTTTTTTGTTTGTATTGCCCCAAACAGCTTCCAGTAGCTGATGATAATTGCTCATCTAAAGATTATTTTAAGTCTGTAAATTGTGCAGGTATATGTAATTTGACAAGAGACAGCAACTTCTATTTCTACTTCTTTTCCTCCTTGCAGCAAGTAAAGAAAGGAGTGGTAACTCTGACAGTAAGGAGTCGATTCTCTCCCAGACCATCCCCTGCCATCAGTCCTATCACAAGCCCTATTGTTCCACCAAGAAGGTAAGAAAAACAAATTGAGAAGGGAGTCTATAAATAATATGGTCCATTTTCTACTTAAAATTTAAACTCAACGCTAGGTTTAAGCTTAGTCTAACCTGACATGGACAGAAAAAGAGAGAGACAAAGACATTTAGGGAATGGAATGAAGAGTTGGTAGATAGCTGGGGTGCTGAAGAAGAGTGGAGACTGGAGAAGGTCAAAAGATATGGTAAAGTGTTATCTCGCTCTCTGTTGAGAGGATCAAATGTGCGTTTGCATTTTTAATGGTTTTTATTGTACTATACTTTTCATTTTTCCTCATAGCTTCAAAACTGATGTCACCATGTTTGCTTCAAAGTCTAGCTCCCTCTCATGTTCAGATAGAAAGCATTTCAAATTTTATCAGACAGGATTTCCAGTCTTCACACTATAGTCTTGCAGCTTCAGCTCCCTGTGAACACATATCATGAAATACATGTAGAGTTCAATCATTGGATAACTGTTAATATCAAGCCATTTACTCATTACGTAAATGAAACTAAGTGTTACCTTATATTCTCACCTTATCAATGACAAAAATGATATTAGTCTTATTTGTAATAGTTGAGAGTCTTGAGCACATTTTGTAGAGGATATGAGCATATTTATAGCAGTATTCAATATTATATGTATCTCGAGAATCTCTATGCCCTATTATGTCCAATCAGCTGGAACTATGATCAGGGGGTTGCTTATGAGGTAGGGAGGGGGCATACAGATTTTAGTTGGATCCCCTAACATATTACTGAGTAAAATATTTTTGGTGATTGGTCCACTTTATAGCTGTAATATACCTTAGAGCTATAAGTCACTTGCTCTCCAAGCAAAGACCTTCCTTAGAGCTGAAATGGGATAGCCTGTGCGATGTGATGAGGGAGAGGGAGGGAGAAGGCCATGAAAAGATTCCTGTCAGATGTTCTGTGCTACAGATTACAGGATAAGATAGAAACTTTACCTAGGAGCTTTAAAGGGAAAGTCTACCCTGGTATTTATTTTAGTTGATTTTAATAAAAGCAGAAAATGAAAGAAACAATATTAAAAATTTGAGTAAAATCATAAGAAAGTTATGAATTTTTGAAGTTGTGCTCAATGAAACACAAATCGGCAACTCTGTGAGTATCTTGCAAGCTCCTCTCCTATTTGCTCAGTACAGGAAATTTCATAAATTTTCATTTTTTTAGTTTCTGATGAAGGAATAGATTTGTTTCATACAGGATTTGTGTAAAAACATATGACTAATGATTATATCTAAGGTGCATGTATTTTAAAATATTTTCTTTAGAGAAAATAGAAATTAATGATTTTTGGGTACAGGGCAAATGGGAGAGGAGCTCACAAGATATGTCATGGAGTTGCCAATTTGTGTTTGATTGATTACGACTTCAAAAATTTGTAACTCTCTCATTTCTTTTGCTCAAACCTTCACTGATCTGTTTCTTTATTTTTTCTGCTTCTTTTAAAACCAACTTCAGGGTGGAATTTCCCTTTAAGTAAAAACATTGTATTTCTCACTGTCCCTCGACCTGTGCATTGCATTGCTGAGATTAGAGGGAGGCGTACATATTCTTATCATATGCCCTAGACCAGAGCATGGGGCCTAGAAGCTGTAAGCATATTGCAGATCCGTCCTTAAATGTACTTTCAGGAACTACTGCATGGGATTGCCTATGAGATCACAACCTGATGTATCGAGTTTGTCTAGATGTGTGAGAAGTGTTTAGATTCGTATCAGGGATATGAATCATGGTTAACTTTCGAAGTGAATTGGGAGGTTTAATATAGGCACTTTAAGGTTGATGCATAGATAAATCATACATGTTTAATATACTGCATTTTATTGTGGAACGTATATTTCAATCTAGAACTCAAATGATGTAAAGCCATTTATACATATTGAGTGAATCATCTAGAGATAATAAAAGAAGAAGAAAACGAAGAAGAAAAAGAAGAAGAAGGAGGGGGGAGGAGGAGGAGAAGAAGGGGGAGGAAAAGGAGGAGGAGGAGAAGAAAGAGAAGGAGGAGAAAGAGGAGAAGAAGAAAAAGAAGGGGGAGGAGGAGGAGAAGAAGAAGAAGAAGAAGAAGAAGAAGAAGAAGAAGAAGAAGAAGAAGAAGAAGAAGAAGAAGAAGAAGGAGGAGGAGGAGGAGGAGGAGGAGGAGGAGGAGGAGGAGGAGGAGGAGGAGGAGGAGGAGGAGGAGGAGGAGGAGGAGGAGGAGGAGGAGGAGGAGGAGGAGGAGGAGGAGGAGGAAGGAGGAGGAGGAGGAGGAGGAGGAGGAGGAGGAGGAGGAGGAGGAGGAGGAGGAGGAGGAGGAGGAGGAGGAGGAGGAGGAGAAGAAAGGAGAAGGAGAAGGAGAAGGAGAAGGAGAAGGAGAAGGAGAAGGAGAAGGAGAAGGAGAAGGAGAAGGAGAAGGAGAAGGAGAAGGAGAAGGAGAAGAAGAAGAAGAGAAAAAAGAGGGGGTTGAGGAAAGAAAGATAGTTAAAAGAGAGAATGTGAGGTTTAAATTTGTTTCAAGAAATTACTAATTTTACTAAGTACTTTGTGCTCTTTATAGTCACACATAATTAAGGTTGGAACAAAGTCTTGACATGAAACATGTATAGAAAAATTCTATTTTGCAAGAAGCTTTACAGCAGAACAGATACATGTAAATGTGCTTTCAGGCAATCAATGAAAAGAAAAAAATGAGAAATATAGTATAAGAGATGAGGAAACAAGTTTGGAAAGGAGAGGAAAATAAAATCAGCCTTACATAATTAACTTTGAAGACATAGATGACTGAGGTTGAATATTTCTACTCAGGGTTAGAAATAAATCCAGTTAGGCAAATCCTGTGATATTTTCTCTCATCAGGTCTCCTTTAGAGGCTACAGTAGATTAAGAATTGCCCTTGATGATGACATAGCAAAGAGGGCTAAAATTAAAGAGCTACTGGTTTCCAGGCAGAGGTTTAATAACACCGCCCATTAATTCTGTGTAAGGGTAAATGCTGGCTATAGCTTATTTAACATGTTCTTGTTTAGTAATGACATTAGTATGATGCAAAATCTATTTACAGTGGAGCTGATAAAGCTCAAATTTAATGTAAAAATAATCATGTGTAAAGAGAAAATGGAATCAGAAAAGCTTGGAAAACCATGATACCTTACATATAGATGTTTGATTCATATAACTGGAAAATGGATAGATTCATGTAAATAGCCTTGATTAAGAGCCAAATATTTGCACTTCGGACACTGGAGAAAAGTTGATTGTAAGAGTTTATTCGAGAAATGAGTTATGCTAGCAAGTATGCAAACACCTTAACAAAGCTTTGTAAGAAAAGTTTCTATATGTTCCCCATAATGTTCTGTTTTAACGGCCCTTCCCAGAAATCCACTTTGTCTTCAAGAGAAATCACATGACTAAGTTTCATCCAATCAGATAGCCCGTTGACCTTAGCCTTTCGATTTATGTACTGCTGACACATTGCAAATCTAAATAGAAAAAGTGTATTTTGGTCCTGAAGAACCAGGTGTGGATTGTTTATTTTTGCAATAATGTTAATAACTGTGACCCTACTATTGGCTGTACCATGCATTGCACATAGTTTCACTGGCCTCACATGCGCACCTCTATGATTAAAGTTCATTTCTGGAAATGTTTTCTAGGGAGGTGAAGTGACGTCAATGCGAGAGGAAACATCAAACTCTGCAGCAGCAGCTATCTATGTGATATATCTTTATTCCTTAAGGTGCGGAATGACGGTTGATGACTTTCAGGGTAGCGCCGTTTCACCCGGGGGTACCTCGTTGTAAAAGAACACCCTCATATTGATGTAGGAAAAGTTGAGAGAAGTATCGGATATATTGAAATCCAATGTTTGAAATAAAGGGCTGACATTTACTCCTTTAGGAAAGCTTTCAGCGGTTTGACTTTATTTGTCTGGATTGAGGGCTGTTATGTGGTGTCTGTTTCACATCTAAACATGAAAACAGATGATTGATAAGATCGGGATATACATTCAGTAATCAATCAGCTAAAAGATCTAGGATGGGGAGTAAATAAAAAGAGTATTTCATTTCTCTATACTACTGTATTTGGATAATTAGGTTTAGAAAAGGAATTCTCTAATAATAATTTTCTAATAATGTCAGTCCAGTCCAGTTTTCTGTAAGATAAATGCATACACTTTGCTCCTTTTAGAAAGAAAGAGAGAAAGAGAGAAAGAGAGAGAGAGATAGAGAGAGAGATATATATAGAGAGAGAGAGATAGAGAGAGAGAGAGAGAGAGCGAGAGAGAGAGAGAGAGCAAGTGAGAGAGAGATAGAGAGAGAGAGGGGGGGGGATAATTATGTAACAAACTGTAACAAACTGTAGCACCCTTCTTCATGGGATAGCTCAATGTGATAATTTCTAATGTCACTAAAATAAGTTCTTTTCCAGGCACTTTTCCTAAAATATTTGTTATTTTTGTAATATATAAGTGTATACATGATAGCAAGAAGATATTTTTACTGTACTTCTTTCATATACATGATGCTTATCATAAGTCATCAGCAGCTCCCAGTAGCTTAGGGATCACTGCAGAAGAAAATATTCCCCCTGCTTCGCCTCAAACACTTAGATTAAATTATACCAAGTGGGTATTTAATTTGCAGATAGAAAGTCGCCATGAAGGGTATCTGCCCATGCACTATGCATTTCCTTGAGAATCACTAACCAACTGGTATATAAAGTATCTTTTAGAGGGTCAGACATCCATAGGGGGCATGCAGGAAGTTCAGGGTGAAGGTTTTCATTATAAGTGAGATGTACAGAATGAATTTGAACATCAGAATTATCTAGACAAGAACATTCCCAAAATGAAGGAGTAACTAGAAAACTAAATTCATGACAGCCTGGCCCATGATAAGTATATTGAGTACATGACTCACAAGAAAGAAATATCAATTTGAGACTATTCCACGGCTGACCGCATGTAATGTGTAGAACTTGAGAAGTTTTTTTTGTTTCTTCTGCAATTCATTTTTTTGGCAATGGCAGATAGAGTGCAGTTCAGAGTTTAGCTCTGTAACTTGAAATGGGTGGGTTTCGGTCATATTCTGTTTCAGTTGGGACTAGCTGGAAGTGTTGAGCGGCATATTTAGCATTGACATAGTGCCAAGACGGCAGGGCTTGTGTAAATACAACAGCTAGCAGCTATAGGGTCGTACGTGAAGCAGAGGAGAAGCTAGGCTGGATGCGTGGGCTGGGAGGAGAGGAAAGAGTGTTTTTGATTTGGGTGGACTCTGAAGGCAGGAGAGTGTTAACAGAGCACGGATCAGATCGGAAGCGAAGATAACCCAGAGTTACCTGTTTTTTTCTTTCTTCATCTCTCCTTCCTTCTCCCCTCAGTGGCATGGAGGATATGAGAGGAGTACCCTTGACATTAGAATGTTAACATCCCATCATTGAATGTAAGGTCTTTGATCCAACCTTCATATTAGATCTTGATGGGGTTCATTGTGGATGGACTTATTCTGTAGAATGAACCAGAGTTTATAGTTGGTTAGCTAGAAGAGGCCTTTGTCATACTGTAGGATTTTGGAGAGGTGATATGCATGAGCAGTTGGGATCACTAAACCTGCATCTCTGATAATTTTGGAGATGATCCCTTGGTGTCTTGAGGAAAGAAGATAGACAGAAGGAAATGTTCTTTTTTTTTGTAGACTTGCTAGCTGGATCTGAGAATTAGATGAAGGATTATTGTTTTTATAATTTCTTTAACTTGTTATCACAGAAATGTTAATAAGCTTCATTTTTTGTAGGAAAATAACAATATATACCTTCCAAAGAGGAGTTATATTGTGATTAACACTAGGGAGTTCACAGTGGTTGGAGACTTAACCAACCATTACAAATCAAGTCCCTGGATATGCAAGACTTAATTTATTCTTACCAAATGAAGGTCAACGTGTTCAGTTGTATTCTGATCAAAATTGTCATACAACTAGAAAGAAGAACTTTGGGTGAATCAGTGCAGCCATCAGACCAGCCTTCACGGTAATTTGGATGGATTTGTATCAAACAGTGGGATGGTTTCCTAACTGAGTGGGTGCCTTAATCGAAGTAGTTGACAAATGACATCCACTTTTATTGGTAAAGTGGTTATATCACGCAGCAGGTGGATTGAGGGAACTAAGAGATCAAGATTGTCTGCTTGAGTTTAAGTCTCCCTCACCATCCGTCGCTTCTTCAACAAACTCCAATTCTATTTCAGAGATGTTTCAAGGAGCTTACTGAGCTATTCAAGCCGAGTTGTGATGGGAACACTTCCCTTTTCCTAATGAGAATTCCCAGTAGATTAAACAATTACCAAATATCAGCTCGTCAAAATTGACAAGAAGACGGAAGATATCCATCAAAGCATTTTCAACAGCTATTAATTGGACCTTAACCAAGGGTTGCGTAATGGCATAATGAGCTAATTCTACATTAACCTGGACTACTGTGTGATACTGTTGAATAGTTTTTGAGAGCAGCCATACCCTGAGCCATTGCTTGGAAATGTTTTCATGTGAAATCTCCCAATATTAATTTCTGAGGATTAGTTGTACAAATTCCGGGACATATTTTGGAAGCAAAAGAGAAAGAATACTGAGTGATTTATTTTCCAGATGATATCATATGTGGTGTGGATTTACATCAAATTTGGTAGTGATTGAAATTTTAAAAAACTTTGGAAGCATTTTGCTCGGATCCTGAGGATTTTCTGTGGGAACAATAGAGGAAGAAATGTGAAGCGATTCTTTCCATATAATACTACATATGTGGATTCTGATATCATATTGAAAGCGATCAGAATTTTAAAAAAATCTTAACATTTCTGTTTGGATTCTGTAAAATTGCTTTGGGAGCAAAAGAGGATTGAATGCTTGAGTGGTTCTGTTCAGATGATACCGAGGTGGTGGATACCGATCAAAGCTGGAGCCCATTGATGTTGAGATGGATCGCTTGATGAAGAGACTGAGGTGGAATGGACGAGCTCACAAGGAATCAGAATGGAAGCGGAGACGAGTCTTTGCCCTCCACTACTTACAGACAGAGCTAAGGTGCTGAAGTATGCATGAGCTCTAATGTTGGCAATTAGTCTTGTTTATGATGTTGTTTCATGTACACTTTTGGGTGACTGATCACTTTTGCACCCATACATGTTCTTAAGGGGGTGGAATACCTGAGAATCATTAACAAAATCAACTTTCTGATTTCATTAAGTCAAATATGTCTCTTGTTTGTTTGTTTTTTCAATGGATCTTTCTCTGTTTCTCCCATTTCACTGATAGGATATTAGCTACAATTATATGATCAGTTATAAAGAATTAGCATACCATGACTCCCAATACATGCCTTCTATGGAAAAAAAGCTATCATAGGATTTAAGTTCATTATCAAATGAAGCAATGTACAAAATTCAAAGAGCCTGGCTGAGAAATTGCACTTTTTAAAGTTTGAAATTTTGATAATTTGAATAAGTGACAATTGTAATGTAACCATGAATACCAACTCTAACTTTAAAAAGTGTATTAATTTTTGAAGCATCTTATATTCTTATCTATCTGTAATTGCATTATAAAGTTTCCATGCTGTATGGTGATTTTTTAATGATCGTTCTAATGAAAAAAAATACAGAATCTTGGGTATACCATCCCTGCAAATCATATGTTTATTTTATTTTGGGGAAAGGTTTCTTTATGTGTAAAGAGTATCATTGCCTATAGCCAATTTAGAATCAACTTACAATTTCATCAAGTTGCTTTTAGGTCCAAAGTAGCTTTCATTAGACAAGCATTCAGGAAAGCTGTAAAATAGCAAATTATATTGTGTCTCAGAGATTCTGCATATTCTAAAGTTATATTAAATTCATGCAAATATGTGTCAGAAGGGATGAATACACATACCTACAGTAGGAAAACTAAAACTTATTTTATGTAGAGAAAATTGGAAAGTACTTTTAAACTGCAACGAAATGACATAATATATTTTTTGGATGTTGGATGAGTTTGGCAGAATGTTTCTTTTTTTATTCACCTCTCACTTGATAATTGCTTGTTACAGAAAAAAAAAAGTTGAAGTCATTTAGAAGTGTGGATAATGTTTGTCATCATCTGTAATCAAAGAAATCTGACTAATCGGTTTCTGTGGCTTATACCACCACTATATGTGGGATTTAACATTTCTATATTTATATTTCTCAGAAAGATCTCAATAAAAGTTGAAAAAAAAAAGAGTGAGAGTTTGGATCTAGGGTAGAAAATGGGATGTTCTAGGAGAGGATGAGGCTTTGAAAGGGAAGACCCTGAGGATTTCAGTTTTTATGTAGGCTTTATATTACTTCATTTGTCCAGTGATGCCACTTGTCATAGTGGACAAGAAATTAAACATGATGACAGCTTCCCTCCGAAACCCGGCTCTTAACTTCAAATTTCCTGCTAGGGAGAAATTGCATGAGTGTGATTTTCCTACACGAGTTTTAACAAACTATGCGCTTTTAAAATGCATCTTGTTATTGCATCTCTGATACTCTCTTATTCACTCTTTTTTCTCTTTCTCATGTTCTGTATCTTGCCACAACTCTCTATTATTCAACAGTTTTATTTGACATCAAAATTGTTTGGAAGGTGAAGAAAAAACTTTGTATAAGAAAAAATACTGGTTGAAATATTCCACTCAAAAAATGACATTTGAAGGAGTTTATGGCATTTCTCGAAGAATGATTATGAAACACCTCATAAAACAAAGAAATACAAGAGACAAATTTCTCTTTTCTCACATTTAACAATTATACTTTGCCTGAGAATCTTTCCAATATGTTTCAAGCACTTTAAGATGGATCTGTGTACAATTTTATCACTACCATTTTTTTTTTACTAAAAAGGTAAATTATACCTGTAACATTTTTCTTATTTTCTCTCTCTTTCCTTTTCTGACTCCCTGTGTTAATTTTCCTTTGTTGTGTCACTTTGTTTCTCTGTCTGTTTTGTTTTTTCTCTATTTCTTACAATTTTATGTAGTCTATATTAAATAGATCTTGAGAGATAGAAAGAAGAACAAAAAGAGGAAGAGAGATAGAAAAAAGGGAGGTGAATTAAGAGAAAGAGAAAAATTGAAAAGAAGAGAAAAAGGTAGGAGAAGAGGGGTTGAAAGAGAGAGAGAGAGAGGGAAGAAAGAAGGGGAGAGAATGATAAACAGAATGGGAGGGGTACATAAGAAAGGTCATCAAAAGAATGGTCCGCCCATAGGCTTGGAAGGTCTCTGTCTGTTGTGGGTCAAGGAATACTGATTTGAACTCTTCTAGATTCCCCAAACTTCCTGTTCCCATTGCAGGGGAAGCTGGTTCTTAATACTGTCACACATTCAAATTAGGTATAAGCAGCTGCAAGTTTAATTTAACAGTTACCCTGTCCGTCCTGTGACTTCCAATTTTTGTTTTCCATTCAAGTATTACATTCAATCAATTACACATTCACTTTCCCCTTTCAGCTGCACATAGGCAGTCATAACAACCTAAATTGTTTGACTGTAATTACATTTTTATATTTAAGACGGCTTGTCTTTCTTCTTGAAATTTTAAAACTGGTTCATAATTGGTGAAGTTTGAGACTATGGAACATTGGTTTTTTAGCAACAATGAAAAATGAACCTTCAAAATGAACCATGAATGAAAGCTGGCTTCACAAAAACTTATTTGGCACTGATCAAAATATTACATTGTAGATAAGAGTCATATAATCATGGAATGAAGTATGAAATATGAAATTCTGCTATTATGAAGCCTCATATATTGTCTTGGCAGATTTGACTCTAGAATATAATGGTTTGTGAAAAATATAAGAAGATAATCTGCTTGCATGCTGCTCTTGATTTCTGTTAAGAGTCAGTAATTAATGGAACATCTTGGTCTAGTTCCAGCTGATCTTAATCGTATCTATCTCCAAAGAGGCCCTCGATATGTAATTATCTTAGGAGCAATCTGCCAGAATTTCAGGCTCATTGACACTATGAAATCTGCAGTTTGTAAAAGTTACATCTTTTTATCAAGGTGTTAACACTTATAGACGAACAGCAACAAAAGAACTTGTGACATTTGAGTACATTTGAGCAATGTGTACAAATGTGTAGTTTATTTTCAAATCCCAATGTATTCATACCAGTAACTAGCACTTTTGTTATTGTGGTTTTAATGTTTTAGTGATGAAGCAACTTCACTGTAAATTCACAATTATTCAATGGTCACTGTTTACACATCAAATGCAAACATATGTTTGATTTGATGTTAGAATCGTCACATCCTGAAAAAAGATGATTCAGCATGATTATTTAAAGAGGGTTTTGCATAGTTGCTATTAAGGCAAATGTTAACCTATTATGATATGATGTTAGTAAAGTTGTGTTGTTTAGATCGTAGTGTGAACAGGTCTTTTGAAGGTTTTGACAATGAAGTGAGCCCTTCACACCCTGATACATTACACAGGGACCACTTCCTTTTCATTATGAGAGGCACAGTTCACTACCCTTCCTAACAGAGATGTATGTGATTAAAAACTTAAAAGGCTGTGATTCATTTTGAGTCACTTACATGTACCACTCTTAACATGTCTTTCAAAATTTTACTTCATGTTGTAAACTTTGGATCTGGTATTGGCCTTGTGAGAGTAATACCTGACATGGCAATTTCAGGAAATCAAATAGTTCAGTGTCTTTGTAATGAACAATTAAAAAATTGCATCTACCTCTTTATATTTGAACAACTGTGGGTTACATTAAATCTCAGTGAATATATCGATGCATTTTTAAGAAACAGGTAACAGAAATTCCTCATTGGCAAAAATCAGCTTAAACCATTGAATTAATGAGTAGTTTCAATTATAAATTTTACATTGTCTCATCAACTTATTAAGAAAATAAATGAAAATATAAGTAGCTGCTTTAAGACAAACTGACTTTTTGTCACTTGTTTCGCGAAAAGGTATTATTAACAGTAAGCGCAATGTTAATACCTCTGCGTTTACATTGGTTAGCGAAACTATATAGCACTACTTTTTTTAATTACATGTCTTTAAATTATATAAGGAATACACACAAGATTATTATGTGTTATACATTGTAGTTTAAAACTAATAGTATGGCATGGTGTCAATGTGAAGACAGAAATGAAAGTGATGATGATGAAGAAAAATAATAACCATTTAAATATGATTAAACTAATAAAAATGATGACTGTGTGTGAAAACAATTATGAATAAATTTCATTGATATGGTCAAGTCTGGGCCCTAGTTGCTGGAAGTGATATTGTTGAAACAGGAGGCAACTTATCAACAAATTCATGAATCATTTTTATTCAGCTTCCTCAAGCTGACTTATATGTAGTCCTAAGTGTGATTAAATGAAACCATATTGGGTTCCAGTGAAAAAGATATGCAGTGTGCATGCGAGAAATATGTATGTCAAAGTTTAGATTTTAGAACTCTTACATGTAGTTATATGTAATAAAATACAGAGTAACAAAAGTGAATAGTGAATCCACAACTAAATATAGTTGAATTGGGAGAAATGATTTTAGCCTTAAATAACTTGTATCCTTTGTCTTTTTAGTTAATTGCCCATTATGAATTGACCACTCATAGTTTTATCAGTTTTGTTGTTAAGAAACACCACTCTTGTGGTTAAACATTTCTCAACTAGTAAGGTTCTGCTAAATATTGCATGTAGAAGTCATTAATTTAAATAATTGTGGCAGAAATCAATTATGTTTTCAATCGTATGGGTAAATATCCTATTTATTTTGCCTTTTCTTCCTGCTTTCTAGTCTTCTACTGAAATTGTAAGTGTTGCCTACGGTTCACTTAACATCATTTTGATCTTTGCCTTTTTTCCATTTCACGTAAATACTTTAATTGTACTTTAACCATTTATGAATAAGGCATCAATTATCTAATTTGAGGGAAACATCTTGTCAGTTATTCAGTACAGTCACAATCATATACATATTGCCAAGCATTTACTTTTCAAAGGTTTTGTTCATTGTTCAGTTTTACTCTGAAACTATTTTGCACATTTCTCATTTGGATTTCATTTTCTCATTATCTTTTATTTATCATTTGAGAACTAAATTTGACAGAAGCTGATATTCACGATTTTAGTGTGTAGTTGCTAACACATGTATGTTGAGGGCCAAAGCATATTTAGTTCATGCCGTTCTGGCTTGCACCACACAATTTATCATCTAATAGATTTTTAATCCTGTATACTAATTTTCTTATTCATATTAATGAAGTTGGAAACAATTTACAATTTTTTTTTCATAAGTTTTGCTTTCTGTTTATTTTTCATGACTTCATTAACTCTTTATTAGTTTTGTCATTTGTATTATTTATAAAAAAGAAGATGTCAAGTGCTAGTATGCAAAGATGATGATTGAAGATAAAATCAAAGATATAATTCTTGCTGTTATATGCCAGTGTCAATCCAAGTGAAAATATTTATGAAACATGGATTCAATAATGTTTGCTTGTTTTATACTCCAAAAGGGAGGCACTTTAATGGGCTTACAGTCATCTCTCTTGATCAATAGTTAAAATTACCTGGGAGTAAGAAACATCTGTAAAAAAAAAAAATGTAACATTAACAGCCTGTCCAGAGTCAGGTTGTGAGTTTCCAAACCTTAGAGAGACACTTTAAATAATAGGTTAAGTTCAAAGTTTTTTGTCCTTTTGTGTCCTATAAAATAAACTACCAAATATTAGGCAAAATGGACATAGTTAACATTGAAAGTAGGTTCAATGAAAATTTAATGTTCCTTCATATTTTGTCAGTTCCAAGCTAGCAACTTGATACAAACATCAGGTATAGTAAAATTGTTGATGCAGTTGATAGATAGGACAAAATACCTTGCCCAAAACTGTCTCATGCACTATACAAAGCTGACTATTATTTCTGTTATTATTATTACAGTAACCTTTCCTGTACATTTCTTATCCTCTCTAGGAAAAAGTCGAGAGAACGTGCTTATGAGGTGGTACCAGAGGAGAGTGCTGCAACCCATCCTAGGGATACTGATGGAGAGTCTGATGGATCTATCCCAAGGAGGGCTGGGGAGAGGGGCAGGCTCAATGTCACAGTGGTCCTCAATAAAGGTAACATTCAATCTCATGGACAAGAAGAGTTAGGAAAAGTATAGGTTAAACTTTACTTTTTTTTGTTCAGGAAAGATAATTTGGATGAGATAAAAGTGAGGTTTCCTTGCAGCCCCCCCCCCTTTTTTTTAAAACCAGAGCTCTTTTTCAGTTTCTAGAGCTAGTAGAGTTTTCCTGAGCTTATTGGAGCTAGATTGCTGACCCCAGCTCCTTTTCATTCTTGAAAGCTATTTTAGAGTTTTCCAGAGCTTCTTTTCTAGAGCTTTCCAGAGCTACATGTGACCGCTCCCTGCTTTTTTTCACTGAGGTGTAAGAGAAATAGTTGATATTACATAATTTGATTACCTAGCCAAGTGCTCTCTCATACAATACAGGTTACTGATTCAAACAATGATGAGAGAATTTTGCAAAATGCAGGATACACATACAAAACGGCCTATTTGGTCAATGGTATTATGTTACTAATGTTATTTTATAAAACGGGTTCAAGAATGTAGCCATCCTGATTGGTCTAATAACACCACGTGACCGTGCAAAAAAAAAGTGATAACGCACGGCGAGGGGACTAACGCACGGCTAATCCGGATCAAACACTAAGATTGTAAGAAAACACTAAGATTGTAGACCCGTTTTATAAAACTATTAATACATGGTTGTGAGTTCGTGCGTTAGTGCGATCCAGCAACACGCAGGTTTTTATCGTGGTGTCTAACACACTCGGCTACGCCTCGTGCGTTAGTACACCACGATAAAAACCTTTGTGTTGCCAGATCGCACTAACGCACTCCAAACCATGTATTAATAGTATATTATGACATGCCTCAATGGCAATTGCAATGTGGTAAATTTCTAACACTAGTCTAATTCCCAACACTGTAATCCTAGACCAAACAATATATTTAACTCTCAAAACCTAATCACAAATAACCTGTATCTGTGAAGAAATAAAGCCTGGAACAAATATTGCCACGGAACACGTCAGATCACTAAAAAAATTGTAGTGTATCGCCCCTACAGATTTATACTTCAGTATTGAAGGCAGTTGGCTATATTGCCTATATACATTGAGAAAATTCCATTGTAATTTTGTAAGGGATTGACTTTTTTGGCAGTCCTTAATCTGTCATAACAAATTTATCAGTAGAGAAAGAACAAGAAGGGAATTCTACAATCTAGGATCTTGATTAATCTGAACATTTGTGCCACTTGTTCATGTTGGCAGGTCATTTCTTTTTAAGGACATACATTATCCCTTAGATCTATAGATTTGTATAACGATTTGTCATACATGATTTGTATAGATGGGTCTTTTATTGCCTCTGCTGGAGCCCCACATGTACTCACACTATTTTAATTAGTTCCAGGGAAGTTTGAATTTCTGATCAGAAGAGTACCCCAGACATGCATTTTGCAGGATTTCATTTAAACTATTCTTCATCATTATGGTCTGTTTGGAGGAATAAACAATCACTGCCTCTCTTCAGTCTTAATACAGGTAGAAATTTGGTATTTTAATGATTTTGTACAGATGATATTTTCACTTATATATATTGTCAATTTTGGGATAAATATCAAGCTTATAGGCATTTTTATAGGCATACTTGAGTTTGTTGATTTCATATGCGTTATCTCATATGTCATGGTGTTATGCTTTTGATATATTAGAGTAGGATGTTTAAGTGTGAATAAATGACCCAGGTGTTCTAGATCTATAAGTGAATTAGTTATTGAAGTGTAGAGGATATTTTTGTAAACACTTAATGTGTTGCTTAATGTTTGCGTGGAATCAGTCACATTTATATGTAGCTGTGCATATCGTTAATTATCGATAGAGAAGTAGCATCCCAATGCATGATTCTATTTACATATCAAATTGTTAACAGCACAAGGTATTTGATTTAAAATTGGCTATACACACGTTTAGGTGTCATCTCAAAGTTGGTCATTCTTCAGAGTAGTATATAAAAAAGTATGTATGCCCCTTTATCAGCTTTTAATGCTGTCGTTGTGGGTTATTCTCATGAGAGAGATAGCGACAGTCTCTTGGACGTGCTAACCAGGACTTGAATATCAAAAGGAAACCGGCCACTTAGCAAGTCTTAGAGATAGGTAAACAATCATGAGACTTATGTCTCTCCTGTGGCACAAAATTGGCAACACCACTTCTCTGGTTTGTATGTCCATTCTGCAAGTCCTTATTTCTGCATTGGCTTTCTTGAAGGAAGGATCAGTGGAAATATACATGTAGTTCAAGAAGCCTGTTTGGTATATGTAAATTCTTAACATCACATGGACGTAATGATTTCCATTCATAGTTTGGATTAATTTGGATTAATTTCTTGCTGGAGTTTTTCACCTCTCTGTGGATGTACTTTGTGTGTCAGCATTATGCCTCAATCAAGGCTGTATGCTAGATTGAAAGTGCTCAAAAGTATGTGCTGTTTTTTGTATTTCTTTAAACAAAGTATATTTCATTGATCTTATCGATCATGAGCTCAAATTGATTTTTTTTTAAGAAGACATTGTTTTCTGTGGATCAGGGTAAAAAAAATCAATGTTTTTCAATATTTAAATATTTTTGAAGGCCACATATAACCCAAAACTGGACTTGTCCAGCAGGTTCAATGATTTTATGCATTAACCCATTAAATAATCAAGGAAACTCAGTAACCCATAGCCAATGCATTTTTAAATGGAATGTAATTGTCTCATATTGGTTAAAAGCATTCTGATGTTTTTCAAATTTCACATGGGCTGTTATATAGTGGCTTTTGAGGGCAAATTCTTTCTCAGTCCTGATCTTTTCAATTCAGTGGCATGTATGAATTTTTTTTTAAATTGTGTGTTAAACTCTATTTGCCTCCATGTTAACTTCTGTCTCTCAAATAAGAATAGGGGTGTGTGAAGAAGAGCCAAAAGGTCTTACTTGTAAATATGACACAGAGTGTAAAACCATAAAAGGGGGCACATTTCCTTTTTTGCCATGAGCAATTTTTATATTGTGACCCGACTTCCTGTCTTCATTGAGATAAAAAGAATGAAGATGTAGTAAAGTTCTAAGAAGATGTAATTGAATTTTACTTTGTCTCTCATCCATTTAGCCCCTGGTATAAGCCTTGGCTTGGGAGTGGTTAGTCTTCCTTCTCCAGACTGTAACAATGAGAGGAGAATTTACATCCAGCATCTTGCCTCCAACTCACCGGCAGATATGAATGGCAGGCTATGGTGAGTGCATCACAAACTTTTTAGTTGTATCTTCTTCTGTTTTCTTAACCCATTGACTACAGGAACCGGGTGGTTCCTGTATTAACCCTTCAGGACAGGAATTATTTAAGGGCTAAATTAATCATATTTTGTTCTTTAAAGTGGCAACAATATTATTTTCATTTTAGTGCTACATGGTTCCTATAAGGTGTAATGTCTTTGAAAACAATACATTGTTACAAATTTTGTCGAAAAGTTGAAAAAGTTGCTGATTTTGAGAAAAAAACATTGATTCTATAGCTCTCATTGTGTTGCCAATTTAAAGATTTTAAAACTTAATCTTGTTTTTTAAATTCCTGGCATCAAACGCAATATGGTCATGCAACAATAAAGGAAATAGTGTGTGCAGACATTTTTGCTCTTTCTACTAATGCATGTGGTGTATATTTGAGAGCTCTGAATCAAGAGTTATTGAGCCAACCACAAAATGAGGTCAATTGTCTCAAAAGGGTTAAAGGAGAATGAAATACCAAACTTGTATGCACTTTAACAGAAGCAGAAAAATCTTAGAAGCATATCACCGAAAGTTTGAGGAAAAACGGATAAAGAATTTTAAAAGTTATGAAGATTTTAAAAACCTAAATTCCCAAAATGAAATGAAATTATGCTAATGAGATGCTATGATGTTTTTGTGCTCTCTCTTTATAGGTAATAAATAAGAAAATTATCAGATTTCAGCTTTTAAACAAATAAAATTGAATTGTCAACATTGTTCTTGAAATATATTGTGAGGAATGACTTTATGAACTCCACCTATCAAACAGGAATCAAATTTTCTAAGATATATTCAAGGAAAGTGGATTTTTACATTATTTGTATAAGGCAATTGGAAAGTATAGCACATTTACATCACAGCATCTCATTAGCATAATGTGGACATTGCCAATTTGGATCTCCATTCATTCAGTGATTTTAGGATTTCAAATGTTCATAACTTTTTTGTTAGTTGTCCGTTTTTCCTCAACCTTTCACTGGTATGCTTCTTTGATTTTTCTGCTTCTATTAAAATGCATTTATTTTGGGGGATTTCATTCTCCTTTAAGTATATAGGAATGAGAGAATTCAGAAGTCACTGGGTTGATAATAACTGTGTATTTATCTTCATGTTGGTGATAGGAATATGCTATTCAAAAAACCCCCAAATTTGAGTCCTGAAAATTCAGTTCTTATGAATGTTCATAAACTTAGTGGCAGAGTAGGGTTTAATTCTAAAGGATCAAATTTCCCTTTTTTCATACTTTTATTTTATTTTTCTTGCACTCTGTCTTTTCAGTACGTAAGATATATCTGTACCAATTTCCTTTACTCTTCTCAATCCATCCAGGTACTTGTCTGGTGACCTTTTTCTTTAAGGTATCATATTTAATCTGGTAGAAATATACTTTCTAGTTTTACATCCTGAAAATACCCCAGGAGACCTGCACATTTTTTTTTGCAAAGAAGTCTAGCTCTGCTTAGTGCTATAGTGGTATAAATCACATGATGTAACAATAAAATAATGCTCTTATGGCTCTCTCGAGAAGTAGCACTTGGTGCTTGTTGTTTGATGAGAGCCAGAAGGGCATTACCTCTACATGCAATGGTATAAGCTAGCACCCTATTGACTTTCAACAGAGGATATTATGATCATAAAGGCTATAGTCATGTGAAGGAGCATGTCATATGTGTAACACGTCTGTCAATGGTGATTATGTTTAATAGATAGCTATCAATACCTAGGCCTCTCCAAACATCCATGGTGCGATGAAATCTGGTCTATTCTGTCTCATAATGAAACTCCCTGTCTGGAACATGGAGGCCTGGTCTAAATAGAAAAGAAGGAATGGTTAGGAATGTATTGCATTTGAACCCAATTTGGATTTGTATTCAAATGAAAATGGAAATTGAGTTTAGCATCACAAATGAGTTTATTATGACCCACATTGCCAGGTGAACAAAGGCCGAGAATTCCATAGCATTTGTAGTGTCATTCAGTGTTGATAATAGATGGAATACTTTTGATATTTTTATATTCTACATATCAAAAATCTTCCAGTAGGATTGATCAAAATGACCAAATAAATAAACTTGAATTAACATGAACTTCAGTCAGATATCAATAATACCACACAAATCGAAGTATAACTACTTTGATTTGTGTTAGACCCATTTTGAAAGCCCAATTTTGGTAACCGTGTACACAGATTTTTCGGCCTAGTAGTCCCCCCCCCCCCCCACATGCCCCAATGACAATAAATTTACATTTTTTCCTCCTTCTTTAAAACCTATTGCTAGATTGTAACCAAACTAGGTAGGAATTATTTTTAGAGGAAGGAGACCTCAAGTTGTCTTCAAGGGGTCTGATAGAGGGGCAGCACCCCAAAAGTGTTCCAGTGACAATTATTTCATGTATACATATTCTGCTTCTTTAAAACACACAGCCTGATTTTGAATAATTTTCATAGTCCAGTAAATCATACGTAAAGGGGATTTAAGTTGTAAAAATGGGGTACCTGACCCAGATGGGGGTTCAGGGGCAGCACCCCTTAAGTGCCCCAGCTTTTGATTTTTCACCAAATGAAAATGCTGCCCTAATGATTGCGCAATGCAGGCAAAACTGCCCTGGTCATTTCCCTTGTTTTAAACTTAGGAGGTCGATGAGCTAAGGTGCACATCACGTTGACTGCATGGTGGGTGCGTCGTTCACTCATACATTCGCTTCCGAATTAGCGGGAGCATGCATAGTGAGACGTGTTTTTACTGCACAAGTCTTGAGAACTTCTCTACTGAAAACAAACACTCTCAGGTGAATTTTTATTGATTCAAATGAAAATACAATACCCTAGAACGTAAAAGCTGAATGATACATTTCCATTTTTTTTTTCTGAATTAGACCTTTTTTGGGGGGGGTCATTCATAAGTTTCAACTATGTTTTTGTGTATTCAGTGGAAATTTCATTATTCATGTAGAGAACTTATCAGGCATGTACATATTTGTGTGATATAAGCATAAAATGTTGATTGATTCAACATGACTTGTGATATATCATTTTTAGACAAACAAAATTATGATATTTTGCACATGTATTAGATAACATCATGTTCCTTGACGTTGTGTATTCAGTGATTTGTAAGCGTATGGTATCTTTTTTTTTTTTCATTTTGTATTTATAAGATAAATTTATTTATTTTTGTCATCTTTCAAGGTATCATCATCAAGCTGATAAAAGCTCAATGATTTGGGAAATGATGAAAATACACATGTAATGCTGTTTGCGTAAATAGTTTTCCATGATTCACATTTGCTGCTTACGAGAAGAAACACATTTTGTCCCAACCCTTAAAACAAGGACAATGATAAAACCTCATGCAGCTGTTACAGCTGGGTGAGCTAATGTTTATGTTCTAGTAATTAGTACAAAATGACACTGCTAATGGCCTCACTTCAAATGGAAACATGCGTGCCAGACTTGAACAGACACAAGGAACATGGACAGGCATCAGTTACATTAAACTCACTAGAAGATATGTGAACTGATGTGATCCTAAAATAGAAGGCATCTGAGAACATACTTTCCCTATGGAAATCAATTTATTCAAAAAAAGGCACAAATCACTAGCACATTGTAGTTGAATAATGATATTTTTATCATTAGATTCACAATAATTGAATTTACTATTTGATTGATCTCTGTATGTGTACTGTACAGAATAGGGTTCTCCTATTTCAGTCAGGTATTAAGTAAACTGCCTAAAGCACCTGACAGGTTGTTGATTAAATCATATTTATATCATAGCTGCCCTTTGTGTCTGGAATATCATTTTGATAAAATTTACTTTTCTTTTTAATGAAAATCTTTAACTAATAATCATTATTTTGTCATTATTTTAGCTTGTCAGCTCCTTTGTATGTATTGCTAAACAGTGTATTTTTCAAAGGATTCCAGTTGGTGAAATCATAAAATGTATTACATTTATTTAGATTAAGCCATGCTAATTGTATTTCTTGAGTGTTTTGGATGGATGAGTAGCAATTGTTAATTATCCACAGAAAAGTATAGCATCCCAATGCATAATTCTATTTACATATCAAATGGTTAACAACACAAGGTATTTGATTTAAAATTGGCAATACACACTTATAGGTGTCATCTAAAAGTTAGTCATTCTTCAGAGTAGTATATAAAAAAGTATGTATGCCCCTTTATTAGCTTTTAATGCTGTCGTTGTCAGGTATTAAGTAATCTGCCTGAAGCACCTGACAGGTTGTTGATTAAATCATATCTATATCTTAGCTGCCCTTTGTGTCTGGAATATCATTTTAATAAAATTTCTTTTTCTTTTTAATGCTAATTGTATTTCTTGAGTGTTTTGGATGGATGAGTAGCAATTTACCAGATTATTAATGTGTTTAATAATAAACTCACCAAAGCCAAGTGGTATCAATGCAGTGGGTATACTCAAATTTAGTAATGTTTCTTCTCAATTAAAGGCCTGGGTTATTAGCTCTTCACTTCACCTGTGATGTTTCATAACACCAGGGGAGCGTTTCATCAAGCGTTTTGTCAGTGATTTTTACCGACAACTGTTATAAGCTACTGAAATCCTTGCACCTGATTGGCTGAGAGCAAATTTGTCGGTAAAAATCACTGACAAAACGCTTGATGAAACGCTCCCCTGTTATAGATGAATTCCATCTTATTTATGCTACTTGTGGCTATGTCGCCAGTCATTGTAATCTTTTGAGGGGTCAAGAAATGGGATTTTAGTACTTCAGTTTGTCATCAGCAGGTGCTTAGTGATAAATGTTTCAGACTGTAACCTGCTGAAAAACATGCTCATGATAAGTTGGGGCGAAACCCCGTTGGAAATACATGTTACGCAAAAAGTTGTTTCCACTGGGTTAAATCATGGATGTGGGATTAAAATCTTGCTTCATTTCTTGATGATACATACAGCATCGGAGCCCAGATTCTTGCAGTCAATGGTCAGAGTCTGAAGAATGTCAGCCTCCATGAAGCTCAGAAGATTCTTGGCAATTTACAACCTGGACCGGTCACACTCAAAATAGCCCGCTACTCCAACGCTCTGGTAAGTTTATGACACTGGATCTAAAACCTACATGTATGAGCACTTTATGAAGCCTATTAGATTTTGATGTTTGTATTTTGTGAAAAGCAAAATTTTATTGGTAAATGACTTTTTATCTGGGAATTCCTTCACATTTCTGGAAGGGTAATAGTGAAAATCAAGAGAAAAATAACAGTCCCTTTCTGCCAGGTGAGGTGAAGAATATTAATTGTCTTTTGACAGTAGGAATTGGCAATTGATTTTTTCATTATATTTTCTCAAAAGACATGATTAAATAAATTGATTGTTCACCAAAGCAATTAATTAGTACATCATCATGTTCCTTATATTGTACCATGCAATTATGTGTCTTTATAACAGTTAGTTTCCATCGTCTCAATTTTAAGTGAGATGACTTGTAAATGGAATGCCTGATTGCACTTTCTCAGATGTTTTCATCAGTTGAGACAAAACAGTGATCAGAAAGGAAATGTAAACAATGAATGGAAAACGTGAAAGAATACAATAAGTGGCAATGAAACAATATCTGACAACTGTGCAAACAAAATACTTTGTACATATGTAAATTGAACGAAGGACTGTTTTTATTGTTTGAGGATTAAAAAGGATATGACAAAAGACAAATCAATATCTAACCACTTTACTTTTCTAAGAGGGATTATCTTGCTTCATTTCACCTGTATTGTCTCACTTTTATTCTTGGCTTATTTCCAGAAGTGGGGAAACAAATACGAAATTAGTAGAAATAATACATAATCAATTTGTTTTCTGTTAGTACAGTCTTTCACCTAGAATGGTAAAGCACCCCCCCCCCCCCATTTCATTACTTAATTTGATCCACCTTGAGTTACTTCAAAGTCTGCTCGATTCTAAGTACATGTACATTATGTTCACCATGGAGATACAGGAGGAAGATGATATATTTCAAATGATCGTAGAATTCTATGAGATGACGGGAGATATTATGGTAAATGTATATATTAATGCCGGAACTTTTTTCTTCTTGTTAGACTTGTAACATTGAGTTTATGTGAATATATGAGTGCTGCATAGGAAGTAAACGTGATTACAAGTTCTACAAAAAGAACATAATAATGATAATTATAATAAACCATTCTTGTTTAGCACATATCACATTACATAAGTATGTCTCTATGCACTTAAGAAGAAAAGAAAAGCAAAGCTAAGAGAAACTAGGTTACTGAGTTCCTTTTATCTGTTTAACATTTGGAATAAGTGTGTTTTAAGGGCAGACTTAAATGTACATGTGTATCTATTGTATTAATGTTTCTAAGAGAGTCGGGGAGGCTATTCCATGAAACTGGGTCAGCATGGGTAAATGAACGTTCCCCATATGTCATTGTATGATTAGGAGGAACAATAAACAAATTCATTTTACATGATCAAAGATTTCTTGTTGGTCTGTAAGTCATTTAGATAAGAAGGAGCTAGTCCATGAAAACATTGATGCGAGACGTACTGGACTGGTAACCAATGTAAATTGCGTAAGACAAGGGATATTGAATCATGTTTCTTCGTAGTTGTGACTAGTTGCGCTGCTGAATTTTGGATAGTTTGTAGTCTTTGAATTTGGCGAAATGGTAACTGAAAAAGGATACTTGCAAACATCAAAATGACACATAACAAAAGCATGAACCAAACGTTCTGTTAAACTTCTGTTGATTAAATCATAAATTTTACAATTTTGTGTAGTGCTATTGAAACTGGGCGACATTTCTGTGTGACAAAATTTTCAAAAGTAAGCTTATTGTCAAAGTACGTTACCCCAAGATTTCTACACATTTTGTTAGTTTCAATTCGCTTTCTATCTAGATCCAAATGAAAGAATGGGGACATGTGTTTAAACCAGGATGAAACATGAAGGAACTCTGTCTTACTGCAATTTAACTGGAGACATGCAAATTGATTAAGTTTTGAGTTTTTCTGAGAATAGAATATCATAGCCTATAATTTTTTTAAATCTAACAGATATCACATAATAATGTCCCTGGGTTCAGCATTATTGTATTCATGATATGTTACATTTTTTAGAGTAGAGATTAATTAAAGAAGAGACAAATTTATCATTTCCCACCCACTCCCTGACATTGTATTGCCTACCCTTGACATGTAGCTGACAAAACTGGTAAGTTCCTGTTTGAAATACAATCTGGTTTCAACATTGATATTTTGCATTTGCAGCCCATTCCTATTGAAGAAAATAGTGTCCACTGGTTATAGGCTATGATATTATTTTCCAGTAATCCAATCTCTGTCTGGTTTCAATTGGTATTTCAACCCTTGTATGTAATTTATTATGCTCCCATTTCCCTGACTTTAGAAATGTGTATATGTCGTATTAATTTCTAATGATTAGTTCATATATCATGTTGCACATACGTATATATCTGATAATAGCATAACCTGTTAGCCATTATCCCATCCTACACCCGTCCTGTAGTTTCCTTAGTACCTGGGCCCCCTATGCAATATAAAGGATATATGAAGCCCTTTAATCCACCCCCTCCTCCTCCCCCTCCTCCTCCCCCTCCCCAACCCCATCCTTCCTGTTCCAACTTTGGAAAATTTACTCAGCATGACTCTACATGTTGTTTGTTATCAGATGAATATATATGTATTAACGATTATTTCCATACATCATTATTTCCTTATATTTTTATGTGAAATTGTGGTTTTTATATTTTTGGTATTCCTGGTACAATATGCATGGGTCCTATTCAATGTCCTTATGGTGATACAATGGTATACAAGTTGATTTTTTCATGCAATCCTATTGTAGCCTTTTAAGTAAAGAATGAATTACATGTTATGGCATGATTTATGAAAATAGAATGAGTTATAAAGGTGTAAATTAAAGATTGGATGTAAATGTTATAATGAATGTACATGTAGCTCCTACAGGATACACATGTTTGGTGGAGAATATTTAGTCTAATAATGAAATAATTGTTATAAAAAGACATCATTCTGGCTTGGTGTTTTATTAGTATCTGTTTGTCTAGTACATTGCCTTTCTGTTTTTGTTTTTGTATTTTTTCCATTTGTCTTACATGGAAGGTTGTGCATTATATTAATAAAGAAAGATATCCTGTGGGGGGGGGGTGTTGATGTCCATCTTTGTTATTGTTGATAAATCTCCCCCTGGGCGATTCGACAGTTACTCACATTACATTGGGAGAGGTTTTGAGTTACATGTACATCTTAAGTTCCTGT
Organism: Heliocidaris tuberculata; assembly: GCA_025618425.1. NCBI lineage: Eukaryota > Metazoa > Echinodermata > Echinoidea > Camarodonta > Echinometridae > Heliocidaris > Heliocidaris tuberculata. The sequence goes on from CM046839.1 coordinate 23,102,525, forward strand.
TCTCTTACTACAGGTGTTAGGTAAATGAGTTTAAGTTACAACAGGGAAATGTAGTTATATTTCCCTGGTTACAACAATGCACACATACATGTATTAGAGTACCTAAATACAGTATCAAAACTTCTGAAGAAGAAACATACTTTCTGCCAACCCTGCAAATGTGTGGTTACTCACATTACTTTTTTCTTTTTTAAAATAATGTAACGTGTGTAACCAAACATTTGCAGGGTTGACAGAAAGTATGTTTCTTCTTCTAAAGTTTTGATACTATCTTTAGGTACTCTAATATGTTTGCATTGTTGTAACTAAAACTCACTTACCTAACACCTGTAGTAAGAGAACAGGAGCTTAAGATGTAACCCCAAACCTCTCGAAATGTAATATGAGTAACCATGGAATTGCCCCCCTTGTTATTTTATACACATGTGAATGTATGAATCACAACATTTATTTTATTCAAGAAACTTGTATCAAAGTTAGGTGGAGCACATTTAACCAAAAAATAGGATAAATATAAATTTTAAAGAAAAATAGAGGTACAAATATTTTTTCAATTATTCTTCACCTCAAGTACTGTAGCAAGAAGTCCTATTTAGTGGATAGCTAGATTTGGTATAAGATTAAGCATCCATATTCATACTTTTTCATACTTTTGTCATGATGATTTCTTTCATCTTCTGATACAATAGGACTGTGAGGCTGAGATGAAATATCTTCGTTCCAAGCAGCTCTCAACCTCTGCTGAGCTAGAGCCTTGCTATGAGAAGGTCGCTGATTGCCAGGATGATGAGGAGGAGGATGACGATGACGATGAGGAAGAGAAAGAAGGAGCAGGGTCAATGTCTCCGTCAGCGATGTCCTGTGGATCAACAGCTTCTAGCAAAGGTACAGGCACTAGGTCTTAATGCCATGTCATCTTTTAGCTATCCACCATTTGTGTTATACACAATGTTATAAAAAGAATTACCAACTTTCTTGATTATTAATGAAGGAACAGACTTTTAACATGTTTGGGTGCATTATACCTCAGGCTAGCTCAGAAATGAATTAAATATGTGGATAAAATTGGAAATGTAGGCAATTTCATATGCAAAATAAATGGATGGTAGTCCACATATTGTCATGCAGAATACAGAATAAAGTTGTCATGTAATATTTGATATGATGACTTTCAAACACTTGAAATTTACTAAATTATCAGATTTTCTGTAAGTGCCACTGTCTTTTTTTTTTCTTTCTGTTGTTGATATCAAGATATATTTTTCTCTTTTTAGAATTCAAAATAATTACGAGTAGAGTTCTGATGAGTACTGGTAATTTTAGTAAAGGGAGATTTTATAGCATGTTTAAAAAATACATCTCTTATATCATGTTTTGGACAATTTTTTCCAGGAAAACTACTTTAACCAATAAGTGTGGATCTTAACCTACAATGGCAGCTAATGTGCGTGTATATTTCTTGAGATATAATAAGGGTGTCCATGAAATAATTTATTGCAACATGACATTCAAACATATATTGACTGCTGCTAAATGAAGTCTTGCACCTCTTAATTGTGGTAGAAACGTCCTTCTCATTATCCGTAGAGTTTAGAGCATTTACAAGGCACATACTGAATTTATATTAGGGTTAGGGTGACTTCTAATAGAAATATCAATGTGCTTGAATTCAATGGTATGATTTTTTTACTAGTCATGGCACTAATTACTAAACCTATATTTGTTTCAATGATTCATGCCACTGCATTACCAGCTTGGGTCTGAGCCAAAGATTTCAATGATACCTATGACTTTTATGCTCTCTTTCTGTTCTCTTCTCTTACTAATATCATCTTCTTCTTTTTTTCTTTGCGTTCTTACTTTTTCTCCATTCTTCTTTAGATTTCTCTTCAGCAGAATATCAGAGAAGTAACAGTGACAAGAGAAAAGGGAGTAAGGTAAGAGTTTTGTGTGATCACTGTCATACCTTCTTTATGCTGTATTGATGTCAACATTTTTTTTTTAAAGGGGATCAATTACCCAAAATTTGTTTGCTCTTAGTGACTGGGATTCCTCATTATTATTTTCGCTATCGTGGATGGGAGAAAATTGAAAAAAAAATTATTACTTTTGTGAAATATTCAGCATATACTGTAATCTATATTCCAGATTATTCAGGTTTAGTTTGTAATTATTAACAAACACTTGTGCATACAAACTAAATGGACATTAATTGATGGGGGTTATTTTTTTATTTAAAATTTTTTTTTTTTGTTGTTTTTTTTGGGGGGGTAAGATCTTACGCAGAAGTGAAATACTGAGCTGTATCTAGATACAGCGTTAATATACTGCCTATCTGTTATGATGAATGTATTGGCGTATTGTGAGATGATTGATTTTTGTGGGAAAAAAACTTAACCTGATTATTTGAATAGGAAGAAAATGTGTTGTGCAGGGCAATAAGGTGGAGCTTGGGTTGTGAGAAAGATGCAGATGTTGTCTGTTTGGAAGCAGAAGGGCCTTAACTCTGTACAAATGATGGGACTTTTAAAACACCCTTCTTGCTCCAAACAGACGATATATGTCTACATATATTTATTGAACCAATAATTCTAATGTGATAAATACATTAGTGGAACATTGTCAATAAGAAGGTATATATATTTTTTCTCCGGTCATGTCAAGTAGACATAGTGACGAAAATATATTCCAATTCATGCCATAGCCAATATGATATTTCTTACTCATATTAACGAACATTTATTTTTACCGTATAACTTTACCTCTTTGTTTTCAACCTTACTAATTTTCACTCATAAACTTAACATTGCAAAGCCCATCAAACAAGTATCATGGGCACCTATGGTATGTTTAATGTAATACTTTCTCTGAATAGATCCATACTTTTGCAAAGCTACTCTTCGTTTCTGAACATCTATTCAAATCTTTATAATTGTGAAGTTTTTAGTGTAACCTTTTCATATTTATGCAATTCAAATTTTTTTTTGCTTAATACTTTTTCCTTTCTTAGTTTTTAAATGTTAATCTACTTGTACTACAAACATGTAATCTGCATTTTCACTTCTTTGTGACTCTGCACTGTATTTCAGAGATTTCTAATATTCCTGTAGGTTTACACAAAATACGTCTTAAAGAGTGTTCTTTTTTAAAGAGTTTTCTTTTATTAATGTACAATGAAGTGAATTGAAGCTTGTCTTCAGTGATTTTTAGTAAGGGGTAATGAATATGAAATCCAGAATTCAATTTTACATTTCTACAGAAAATATCAAAAAAATTGTTTTATTATATCTTTACAGTGTATGTAGGTCCTCTGCTTTGCTTGTTGGTTTGTGTGTAAATATTTCTTATCAGAAAGAAAAACTTACATGTATGGTATCTTAAATCTCTTTTAAGCAGCAGTTTAATAAAGGGTACCAATCAACCAAAAATATTTTTCTCTGTATGTTAGAGGATCCATGTCGTTATACTATATTCAAAATATGGGCTTCAAATATTAATTCTATAAAGAGATATTGTAATTTTGATTACACTCTCTTTAAGTGTTAAAGCAACTTGTGAGCAGACGACTCAATGCACCCGTGCGTGCTCGCCAAAATAAGAAACTCGGAGTTCGGTTCCGCTCAAGCATTTTCATTTTATCCTTTATTTCTTTCATACTCCTTAACTGTTGACCTATAGAATGTCAGATAAAGTTCTTTGAGGTTGATTTTATACTTTCTAGCTATGCACAAATTTTTTTTTCAGACGATTGGTACACTTTAATCTTCTGTATTTATCATGTTGTATTGCTATGGCAACACTGTTTTCAATTCCTCCTGTGATCTCTTAGTTCAACATAATATCTAATCATAAAATCACCAACTTTTCAGATTGCAGTACACTTGGAAGTATCAATCAAATAAATCACATATGACATTGCTTATAATGTGAACTAATTCTCTGAGTTAGTAGCTATACACATATGGCTTTGTTTTTTGTCCGAAAATATTTAACCTATTGTTATTATAATTTTATGTACTGTGTGAAGATCATGCATTTACAAACTAGAGCTGAAATATAAAACTCAAACTCTTTCTTCCTTTTCATTATGATAATGTTAGAATTTAAAAATTAAAAATCCTTATACATATTAGTGTGTTACCAGGACACTCCTTATCATTATATCATATTTGCACTGCAAAATGATGCACTGACAAATTGCCAGATTTTAACAATCTTTTTAAAGTATGTAATGAAATGATAAAGAAATAGAGCATGAATATCACCTACATATATATCACTCTTATCAATGGAGACAATGTATAGACTGAAATGTGTTGTGTAGATATGGGACAAAGATGGTTAAAAAGTTGAAATGTACATCCGTGCATGATGTGTTGCTATAATCCAGCTATAGTAATTCACCAACTCCTGCTGGAACCTAGATATTGTGACCTTTACCCCTCTCAGTAGTCCACTGTCCATTTTCCTGTAAGGAAATGTTGATGTGGATGAGTAAGAATTCAAAATTCAAAACAATATTTTCCTGTTATTTTATGACTCATTTAATGAGTGTTTCCCCCCGTCCCTTGATTGCTGCAATATAATTCTTTCTTTCCAGAAGGGATGGTAGCTAGGAGGGAAATGAATAACATATGTGTGATCATGAACATACGGACATTGATGTTACTTGCCCCTTCTCCACTGACTAACCTGTGATTGCTATGGCAACTGATGTTGATGGCAATGAACAGTGATAGAATAGATGATTTGTTAAATTGTACACCACTGAGGTCATTCTTTCCTGAACAGCAAAGTCAAAGTTAATGTTTATGTACATGTAGGTCTGTGATCAAATGTGAAAGAAAAATGATATCTGGATAAATGATGTTAAGAAGTAACAATTTCTTGCCATGCTATGACTATTTCACAAACACAATTCTAATATTTTTTAAATTTCCAATACTCCTAATATGTGCCATAATGATCACCATATAGTTGAATTCTTACAAAACTATTCACTTAAGGGTTCAAAATAATAGTGGGTCCTATGTACCCATACATGACTTTTGTAGTTTGAGCCAACTGCTCTGAAGAAAAGGCTTCAAAGACTTTAACACAAGAGGGCAGTATCACAAATTTAGCAAGGGACTTTTTTGCTTGTTCATTTATATGCAGGATTTAAGCACAGTCATTTTGAGGGTGGGAGTTTTGTATAGTGAAACATAATTTTTTGTAGGGATTTATTTTGTTTTATTCTTCTCCTTTTATCGTGTAGAACAAAGACTGAAAAACATTAAAAATGGGAATCGAGCCAATTACAGTTATTCTTGTTTTAATATGTTTTAGGTTATTTTTTTTTTATACCATTTTCATCATTACATCATTGTATTTTCTCTCATTTTCTCTGATTTTTCTTTTGCTTTTTACTCCTTCCTCCAGGTATATCATCTTTGTTTATGAATGCCTACTTTCAACTATTCTGATTGTGTTTTTATTTTGATATTTTATTAAATTTTAATTTGCACCTTCTCTAACATTGCATTTACATTTGTCACATAAGTCTCTCTGCAATGTCTAAATAACTGTCAGATAGTCATTTTTGCTTTACAGTATCTCTGGCTATCCTGTTATTTCATAATGTAATATGGTAGTTATGGTACTTTTCTCCAAATGTGTATGTCACTAATGTATTTCATTATTCTTAAAGATTCTACAATATCCGTTTTGTGCATTGTCTCACTTTTGATCGCTTGACAAGACATTTTGTTGTTGTTCTGGAAACATAATATCATGTATCAATGATTACTGATCACTGATGAGTATGAATGCTGCAGAGAAACTAATATGAATGTCAGGATTTTCCTGATAATGATGAGTTTTTATGAATTCAATTACTGAATTATTATTCTGTTTGAAAGAGAAAAGACAATGAATAAATTGTAAATCCAGTCTGTTTTCTTCTTTTCTTTTGCTGCAGAGATTGGAAGTTACCATGGACCAGTCTACTCCCATCACTGAGGCTGAGGTGGAAAGAACAATATCACCAACCAGCAGTCAAGATGTCTACTCAGCAGCAGGGAACAAGCACTTATCTACTAAGGCAGGCAACACAGCACTGGAGAATGGCCACAAGGTGAATGGACACAGAGGAAGTGGTCACAGTGAGGAAGATGAAGAGATGAATGGTACAACCGACAGCAAAAATCCGGTGATGAGGGTTGGAAGAACAGAGCATAAGAGACTTGGCAGGGTTGGGTCAGAGCTAGCTGCAGAGTTTGAAGCCTTTGTGAGTGCTCAGACATTGGAAAATGATTCCCTTCCATGGGTTGAGAGCCAGAAAGTGGCCAATGAACTGTTGAGTCTGCAAGAGCACTTCAGCCAGGAGGAGCTAGCAGAGCTCAAGAACCTTGCAGATGGGAGAAGACTGGAGGTATTGACTATCACTAGGCAGTTTGGGGAGAAGCTGGGTATGGGTCTGAACATCCAGCATACTCAGGAGGAGAACAGTTTAACTCAGACTGTACAGATCAAAAGTGTCCAGGCGGGTGGGGTAGCGGAGAGAGCGACTGGAGGATCCAGTGGTATGGTTGTTGGGGATGAAATCCTAGCTGTATCCAACCAGATTCTCAAGAACAGACCATACCTTGATACTGTGCAGATCCTCTCTAACCTGCCTTTGAAAGTAAAGGTGGTTGTGGCAAGGGCAGAGGAAGATTCAGAGGACGATGAATCAATGGCTCAGGATTCTCCTGAATCTGAATCCAATTCCAGTGGAAGATCAAGCTGTGGGGATACGAGGTGGGGCGAAGAGGACATATGGAAGAGGATTGAAAATACCCGCATGGATGATGTCCTAGGGGTGTATGTCAACCCTAAAAACACCCATATCCAAATTAACCAAAAGAACAGCCACACATGGGACAACAAGAGTGAGGATATTTGGCAAAAGGTGGAAGGAAAGAAAAATGGCAGTGCCATTATCAAGAAGGAAAACATTAGAGTGAACTTTGTCAGTGATGTTAAAAGTCTTCCAGCTGGCACACATTTGACTCCTTCATACAAAAAGCACAAGCAGCACTTGAGGTTTCGCAGCAGAAGTCCAAGCCCTCGCACACCTGCCATGGGTGATGATACTCTGTCCAGAGACAGCTCTCCCACTGTTTCCTTCTCAATGGACCTCACTGATGAGAATGAGGAGGATTTGGATGATCTATTGATGCTTGAAACAGAACCCTTAAGTGATCAGGATGAAGGTGACAGTGGACACCAGAAATCAATATACCTCACTCCACAGGAGTCACCAACAAACACTTCCAACCTTAAGTATATGAAATCTCTGAAGGTAGACTTGGATGATAGTATGTATCAAACTCCAAGTGAACACTTTGGCTCTAAGGACACCATGGATGAATGTCTGGAGGCCAATGATCCTCCTGTGACAGACATTGATGATCTAATAGGGTCTGATGATGGCTATATGGAGACAGAAGAAAGTGACATGACAGTCAAACCAGATGTGTCTTCAAGCACCGAGCCTATACATGTCAAAGCAACTACTGCTCTAGAGCTCAAGTCTAACAGGGATTTCCTTCGCAATGATGCTAAGGGAATTGTTAAATCTTCACCTGTCATTTCATCATCGAAGAACAAGGCTGATGTAATTATCTCTAAAGTAACAGCCCCAGTAGTGTCAACATCTCCTCCTCCACTGAGTATCCCTTCCCCAAGATCTTCTCCAACAGACTCAATATCTTCCCAATCATCACAAGAGTGCAGCCAAACTGATTCAAAATCTGATGATGTAGTAAAGAGGGACAAAAAAGTTTTGAGTAATGTGTCCAGGAGATTCAGATCTTCCAGAGTTGACAAAGATGTCTTCAAGCAGAGAAGGAATATGTTTGAGGCAGCAAGTAAAGATGCAACCCCTCTGCGTTCTGTATCACCAAAGCCTAAGCCACTCACAAAGCCTCAGGCATTTTCCAAAGTTGGCACAACACCAGCTAGTATTAAGAAGGGCAATATTTCAAATGGACAGTCAAATAGCAATAAGTCTTCTGTTACCACCAATGCAATAACCACTCTCACATCACCCAAACAAGGCGATACCACATCTTCCACACAGGAATCTATGCAAAATAATTCTGAATCATCGAAACCGCAGAGCCCCAGGACCAGACAGGATCAAGAGGTCTTTGGGGCTGACATACGGGCCATGTCAAGTGTTGCATCCAGTATGGAACACTTGAATGAAACCAAATCAACAATGGATCAATCTGCAAATCCCCTAGCTTCAGCTGTAGATGACATTTTTGCTTCTGCAATGGATGATGCTCTTCATGACACTTCCTCTGAGGGATTATACATGGGTTCTGAAGCTAGCCATGCTGACTTCAACCTAAGCAGTGATTCAAGAGTGGACATACCTGTTATGAGGCCACCCACAGGCTTTAGAGATGATTCATCTATAGAGCCTTCGCAATCCAACCTAGAAGATCTTGACTTTGATTATGAGGAAGCCCCAGAGGACACTAAAACTAGGAGCGAGCTAGAGGAGGAACTATCTGGTAGCAGTGGTGACATGGGAAAGAGAGATATCTCTGATCGTCAACCCAACTGGGATCACCGAAAAGGAACTGTCATCAAGGTCATGTCACCAGTTGTTGCCAGGAGCAAAAGTAGCTCACCTCCTCCAAGTGGGCCAAAGAAACTCATCAAAGCCGATGCCCTACATTTCAGTTCAGATTCGAGTGATGATGAGGAGGTGGAGGTGGAGAATCCAGAAGTCAAGTGGCATGTCTTACCATCGTCTTCTGAGAAGCACAATCCCACTGACCAAGTGGAAAGTTTTAGAATTCCTGAAGTGTCACCAGCAGAGCGCACATTCCAAGCACAAGGCTCCTCAGGTTCTGAAAAAGGTGACAGCCCCAGGAGCCCCAGGGGCTTTGAGGAGCAGGCAGAATCAGTAACAAGTGATGAAACGCCAATGTCACCTAGGTTGCCTCCTGATGGTGATGAGTTTCCTGAACAAGTACAAGTATGTCCAAGTTCATCACCTACAATAATTGCTGACACTGCACCTAAAGAGACAGATGATCAAGCTGAAATGCTATTAAAAAACATAACAACATCTTCTGACTCCCCACCAGAGAAGAATACATGTACCTTTTCTAGCACGGTTAGTGCTAAGCCATCACTTCCAAAGAAACCAAGCTTATCTAAGCTGAATATCTCTTTAAAGACACCTGCAGCATCCACAGCACCTACTGCCAAAATGTCTCTTGCATCTTTGTCATCACAATCACAAGGCAAGGCACAGACATCTTCCTTTAAGGACATCAAGTTGAAGAGTCCCCCTAAGATCGGTAGTGATGATGTGTTTACATCTCCTCGCACAAGCCCCAAACTGGGGAGTTCAAAGTTTGGACTCAACAGGTGGGGCTCCAGGGAAAAATCTGATGGTGATGATGACATTGTTGCAAAGAGAGGTGCATTGTTTGGAGAGGTTATCAAGAGAAGAACCTCGTCTTCATCTTCATGCTCAACATCTCCCCCACCTACACCTGTGAGAACTCCGTCACCAACACACTCTCCACGCAATAAGTGTGAACCTTCATCGTCTTCTCTCAAATCCAGTAAGGCCAGTACGATCACAAATGTCAGTGAGAAGAAATCAGAATCAAAGGACAACAGGCCTCCTGTACTTCCTTCCTCAAGCCCACCTGTTGATATGAGAACAAAGGAAAGACCAAAGTATGCCAATACAGATTCCTTTAATGATGTCTCAGATAATGACCAAGAAAATAGCGAGAGCTCATTGCAAGAAACACATACTAAGAGTGAAATTCTTCTTTCAGAATCAAAAGAAAGTGTTGCAGATGTTACTGCATCAAAGGAGGAAAGTATTCAATCATCACCAGTTGTAGACAGTACTGTAGGGAAAACAAGTGGTCCCTTGTCACCAAAGAAAGGGCCAACTCCTTTAGCTAGGGTCAGTGGGACCTTGACATCAAGAAATGCTGCCCCACCCCTCAAGCCAAGTCCATCTTCATTGAAGCCATCAATTCTAGACTCTTTGAATACTGTGTCATCATTAAATCAGAAACTTAAAGGACTCTCTGTTCCAAAGAAGCTTTCTACAACCACATCACCTCTCAGTTCCTCGTCACAAACCAGTCCCACAAAAATTGGCGTTCCTTTGTTGTCCAGTGCTAAAGCAAAGCCTTTGATATTACCCACAAAAGGAGCTGCTGGAAGTACAAGCTTGCCTGGAAATTCTTTTAAATCAAAGCTTACTGCGAAGAAGTTCACATGGGAAACAGAAAAGGACCGGGGAAATAGTGAGGCTAAACCTTTAGGGTCATTGTCTTCAAGTCTTGGCAAACCAGGTACAGATGAAAAATTAGAGGGAGATGGTGCAAAGAGGACAATTCCTCAGTTAAATCCTTCAGGGCGGGCAGGTATATCAACATCCCTCTCTAGATTGAGGCAAGATATCAAGACAGCCGCTGTGAATAAAGAAACCAATGAACTGAAAGGAGAGCCCTCTGTAACAAGTAGTCCAGACATCAACAGCAATATGAAGGAGGAGGGTAGCAGGCCCCAGGTGCCTTCTAAGCCATTAGTGGCTCGCAGGAATCTTTCTGATAGGCTAGCCACAAAGAGTAAGAGAGTGTCCTTTGAAGGTGACAATGAAATCCAGCGAGATTTCAGTAATAAAATCCATTCCAAATCACTCAATAGCGTGCACTCTAAGATTTCTCACAAGGGTGATACTGCTGAGAAAGTTAATTATACTGAAAGAACAGAATCTGATGATGTCCCCCCTCCTCTTCCATCATCCAGTCCTCCCAAATCAGAAAACACAGTTATGAGCACCACTCTTACCAAACCTAAGATACTACCCCTCACAATCTCTACCAATGGATCTGCCACCCTTGCTGGCAAACGCAACCCCCCTGCACCCACATCCCCCACACCTCCTCTTCCAAGTTCAAAGCCTCCCACTGTGTCTAGATCCCCTCAGGCAGGCATCGGCAAGACTGTGACCCCGATCATTGTGAGTGATGCAGATGACGATGCAGATGATGACGACTATGATGATGAAGAGGAGACTTTAGACATCATTGATGAGGAGCAGCAGAGGTCTCCACCAACATTACCTAAAATGCCACCACCATCTCCATCCAGACTGAAGAGTCCTGTGTATGATGTATCAGCTGATCTTCTCAGCAGTTTAGATCCAGAGGAAGGTGTGCTAGAAATCAGGGTAAGTTTCGCCATCTTTAATACATTCACCCTTTCTGTGCCATGGGCTGCAAGTCCACCCAAGAATCTAAATATTTTCCTATAAGTTTTTTTAAATATAGATAGTTTTTTTAATTCTTCCTGAAACAGAAAGAATCACAATAATGATTTTGAAGGTTGTTCCAGTGGATTTCACTCATGATGATTTCATGTAAACCTAGTGGCACAGAAGGGGTTAACCACCTTATTTACACCATCACTTAAATTAAACATTTTTTTTTTTCCTTTTCTGACATAACTTGATTTCTTTTTTTGTTGTTGTACATTTAGAAAATTGTCTTTCTTCTTGTGAACATAAAAGAATGTCTTTTGCATATATCTTTTGGATAGTGGACCTTATTACCATAATCTGATGACATCTTTTTCCAAGATCAGTTGTGGAAATGAAGCTCCTGTAAAACCAGAAACTTCTTTGTCACAAGCATTTTGAGTATTGCTTAATACAAAGATTCTTGCCTGTTTTGGAGCAAGAAACTGAGAGAATTGCGCAAATTTAGCGTTGTAAGTCAGATTCAGTCATTTCATGGTATGAAACTTTCACAAATCTGGATCACTCATGAGATTTGTGACAGTTTCTTGCACGCAAAAGCTTCTGGTTTTTCAGTACATGGTTTCTACTACTTTTTCTTTTTTGATTACCTGGCTTGAAACCCAATCACTAGTCTCAGAATCCCAAAACGCTGCAGATTGGATATACATCTTTAGTATTCTGCCTCATATGGACTTATTGTTTGACTGTAGTGAAAACCAGACTGAGGTGTGAAGGGGAGAGAGAGAGAGAGAGAGAGTAATGTGAAATAAAAGACTCACTGAACACTTATCTATAAGTGGCCCTATATGTTACTTGAAAATCTCATTGAATGATTGATGAAGAGATCTTAAATTTTTTTTTTTTTATCCAATTCATATATGTTCATAACTCAAGTTTTGTTGTCTCTTTCCGTTACTAGTATGGTGGTGGATCCAGTGTCCGAACACTTTTCAGAAAATCAACGATAGCAAATAAAATGTCAAACGAATATCTGTCAAACTTACATAATGAATGCTCAAAGTCCTACAGAAAAAGAAGTTGATGGAATTTAAAAAAGACAGCATAGATTTAATACGTTATTCCCTTCCGAGTGAACCCCTTCCCAATGATGCAGCGTTTTGGTCCCTTGAAAAAGGTACCGGTACTGTATTTCCGAACGTGTGAAACCTATGGGAAAAAGACACAACCTTTGTTTCAATAGTGTGGTTTTCATACGCGTAATCACACGCATATGAAAACCCATTCTAGGCTCTTAACTGTACACGTTCGGTAATACAATCTGTTCGGAATTACAATCCTTGACTATACATTCAGTGAATTTAAGTATACAGTGCATACACATTGTATACTTATTACATGATTACATGTATGTATTCTTGATACATCTGAAACAAATACATATAAATTTACCTCCTTTATCTTGTCAAAACATATGCAATTGACAGCATTGTTAAATCGTTTGCTTGAGCCATTCACTCTTAGCATTTAACACAGCAGATGATATGTGATAGATTTAGATGATGTAAATAATCCATACTGTGTAAAATGATTAGTATGGCTTTTCTGTCTGCCATACACACTGTGTGGGTTTAGACTCCAAGCAATAAGAAGATGCTGTATCAACCTGATTATCTTTTAATAATGAGGTAGGGAGATGTAATTAGATGAGCCGAAGCAGACATAAGGAAAATCCATTACAATTTGAGCTTCCTTCTGCATGTAATCAGGCTGGTTGAATTCAGAGACATGTAAGCATGTTCAGCTACGACTTTTTAAGCAAAGTAGGAGATGTGATTCCTCAAGCATCAGCTGTACATGTATGTCTTAGAGCCTAACTTGTAGTTCTAGCTTATATAATGTATATCAAGAATAAATATATGTGTATATGGAAAGAGGCTTTTTAGCCTATTAATGAAAAGACAGCTCCTCCCAATACTAGCTTTTAAATATATTGTTGGAAATGTTGTGAATATGAAAATATTTCTTTGAGTAATTCAGCTAATTCAGCAGTATTTCATTCGAGATCAGTCATACTCTCTGAATTCATTATCTGAAGAATGTTATCTGTCATCTGTTTGAGGGTTGGATTGCAACATCCAGACAAATATAAGATGAGTGATGAGGGAGGGAGATGTACTCATTGGCTGGTGTTGGATCCATTCATGGTGTGTGTTATTGCTTTCTATGTCAGACAGTTAATGTTCCTGGAATGTTTTCAAGAGTTCTAAGAATAAACATGGTGAAGTAATTTAGTTAGTGACTGCATGCTTAGATGTAGGAAGGGAGATCTAAAGAAGGTCTAAACAGAAAGAATGTACATACTTTAAGCAGTAGATAGCTTTCTGTACCCCTATTTTGAAGATGGAATGGTTGAATTTGACAGTGTTATGATGAAACACACATGATTTATGTTTACAGGGTACCAATCACCAAAATTTTTTTTGCTCTGTATGTTAGAGGTTGCATGTCGTTATACTATATATTCAAAACATGGGCTTCAAATATTAATTCTATAAAGAGATATTGCAATTTCAATTACACTCTCTATAAGCGTAAAAGCGACTCGTGAGTAGACGACTCGACGGACCCGTACGCGCTTGCCAAGATAAAGGCTCGCGCGGAACCAAACTCTGAGTTCGGTTCTGCGCAAGCATTTTCATGTTATCCTTTATTTCCTTCATACTCATTAACTGTTGACCTACATAATACCAGACAAAGTTCTTTGAGGTTGATTTTATACTTTCTAGCTGTACACAAATTATTTTTTTCAGGTGATTGGTACACTTTAATTATATCATAAGAATATCAATAATTACCTTTATTGAGTATATGGAAGGATTCCTGGGATTCTTTCATATCACAATTATCATGATATAGGACTGTTCTCACAGTCCATTATAATTATCTGCTCTCTTGATAAATCTAGGAATATAAATAGCAAAACATTATATAAGAATCAGAGAGAGCTAGGCCACTTTTACTTGAAGAAAACCGAATATCACTTTGCTTTGAACTCCAAATAGCTCTAAGGTCATAGTTTGACATTGTTCTGTTGGACCATGTCCCCTAGCCCTTCTTGTTTTGTTGATACATTTTCTTTTGGTATGAATACATCATCTTAGTTTAGAATCATGCTCTATCACCATCCAGTAGCTTGTTATCCAAGTTTTGAGGAATTGGGTGGAGGAGAGTACCTGATCATTGTTGATTGCATGGTGCTTGTAGGTTGCTGCTATGGATGCAATTTGTCTAGGTCTGTTCCCATGGCCTGTGAATTTTTCTCTCTGTGTATGATGTGATAACATCTGCAAGCCAAGTATGTTTCATCACTGGTAGAATTACATCTATTTGGAATGTGGAATTGCTTTCATTTGAGTGAGCCTCAACAGTTGTTGCTCTCAACAAATTTATCTGGTATAATTTTTACCTCACTCTCACTCTTAATCTTTATGGTTTGGAAGGCATCAAGTCTGTTTTATAGTGAAATATCTTGAGGCAGATACATTGCACATCCCAGAGTTCCAGCATTTCATAATTTGGTAAATGAGACAGTGGGAACAGTCACATGTTGTCTGAGGAACTCTGGTGAAATTAAATTTATGGCATTCCAAGGGGCTCTCCTCCGATCAATCTTGGTATCTAAGGGGTTAATGACTGCATTGGATACCAGGAAGAAGGGAAGGGATGCTGTAAATATGATTCTCAATGAAACTGGTATGTGAGAGGTCAAAAGACAACTACAGTGTATGGAAACTAGGATGAAGGAAAGTGATGAGATCATGAGATAGAAGGAAGATCATTTTCTCCTGAATCACTGTGGATATACTAGTATGATGGGAAGCGATGCTATAGAAGGGTGACTTCTTAATCGCACTGGTTTGTTAAGGGTTAAAGACTGCAATGGAAACTAGGAAGCAGGGAAGCAATGATGAAGTGAGGAGGATGTCTTCCTTCTGAATCACATTGGTATGTGGCATTCGATCAGCCTATTCATTGCATTACTCTGCACCTAGCTATGTTTATACTTAGAATGTGGAGGGGCAATGTATCATACAATGCATATATAAAGCAGACTTTACATTTGCTGCATCATTCATCTTGGAGTGCTGTGATTTTGAAGGCAGAAGCTTTTAATGATGTAATGAAAGTGACCATTGACTAGGAGTTTGAGACATTTTATCTGTGGAACTCTTCTGGATACTGGAAAATATGAATTTCTCTTTCTGTGATTTCTTCACGTCAAATTAATGTTACGACTTTAGTTTTGAGTATGCAGTCGTTGTGCAAGGAATATACACTATATTTGAAAATTTGTTTTGTGTAGTTGCAGAAGAGAAGCAGGACATGCCATTTCTGTTTATTCTTCTAGTTCAAGAATCATGTAATATGTCACAAGTTATTTCTCATCATTCTTTCATGTGACACATCCTGGGAAACCCCAACTTGTTGACAAAAGAGCTTTAAACAGGATATTTTATGAAAGTCTAGTTACTGAAAGGGAGCACCATGCATACGGGATTATTGGTAAGCTTTTGCATGATTTAGAAATCGTCTTCACCTCCTCATCTGTCCCCCCCCCCCCCCTCTTGGCCTGCTATATCACATTTCCTTGTCTTTTTCTCAATACTTACTAAAAAAAAGATGAATGATGAGTAAAAAGAGTAGTCAAACAGATAGAAAGAACCTGATAACAATCATTCAAGGGTTTTATAAAGTGAAGGATCTGCAAAAGACCACTGGCTTTCCTCAAGAAATACCTACATTATTTCCATGATGACAGTATATATATGCAACATTCTTTTAGAGAGAAACAAAAAATATTACATGTATCTTTTTCATCTTTGAAACATTTTTGGTAAATCAGGTATTGTATTTCAAATGAAATTAAAAAAAAAAGAATTATTGATAAAGTAATGTTTGCTTAGTTCCAAAAATGTTATGATTCATCCAGTAATGTGAAATATCATTGGTATAAATCAAATACTGGACATAAGCTACTCACTGTAGCTGTTTCTTCTTTGCAAAGAACGTTGTGAAGAAACAGCTATATTGAGTAGCTTATGTCCAGTATTTTGATTTATAATACCAGTGATAATGTTTGCCTATTTTATAACAGGATTGTTTTAATTTGGGTATATCTAAACAGGGGCCATCACTTGAGAGAATGAGAAATTGCCAGGGGGAGGGGGAAGGGGGGGGGCACAACTGAATATCTACAATCTACAAGGGGGGGGGGGGACACTGAAAAAATGTCGTAGGGGTGCCTTATATACTACCAACCCACATTTTAAAATGCATGCAGTTAAATTTGGCAACTGATTACACATTTCACAGCATAGAAAGCAGAGAATAATTTTTCATCTTTTATTTACATGTACTCGCGGGGACCGAGTGGTTTCTGTATAAACCTATGGGAATTAGAGAATTCAGTTGTCGGGTCTAAAAGATGATAAAGAAAGAATGATAGAAGGTTCTTGTAATTTATATGATTGTTAGAATATTACACATATGAAAATGATTGCTTGATGTTCTGTGATGACATACATGTATGTATGTCCATTCTAAATGCAAGTATACATTACATAAATATGGATATTTTCAGTGAACTGTCCATCATGCTACAGAAATCTGGCTGAAAAATGAAATTTTATACTGGTAGCACTTCATGTAAGACAAGCTCACACTCTACTCTGCAAAGGTTCTGAGGGTCAAAGTAGAGAGAGAGGGAAAAAGGGCCCTGAATACTTGATTTTTGTTGTCTTTTCTCAGCATGCTAGAAAAAAATATCATATCCAGAGGGCATGAGATTGGAAGGGGTTGAGCTG
Organism: Heliocidaris tuberculata; assembly: GCA_025618425.1. Lineage (NCBI taxonomy): Eukaryota > Metazoa > Echinodermata > Echinoidea > Camarodonta > Echinometridae > Heliocidaris > Heliocidaris tuberculata. Next base: position 23,119,667 of record CM046839.1, read on the forward strand.
TTGGTAATATCTGCTGGTAGTGAATCCAGCGTTAGAGCAAGGAGTTATCGCAACTCCTTGGTTAGAGAGGGAAAAGTGTTTTTTTAACGGGTAGCTGTCTTTCCATGTTTCTATCTACTGCCCCTCTGTCTCAATGTGGCCTCATATTCAATCTCCATATGGACTGTACATTAGCATATTACTCGTCCTGCATGTCTGGCTTCAAGGCAGCTATATAGCTTGCCTGATGAATTGATGTTGCTTTTTGGCGTGACGACGGAGGGGAAAACGAAAAGAGCATGTTTCTGCCGAGACATGGATTGGAATAGAGCATATTTCCTTGTGCTCTGCAGTCGAACATTTTAATGATGTTTTCTTGGTTCTGGAATCTTGATATGGGTATATTCATAAGGAGACGCACATACAATATTGATTGGGTTGCATTGAATTGTTTGATTATGCAGACTGGGAGAGGGGGATTTTTGTCTGTATTGTCTGCTTTGTAGCTAGGGAGGCAGCATTGTGTTTTGGATATTGTCTGGCGGACAGATGCAGCAAGAAATCACATACATGTGAAGTCAGCTGCAGGTACACAATAGCATCAGATTAAGTTCAATTCTATTCTACTGTGGACTGCATGTGCTTGTATTGAATTCACGCTTGGGTAAGTATCTAGAATACCTGTATTTATATGTATTTATAGACTCAATGATACAATTTCAAGGCATACGTTAATCTGATGTGTATTGTGCGTGTATGTGTAATTAGAACAGATGGCAGCAGAAGGTTTGGAATTGAAAGCTACAGGTGTTGAAAGAGCTTACAAGTGGTCAATATCAAGAACTACTACATATATTTGTGGGAAGATAGTGGGGAGATAATTATGCACATACATGCATCAATATCATTAGTCTGTTCTGAAAGAAGGGAATGCAATTTGAGAAGAAATTTTTATTTACTATACCAGTCTAAAATTTTCCTTATATCCAAAACTACAAATGCATGCACTATTAGTACTTGTAGGCTATATTCATGTACATGTTTAGGTCTGAAAAGATTTTTTATTGCTTACATTGAGCAAGCTGTAGTTTCATTTTATTCACTTAGGCTTATCTGCTGTTTGTATAGTAATCATTGATATTGGTGGTATTGAGTACATTCAGATTTCTGTCTTGTTTACAAGAGCAACCGATACAATGCAACATGAAGATGAAAATCGAGGCACTGCCATTGTGTAATTTATTCACGCTGTTTGCACAGGCACACAAAAGAAGCGTGTGTGGCACACAGGAACGTTTGAGGCCAAATTTTATAGTATTAGAAATGAGATAAAGTGGTTCAACTTAATATTCTATATCATATTGACATTTACCTTTGTGCATGTTCTTTTACTCTCAACTTATACTGGAATTGAAACTCTGCTTCAAGTATAAACATCTCAATCATTAAAAACAGTGGCCCATATTCAGAACTCCGGTTTAACTGAAACTCCAGTCTAAGTTAAACCAGAGCTTTAATTAAAACTGACTTAAACCGTAAGTCCCGTCTAAATTTCTGTACAAAGTTAAGCCAGACTGGAGTTTAAGTTAAACCGGATTTCAGAATGTGATTTTCTAAAACTCTGGTTCAAAGGGCAGTTTTAGACTGGGTTTAAACCACACTTAGACCGCAGTTTAAGTTAAGCTGGAGTTCAGAATAAGGGATTAGTAAGTCTACAAGGTTCAATTCTAGGTCCCCTTTTATTTTCAATATATGTTAATAGTCTACCTGAATGTATTCCTGAAGGTATCATCGATATGTATGCTGACGATACGACACTTACCGTCAGTGTAAATGATGCAACAGTTTTGGAAGAAAAATTAACTGTGGCGTTAAACAGAGTCTTGGCATGGATTAAAGAAAATCGTCTCGTCCTTAACACTGAAAAAACTTGTGTCATGGTAATAGGCTCTCGTGCTAATCTCAGGAAAATTGAATCTTTCACCATTTCATTAAATGGTAATTTGATAAAAAGAGTTCAATTCACCAAATGCTTAGGAGTTTTGATAGATGAAGAATTGAAATGGTCTAAACAAATTGAAAACGTATGTAAACTTACCCAGAAAAACATAGGCATGATAAAGAGAGCAAAGTGTTTTTTGCCTGTGCAGTCCTTAAAGTTGCTTTATAACAGTCTAGTGTTGCCACGATTTGATTACTGCTCTGTTGTATGGTCGAACAGATTTCAAGCCCATACAAATAAGCTGCAAAAAATTCAGAAGAGGGCCGCAAGAATAATACTGAACAAAACATATGACACACCGTCGGCTGATTTGTTCACTAGTCTTAAATGGATGACACTAGACAAACGGTTTGAGCTAAGTCGCGTTATGATGATATATAAATGTGTTCATAACTTAGCACCTTCTTACCTTCAGGTAGGCTTAATCAATCCTAACGATGTACATGAGCATCATACTAGACAAAGAGACAGTGGATGTTTATGCGTGCCCAGATTTCACACTGATTGTTATAAGTGTAGCCCAGTTGTATCTTCTATATTTGAATGGAATAAGCTCGATAATTCGATGAGAACAGCCTCCTCTGTCAGTTCATTTAAGAGGATGTTTAAAAAAAGTTGTAATTTATGAATAACTCAGCCTAACATACACTCAGTGCTTATTCTGTAATATTAGTATGATTTGTGCACATATTTGCGACTGAATCAATATTTTCATATTGGCATTACAGTTGAGCTAGTTACTGATATTTGTTTATTTTTCAAATGAGTATTCGTTTGCGCCACGTCTATTATTGCTTTGTTTGCACTCTCTAATTTTACTGAGGATTTTTATTTTGAACTATTCTGTATATACATTATGCATTTTGATGTAAATATGTTTATTATTATTCAGGGCCCCATGGAAGACCACTACTTAATGGTGAATGGGCTACCCTGACAAAAGATCAGAAATAAATAAATAAAATAAATAGATAAATTCTAAATGATGTATGGCATCAATTCAAATAGGGGATTTTCATCACATTCTCTTTACAAATTTTTAAACTGATTATTATATTTTTGTTAGAAAATTGAATTTCCTGAAACTGATACAAGTAGGCCTGTATCAAAGAGGAATTGGATATCATAAAGGGACTATTGTTAACTTGTTGTGCTTTTGGAAATAGATACTATACACTCCTCTGGAATTATGAATTTCTCTGAGAAAAAGGAATGCAGAATATACACGTTCACATATGTACTAGTTTTGGATGGAAATTCATCATAAAGAACAGTGCATTGTAGCTTCAGCCCCAGGGAGGGGGGCACTCAGTATTTAGTGTGCAGTGGGTATGTGCTGCCCAGAAGACCCCCATTTTTACACTCAAATATCTGTTCCAAAGCATAGTATTTTTTTCTTGTTGAGAAAAAGAAGAGAGAAAACACTTTTGGAGTTGAGTGCCCCCCTCCCACCCCCAGGGGCTTCAGCCTGGCTTAATTGCCTCACATGTAGCACAAGTAGAAAATATACAGTTTTGAAAATATTGTAATTTCTGTTATCTGGAAATACAAGATTACGTACCATATAAAATTAAAGGGAAATCCAACCTTAATAGCAAATTGCTCTGAAAGAAAGAGGAAAAATCAGAGAAGCAGATTGGCGAAAGTTTGAACGAAATCGGACAAGCAATAAGAAAGTTATGAATTTTTGAAAGTTGTAATCATTATACATATGGGAATTTCAAATTGGCCGAATAGGTAATGTCACTGTGATGTATCTGTGGACAACTCCCCCATTTGCTCCAACACACAAAATGACTAAAATGTCACTTTTTTTCAAAATGTATTGCTTATAGGATTTTTTTCTTTCATGAGGACCTATAACAATATGCTCTCTCCAATATATTTTGAGTACTGCCCCGAGGATAAAAGCGCCTCGAAGAAAACCGCAAATTAATGATATTTTTGTGTACGACGAATGGGAGAGTTGTCCACAAAAATGTCACAATCGAATCACCAAATTGCCAATTTGAGATTCCCATAGATGTAGTGATCTCATTTTTCAAACATCCATAACTTTCTTATTCCTTGTCCGATTTCTTTCAAACTTTCACCATCCCGTTTTTAAAATTTTTCTCCTTTCACACAAATCATCTCATTTCCAAGGTTGGATTGCCCTTTAATGGGTCCTGCTAGGCACTAGAACATATGTGCCTAACTTAGTAACCTGGAATACTACTTTAAAACCAGAAACTCTGGGGAAATATATAAACGTGAGTGGATATAAATTGTCATGAATTTCAAGGATACATGTGTCCCTGTTCGAGGCAAGAAACTGTCAAAAAATTGCAAAATCTAATGCATTGATTCAATTATTTTGGGATATAAGACTTCTGTGAATCTGGACCACTCTTGAAATCATTTTCTTCAAATCAAAAGTTTATGGTTTTACAGTACTTTGCATAGAAAGCATACTAAAATGATTTGCGACTCTTGTCAAAAATATACCTTAACCAGGAAAAGATTTGGGAAATTATTTATAGTTTTTAAGTTTCCAGTCGTTTGTAAATTTGTGAAATTTCCAGTCATTTGTGAACAGCTCTATTCTGTTGAGAACAAGTCGATTTGGTATAGTACTTTTCTGAACGTGATGATAGAATGAGGGGGTGTAGAGTTTTCAAGTGAAACCGGTTCCTGTCATTGATGAGGTTCAGGACCTTTAGGAGGATGATCTGGGAGTGATTTGTGGAGGAGACTCCACTTTTCTGCTTGGTTGAAACAGGTTTGTGGTGTGATGAGGGAATGATCTCAGTTGCTCAGTGCTTTCTTTATGATATATCCTAAGAATAATGTCAATATCAGTACATGCTAGAGATATTTCTCGGTAAAGGGAAGGGATTTATTTGGGAATGCATTGAAAAATTATATAGTTTGAAAACTTGGAAATAGTGATGGAACTGTTAGAAATGTAATAAATGGGAGTGGAGAGAAATTAAGTTGTGAAAAACTTCAAATGGAACTCTGGAAAGGGCAGAAAGTGCTGTGGGGCTAAAATCAGAAATCACACCAAAATATCTCTCTCTAAATAGAATCCCAAAAGAGCTCTTGTGAATATTCAAGTAATAATAAGTGAATATTCAAGTAATGATAAGAAAATATTTTTAATTTCAATGTTAGATCATGTTCCTTAGAAGAAAATGTTACTAGTATGGGTTTGATTTGCGGCTCTTATATCCTAGAGGATGACACAAGATAGAATGAATTGGAGAATTGATGAGGAGGCGTTCCTTCAGCAGTGGAGTGAAATAGGCAAGATGGATAGATAGATTATTTGTTTTATGCTATCCAGTACTTTATGATATTTGTAGGCTTATAACAAGTCTCTTCTACAGTATGGTTATTCCTTGTTTACTATCACAAATATAATGTGTAAAGATGTATCAGATAAAAAAATTTTGAGAATGGTAATCAGTTGACATGGTAGTCCATGAGTTTGTTTTGGCACAAAGGTGAACACCTATTCAATTTATATTACATCTATAGTATACAAATATATACTGTCATGAGAGGGTCTGGTGGGAAATATGGTCCTCGAGGTGAAGTGAATCACAACTTTTTTCATGAGGGGCACAGCCCCGAAGGGAAATGGAAGTCTTCATGTTACCGATAGTACCATATACTGCGTTTACACATTGATCCGGCTCTCGGGTTCGACACGACTCTCGTGTTGAACGAGAGTCGTGTCGAACCTGCCTCAAGCTCCCAACGGGAGGACAACTATGATCGCAATTATACATGTATTGAATTGGCGAGTTCGACCCGGCTTGGGGATCACAGACGGGAATAGAATAACGTCACAAGCCTTCCCAAACTGTTTTACTTTTCTTTTGTTTGTTTTTCTCTTACAATTTCTTTGTTTTTCCTTCTTTCATCTTCTCTCTTTTATTTTTGTTTATGTATTTCTTTGTTTCCTCTTATAATTCCTAATGAATTTCTTTGTTTTTCTTTCTTTCATTTTCTCTCTTCTATTTTGCCTATGTATTTTTTTGTTTCCTCTTAATTCTTAATTAATTTCTTTGTTTTTTCCTTCTTTCATTGTCTCGCTTCTATATTTCTTATGTATTTCTTTGTATAATCTTAACTCTTGATGAATTTCTTTGTTTTTCCTTCTTTCATCTTCTCCTTCTTTTGTTGATGTATTTCTTTGTTTCCTTTTAATTTTTAATGAATTTCTTTGTTTTTCCTTCATTCATCTTCTTTCTTCTATTTTTGTTTATGTATTTCTTTGTTTCCTCTCATAATTTATGATTTTTTTTCCTTGTTTCGTTTTCTCACTTCTATTTTTTGCTTATGTATCTCTTTGTTTCCTCTTAATTCTTAATGAATTTCTTTGTGTGTCCTTCTTTCATCTTCTTTCTTCTATTTTTGTTTATGTATTTCTTTGTTTCCTCTTATAATTCCTAATGAATTTCTTTGTTTTTTCCATCTTTCATCGTCTCGCTTCTATATTTCTTATGTATTTCTTTGTTTTATCTTAATTCTTAATGAATTTTATTGTTTTTCATTCTCTCTTCTTCCTTTCTTATGTTTTTCTTCTTTTCTTTTGTTTTCCCTTTCATAAATTGCTGTGTTCGACACAGCTTTCTGTTTATACATTAAAAAAATTGCCTGGTCTGATACGACTCTCGGATCGAAACCTACTATTCTGGCGGAGCTAAAAAGGCGTGTTCGACCCGAGTCTCAGATCACACTGATCGCGTTTAGACATCATAAAATTGCCTTGTTCGACACGACTCTCGTGTCGAACCAGAGAGTCGGATCAATGTGTAAACGCGGTATTAGTTTAACCAGAGACTCGAGTGTATAGGCAGTATATATTTGGTTTATATCCGTCATCTTGAACTAAAGCCTAGATCTACTCATCTACTTATGATCATCTGCACAGTAAGCCTATGGTAGACCTCACACTTACGTACACAATCAGTTTTGAGGAAGGGATGAATTTGAGCGAATATCAAACATGTAATGATGACATCATCATGTGCCGGTGCCTAAAACAGTAGATAAGTGCAAATGAATGCAAATGAATGTCGTCACAATATAGTAGTACGCACTTTATGTGGGTGATGTCATATGCCATAAATAGTATCCGTGAATAGTACTACTATCCACAAATCGTGATGTCAGATGTTACCCTCCATGGCAATATGCTCACTTGCATGAGGATAATTGGAATTGTATTTTGTCACATAACGCCCACTGGACCAAAAAAATTGCTCAGATTCTTTTCATGGCGGATATAATAATGAATAGTTCATGTATCAGTTTTGCATCACATTATCATATTAAGTATAATAAAGGTGTATTATGTTGAAAAGTGATAAAATGTATTATAGTTAAGCAATATTAAAGGCATTGTTTTGATCTGTTAATAATAGTGGGAAATTGAAGAAAGCTAATAATCAATTTATTATTCAAAAGTTATGATAAATTCTGGTTGAAAATCAATTAAGAAGTGCTGTAGAAATCCTTTGTCACATCACAGTACCCTTTGTAAGCATTAAGATGTTTGTGAACATCAAAAAGTATAGACCTATATATATGTGAATGTGGAAGAAATTGATGACCTATTCTCTAAAGCATAATGACTTGATCAATTTAGAGCTGTTGTTATTCGGTATTCATGGAATGAAATAGATTTGAATGGTTTCACCAAATCTGATGTCAATTGCTCTTGCTATATTGAGTTCATATACATTCCATCTTAATCTGATAGTGAGAGGCCCTGCTAGCTAGTGACCCATGTGCTGGCTTTTGATCTTTTACTGAAATTTGATGCTGACATTTGCAACTTACCATTCAAATTTGCAATATCTTATGGCATGAAAAAGTCTCAGCAACAGTAGGGAATTCAGCAATCGGTTTACATCCTGTTTTCAAGGTATGCATGGATATTGATTGAATTCCCCTCTTTATCAGAGGGCCAGAGAAAGTAACAAATGACACAAAGCTTATATACAGCCAGTCCTCAGTGCGTATGCTAACGAAGCTTTCAGTGCAGATTTATTCAGTGTGTTGTTTGCAGACTGGACTGATTTGCGTGCACTAAACTAATCGCGACTTGCAGATTGATTTTACAGTGTTGCGCTTTCTAGACGACAGAGTGCATTTTCTGTCATGGCATGGCAGAATGCAATCTTCCCCTATAAAAATTTAAGCTTGCAGCACACTTAATAAGCTTGTTTTAAATGAAATAATCTTGCGGCAAGCTTAAAACGAGCTTAGAAAATGATGGCAACTTACAACAAGCGTGCCACAAGCTTGCAGGAAGAGTGGCAAACTTACCACGAGCTTGCCGCAAGCTTGCAGAAAAATGGTAAGCGTGTGGCAAGTTTGCAGGAAAATTGGCTAGCTTACCGCGAGCTTGCACAAAAATGGCAAGCGTGCAGCATACTTGCAAGAAAAGTGGCAAACTTGCGCAAGCTTGCACATTACCAAATGGAAATTTATTGTTTAAAGATAGTAAAACATTTCAGAAATTTCAAGAGAGGAGAAATATGATATTCATCATGCATTTGTTCTGAGGACTCTGCCAGGTAGGATTCATGTGCAAAACTTTTATATTAAGACTACTTATTAAAATCGGAGTGTAATTGTTCTCATATGCATCTTTCTCATTAGAAAACAGATAAAAAAAAAAAACTGATCATTTCTTTAAATGCATACATTATAATTTGCTAATATGATAATTATTATTCACACTTAAAAAATGACAAACTATTTCGAGAAAAAAAAATGATGAAAATTCAAATCCCCTTCATGGCTTCTTCAGGCAAATTATAAGTGCTGATTTCAAATTTAAAAGAACGATAGATGACATAAACATGGTACAAATAGAATACTACTATATTTTAGTCTGTGTCTGTAATTGCTACTAACACGTACTGCCAGATGTCAAGAGCTGTGGAAAAAAAATTAGAATGAAGTAAATGTACTTTGACAGTGTGTTTGTGAAGGATTGAAAAATATTTTCCTCTGTTCAATGGCATATCCCTGCTCTTTCTCTCTCCATTGATATTTTGAATGGTCACATACATATGAGCTAGAGACTGTTTTCTGGAGATTTATTTATTTATTTTTGGTATTCTTGTTATTTTTTATAAAAATGTAATATTTTGCCTTAGTAATATCTTTGTAAAAACAGTCCTCCATGTAGTTAGGGATTGCATGGATAATTAGCTTAGGTGAATTGAAAAATTAATCCCATATCATTGTTGTTTTTAATTCAAACCCTTTAATCTTCACAGTGTATAGATATTGATGGAAATGATAATTTAGGTACTATTTAATAGTAATAAAAATACAATGGCTGCTATGGGATGAGGTAACAAAATGTAATTGCATGTTCATGTCAAATTGATATGGATAAGTCCAGTCCAGTGAGAAGAGGGAATCTGCACACATCCCTCAGGCCAGCTTTTGGGATACCACTAATTCTTACGTCTAGGCCCTACAGGAATGTCTTCCAATGCATTCTATCAGAAAAACCTGCAAAATACCAACTATATTTGCCCAGCAGTTGCTAGAAGAGTTCATTCCCCTTTTTCAGGAAGCTATTTTTTTTTTGTATATGACGGACTAGTTTTCGCCTGGGGTATACAGTCCCTTGTAAAATGCCATCCCTGATTGCAAGTTTTCATCTATACCTCAGTAATATTGACAAAAGGGACTGGGTGCTGCACAGCTGTTGGCATTGGCAAATTAAATTTTCTCGAAAAGGAAAAGGGATATTTTTTTTTGTTCAGATAGAGAAAGAGAGAGAGAAGAGCAGAGGGAGAGGGGGAGGGAGAGAGCGAGCAGAGGGAGACAGGAGACAGGTTAATAATGGGAGAGGGTATAATGATTAACAGAAGTAAAAGAGATAGAGACAAAAGAGAAGGAAAAAAGGGGGAGAAACAAGAGAAAGAGACAGAAGGAGGAAGAGAGGAAGTGATTAAGAGGGGAGAAAGAGAATGATTAATAGAAAGAAAGAGAGGAGAGAGAGAGAGAGGAGGGGGGGGAGAGAAAGAGTAAGAAAGAGAGTTAGAAGGAGACAGATAGAGAACAATTGTGAATAAAATAGATACAGATACAGGTATTATCAATACATATGGATTGGTTTCATTATTGGTTTCTATCATATTTAAGAAGAAAGATGCCATGACTCATTGCTAATGATTCTAGTCATTCCATAAGCCTTTATGATCAGGGATTCCCCAAGTATGACCTCAATTTTTTGTGTGATTTCCAACCAAACTTTTTTTTTTCTAATCATCACCAAGATATCAAAGATTGTTATTGGTCACTATCAAGATAAAAGCATTACAATTTTATTCCTGTATCAGCTTATTTATATTGAAAATTGTATATTGATAATGATGTATTTTTCTCCTTCAACTTTAAAAAAAAAATCTCACAATAGAAGTAAGAAGTGGTAAGTTACACCAATACTTTCATTTGTTTACTGAGGTCACAAGGTCACAAATTTTGCACTTGATATGCAATATTTTTACAAATTAGTGTGCTTTTTATATTTTAACCTTCATTAGAAGAATCACTTCATAATCAAGCTCTTAACATATTTTAATTTTTAATGGAATTGTGATGACGGGTATAATTTGCACTTATTAATGGTGTGAGTGATTTTACCAGTTACGTACCTTGCACAGTGTGGGAATTTTTGTTGGTTACATGGGAACAGGAATTTAAGTATTTTGGAATAATATTAATATTTAATTTGAATCATGGTCAGCATCTGTGAAAGCCAATAATTTTCACTCCGTGTCACATTTCTACATATTCAGAATTTTAGAGATAAAGATTTGTAGCTTTTCCATCTGCCATAACATCTGCTAAGAGCAATATAGCTCTATGTCATGTGCCCTTATGGCTCTTAGCAGATGATTCAGCTATACTAATTGAATAAGATTTCTGGGATTGAATCTTTTTATTATCATTATATTTGCATTTGAATCTTCTATTCCATTGGTGAAAAAGTAACTCTTAAAATTTCATCTATTGCAATTGTTCAAAAGTTGGTGACACAGAAGAGGTTATGGAATTTTCTCAAAAAGAAAAATGCCCAAGAAAGTAACTAAAAAAAATATTACATATTAGTCATAAGCTCATTACGGCCACAATTCTTTTCAGGAGGGTGTGTGAAGTGTCACGTGTGTAATACTCATTCTGTACTCCTGGTTTCTGTCTCAGGTTAACCACAATTGTTTACATTAATAATTACAGAATGTGCACATGAGCATGTATATGTATGGGATTCATTAGTCATTTCTATTCCATCCATGCACAGGTACATCTCATTAAACTGATAATAACAAACTTGCCAGCTAGGCTGGGTCTGCAATATATATTATGGTTTTTTTTTCCAAGTTGCAGGAAAATAACTCCCCTCTGCCGATTGGCGGAGCGCTGTATTTATTTTTGTTCATAGGGTTAAAATACTTATAGAAGGAAAGGGTCTCCTGAACAAAACTTTTACATACTGCTTGGTTAACTCGGTTTCAGGGAGGGGCCAATTTAACTAACCTGAGTTATTTGTGGCTAGGAGCCCAAAATTTATTTTTATACAATTTTGTTTGAAATTATCACATTCATACTTTACTGTGCTTGCAGTTGCAGGTAAATATGTTCATATTCATTTTGTGAAATATTGCCAAATATTGTAGAAGACTAAGAATGTTGATGAAAGATGAATAATAATTCTGAAAGGAGAAATATGAGAGTAATAAATCATACAGTGCCACTTTTAACAAGGCTTCTTCCATAGTAAAAAAATTAATCTTTCGGAGGGTGTGATATATTTCATGCCTTTAAGTTTCGAGTTGAGATATTAATTTACAATCCATCTGGTGAAATTGTCAGCTTCAGTATTCATGGTGGAATCATATGTGGTATACTGGTATCATCATGATAGATAGTATATATATATATATAGTAATATGGTGGATGATAGTTGTCCAAAAATCATAAATTGAATTATAAAATGTGGGAAATGGAGATGATAATTTATACTGATTTTTGTTTGTTTTGTTTTTCGTTTGTATGTTTTGTTTATTTTATAAGAAAGACAGGACCTGTATTTCCAGGTTTATATTTAATCACTGGAAGTGACTTAAAGAGATCTTTGTGATAATAAAAGGAAGATATATATATCTGTTTGGAGCCAGAAGGGCATTAACTCAGAGATAATACCCTTCTTGCTCTGAATTCTGAACAGACAATACATTAAATGGTTTTAATACAGTTTTTTGGTGCATGACTCAAGGCTGAGGAGCTGGTATTGTAGATTGTTGTGGTATATCTTTTATGTCAAGATATGCTTACTGTTGTTTGAAACTGATCTTTTTTGCATCCTTTTCAAGTTTAGCTATTGCTTCTATTTAAGTAGTATCAATTTCCTCTATTCATGTATCATTTCTAAGTGGTTTAGGGTCAGAGAAAGGCCATGAGACGGTAGAAATAATATACCAAGGTACAGTCCTAAAATGTATGTATACCAATAAAAAAAAAAATATTGATATTTTCCATAAACATGTCAAGTAGTTCTAAAGTGAAGAGTGTTCTTTAATCACAATTTATTTGTAAATGTGATTTTTATAATTTTGCTTAATATAGAAGCAAAGATTATTTTGTGTAGCCAGTCTGTTTCCTTTCCTTTCCTTTGTATGTCATAGAATCAAGTCAATAGGAGGTACACA